>VZTZ01010801.1:26237-279932 GCA_013400955.1 Drymodes brunneopygia | reverse complement strand
CCCCCCCGCCCGGACCATGGCCGACGACGACGTGCTGTTCGAGGACGTGTACGAGCTCTGCGAGGTGATCGGCAAGTGAGTGCGGCGGGGAGCGGGCAGGGCAGGGCTGGGCTGGGCGGGGGGGAGCGCTGCCCCTCGCCCCCCGCCCGCATCGGGCACGGGGATGCTCCGCCCGGGACCCACCTGAGAGCAGCCGCCGGCGGGTCCGTGCGGGGTCCGCGTCCCCCCCGTGGCCGGTGCCCACCGTCCTCGTCACACGGGAGGCGGAAGGGGGAGAAGTGACCCCATGTTTCCTCAGCCACCATGATTAACCACCTCGCCATCGCTCAGCCTGGCTGCAGCAAGCGGCAACCACTTCCCACCCCTTTTCTTCTCCTCCCCCCGATATCCCATTCCTGGCACACCCATCAAGGATTGCCTGTTGGGGAAGGGAGAGGGAAGATAGCTCTCCGTAGATCCACCTATTCACTGGGTGTCTGCATATTTGTGCGCCAGGTGTTGGGTTTTCCTCCTCTTTGCTGCATAATAACCAGCTTGGTAGTGGCGCTCGGGTAGTGCTCGGTTTTCGTCCAGATCCATCACTCTCGTTCGTGTGGAAATGGAGATGTACAAGGCAGGAGGAGTGCTTGGCCTTTTGAGTCTTATTATGCAACTGCTGTTAAACCGATGCTCGAGGCTTGTATGAAACCTGGGAGTTGAGGCAGCGGCTGGCGTTCCCCAGCTGCTGTTTCTGGTTACCGCTGTTGGAGGAAAATGACAATTCGAGTCACCAAGAAAATGCAGAGACTCCCCCAAATCAGATGGTGATACAGAATTAAACCTGAACTCCACTCTCCCCTGCCCCCATATTTCTGTGGCTGCTCAGTTTTGAAATCCTTTCTTTATTTCTTCATCGTCTTTCATGTATTTTCTGTAGTTGTGTCTGTGTTGCTAAAAGGACACGAAAGATACAGTGATACTGGGACTGCCTCATTTTCTGTATGTGTCTGACTCCGAAGCTGAGATTGCTCTGCAAGCCATAGTAGTGACACTGCTCAGTGTGCTCGGAGTTTTTTCTTCATGACAATGGATTTAATGAGAATAATTGACCGTGTTTTGATTACAAACAAAGAATTTTTCCTGCATGTATTCTCTTGCCCGCTCTCCACCCGTATGCTGTTCAGTTTATATGGAGTGCTGTCTGCTTTCAAAGCTAGGGCTAAAAATATTCTAGAATTAATCTTTTCTCAGGATTATACTGAAGTGCTGGTCTTGGGCATAGCAGGTGGCTTTGTTGTCAGCAGAAGTTTCAGCACTCAGTTCTGTCGTTTCACAAGACACTACCACTTCGCTCCTAACACAACTTTTAAAAATATTAAGCTCCAAGGGCCTTGTTTTCCGTCATAAATGGTTATAAAAGTTATGACTGCCTTAACTTGATGCTGGTGAGGAGCTTCTGTAGGAGCAAAGCTCTTGTTATTAAAGGTGTTTTGAAGACAATTTTGGCACACTTCTTTCACAAGTGGTTTTATGCTAACCACTGCAGTTCACGCTCGGTTTTGTTCCTGCCCGATTGCCATTAGAAGGAAGGTGCAGTGCTTATGCATGACCGCACACCCTTTCGGAGGATGGATGATTCAAAGGGGGCCAGATGTTTGCACATCTCCAGTGACTTTTTGTTTTGTGGCTGGAGAATTTTGAAGGGGGAGCTCAAAACCTTAGGTGGATTAGGTGTTAGCTGCAGGAGTTCCTCATGAGATTTAGGTAGTATAGAGAGTGTTGTGATGTAACTAGATCTAACAGATAAATATTGAATCACAGTAGCACGGTGATGCCAAGAGCACTGTAGCAAAAACAGGGTGTATCACTGAAAATAGCAGCAGTGGTGGTGTGAAGGGCTGATAGCTGGTTGTGATTACTCAGGCTTTTCCGCACAGATGTCACACCAGTCCTCTAAAAAAACCTAAACATTTAAAATAAATACACAACTTTCATGTACAATTTATGAGTGGTATTCCTGTTTCTTTGCAGTGCTGCGCAGGTAAATCACAGGAGACCAGAGGTGCAGTATCTTTATTTAGCTTGCAGATTTGGGTGCCACCTTGCCTGTCCCTGAGAAACTTGAGGAAAGCTGCTGTAAATCTGCTTTGAATTGCTATGTATGCATCTGACCAAACATCTTTCAGTGAAACATACGTTAAAATGTGCATGTTTCTGGGATTTGTTATTGATTGATACAGTGGTTTAGCTCTTGCAAATAGCACATCTAGCTCTGATTTGAACTGCGGACAGATGAAATTCTAAAATGTGTTATTTTATCTTCTCTAAATAGGTAGTTACCACTGTCACTTAGGGTAGTAAAAGGTGTTTTCGTGAAGGGTGTGGGAAAGAGGTCTTTGCCTGTGAAATGTCTGAGTATTTAGTCAAAGTTCCATACAATTTACTAGAGAAATCAGGAGATACTTTCTTGGCTGACAGTAGACAGTCCAATTTGTTGAGGCATATTCTGATCTTGAGGATAAGCTTTAAACACTTCTAAATACAATAAACTGATAAGGCTGACTTTTAGTAAATGCAACAGTAACAGCTTTTGGTGAGGAACAATTACAGGGCAATAGTGTGGGAATGACAATAATAAACTGTTTATTATGTGACATTTAATGTGTTTAAGTCCTGCAAGCATGCATTTTTCATTTTTAAGGGGTGTGGGTGGAAAGAAAGGCCAGGAGGGATAGAGAGAAATTCTAAATCATGTTTTCATTAGAAAAAAACTTGGGGGAAATCTTATTTTGCATGTATTTCCAGTATACCTTTCCATTGCTGAAAGCTATATGAAAATACAAATTGAAATAACAATCTGAATTTCTCATTGAACTTTTTAAAGTGGCATTTATGACACTAACATTAGTCATGTATATTTACTTTGCCAGATGTGTTACGTTTGAGGTTACTCTCTCGTCTTCAGCTTGGCTGACACAAACATACTTCAGCAAGAAGTAAATTGGAGGTTTCTTTGCTAGCCTTCAAAAATGTGTTAACATGTCTCAGGATAAGTGATAGTGATGAAAAATACAGGTGTGTAATTTTTTTCAAACTGCTTCCAGGTAAATTTAAGAGATTCTCTGTGTGTATTGATTAAGAAGGACACAATCTAAAATCTTTTAGCCTGTTACTATGTGGATCAGACCATGTGTTTGATTGACAGCTCAGAGAGTAGTGCTAAGTGTACTTGTTTATTTTTTATTAGAGTTTTCATTCAAAATGCTTTGAGTAGTTTATAAAACATAGTAGGTGTAAAATTGAAGCATCTTGGCTATCCATCCGAGGTGCAGACTGTTGTGAGTTTATCATAGGAACTCCACATACACATAACAGGAGTTTTCTTTATGCCAAAGAGAGAATGCCTGTCTTTAGTACGTGTTGAATCTAGAAGAGTGAGGCAAGATTTTTATGACAGAGCCTTGTTCTGCGAGGACTTTATTTTAAAGTACCTGGTTTTATGGTTCTGTACCTCTTAAGATCCATATCAGTTTATGTTAGCATTAGAGGAGAACCATAAAGATTGTCTGACCTTTCTAACAGTAGGACTGGGGGTTGCTTAAGAATTTCTCCAAATGTTTAAGCTGTAAATACAATGAGATAAAGATGATGGACATTTATTTGTGTTTAAAAGTGCTTTGGTCACAATTGAAGTCATTACTCCTGGGGTGCTTTAGGGAGAGTGTGGCTGGCAGGTGGAGGGAGGTGATCCTGCCCCTCTCCTCAGCGCTGTGAGCATCACCTGGAGTGCTGTGTCCAGTTCTGGGCTCATCAGGACAGTAGACACAGAGCTCCTGGAGCGGGTCCAGCAGAGGGTGACAAAGATGATGGAGGGACTGGAGCATCTCCCTGAGGAAAGGCTGAGGGAGCTGGGCCTGTTCAGCTGAGAGGGGCCCTCATCCCTGTCTGTCAGTGTCTGCAGGGAGGGGCAGGGCATGGACCAGGCTCTGCTTTGTGGAGCCAAGCGATGGGACAGGAGGCAATGGGAAGAAACTGATGCACAGAACATCCACCTGAACATGAGGAAGAATGTCTTTCCTGTGCAGAGACCGAGCACTGAACAGATTGTCCAGAGAAGGTGTGGAGTCTCCCTCACTGGAGATATTCCAGAACCCTCTGGACACAATCCTGTGCCATGTGCTCTGGGATAGCCCTGCTTGAGCTGGGAGGTGGGACCAGATGACCACTGATGTCCCTTCCAGCCTTATCCATTCTGTGATACTAATAGTCACTTAAACTGCACATTTTTGTAATTCTTTTCTTCTGTTTGTGGGCCATGTGTACCATCACTGTGTGTGTAGTAGTGCAGTTGTTGGCATTTCCAGTACCAAAGTATAGCATGATGTTTGGTGCTAATGCTGTCAGTACTCTCAGGACATTCTCTACAATATGGCTTGGTTAAGGCTAATCCTCTTCTGCACTACACTCATGAGGAGTTCAGTTTGTTTTCATCCCTCTTTGTGTTGGAATGAGCCTCTCTGCTTGGGCTCTTCCATCTAGTAAAGAGTAGTTAAAGGGCAAGAGCCAGCAGGCATTCCTGCCTTCCAGACTTCCAATTCTGCTGCGACACCACAGATGTGAGCTGAGGATGCAAAGTTGTGCGACGGGATTTCTCTTTTAAAATTTTTTTTCATTAAAATATGAAGGCTTCTATCCCACTGAAGTCAGACAAGGGGTGATGGTTGCAATTTCATCCTATGCTGTTACCTGGAGTTGGAGGTGCTTTAGATTTATGCCTCAGTCTGGGAGTGTTCAGGGAAGGGAGGACAGAGCTCATGGATTCCGTGTCCAAGAAATACTTAAAACTTTTAACAATTGTAATTATTGTGGTAACAAAACTATGTAGCGGTATTTTGATGGTTTCAATGGTTTTGTTTTTCATTATTACCTCTATTTTCACTCAGAGGAATTAGAATGCTGTTGACTCTCAAACATACTTTTTCTCTAGTACGCTGATGAGATCTTGCATTTCCTGTAAAACTGATGCAGCTAACTGATGAGTATAATTAATGACAAATCAAAAGAAAATGTGAAACAATTGTAGCATGTACTCCCTGTTAGTAAATGGGGGAGGGGGAAGGGAAGTTCTTTGGAGTGTGGCAACTGATTTGTCTAGTTTAGCCCTTGAGTATTTTAGTGCTGTTTGAAACTCTCTGCTATAAAACATTCTTGGCTGTTTTCTCCGTTACAGTGTGTAAGAGTAAAAAATTATGATAAATATTTGATTTAAACATGAGATCATAATGTGCATTGCTTCAGGAAAATAGTGGTTGATTATTTGTAGCATGTAATTGCTAGAGTATGTCCTTAGGTAAGTCATTCTGCTATGGGTTTTAGCTGTAGTAGTGACCTGTTTCTACTTAAGAGGCTCTGCCTACTTAAGAGAAGCAGCTGAACACAGAGTAGAATGACTAAACCTGGTTGCAGAGTACAGCATTTCAATCACTACTCGCTATTTGTACTGCTTTTTCTAGTATTGTTTTGATAGCCAGCAGCTCTGTTGTGTACATCCTTCTTCAGGAAGAATTCCTTCATGGAAAGGGTTGTTAAGCGTTGGAATGAACTGCCCAGAGGGATGGTGGAGTCACCATCCCTGGGGCTGTTCATGAGATGACTGGATGTGGCACTCAGTGCCATCCATGCTTGAGTTGACAGGGTGGTGATGGGTCAGAGGCTGGAGTTGATGATCTCGGGGGTTTTTTCCAACATAAACGTTTCTGTGATTCTTACGATGTGAACAAGACAGCTGTAGTGATTGGGAAGTTGAGGCTTGCTAGAGAGGAGAGTTTGAAGGAACTTGATCTGGAAAAATACAAGCTGAGGAAGATTGTGCAAGAGCTTTGCAAATGTGTTTATGTGTTTAAACATCCAAGAGAAGGAAGCCTCGAAAATGAGCAAATCTGAGCAGACTAGTCCTGTGTCATTTCAGCCTGGAAGTTTGAAGATTTTAGACCAATTTACTATTGAGATTCTGGATCAGATGTCTTTGAGAAGTTGTGAGATGAAAAAAGTGACCTTGTCTTGAAGGTTTGCTAGGTTCGGAGTTTGATCTTTCTATTAAAATAGTATGAAGCTTTGTTGCCTTCAAAAAAATGGGGTCCAGGCTTCAGGACCCAAGTGATGCCTGATAATAATTTCAATTCAAACATAATGTCTAAGATAAAATGCTTTAGGATAAAGAAATACTTGGGAAAGAAGAGAGACACATTTTATGTCAACAGCCACTCACCTACTTAGCCCTCTGTCTCATACACTGCACTGTTTTATAATCTTTTATACAGATGTCACTACTATGAACAGTAATCAAGCATTATTAACCTCAGTATGATGTTTCCAAAGATCACTTCTCAGAAACTTGCAGTCATATTAAATGTGTCATCTAAAGAATGATGACTCCAGAAATGAGTGGTTGTTGTAAGTAGGTATTTTGTGCTGAATTGTGGAGTCGATAAAAATAACTCTCATGAATGAAGGGAGTAGGGTTTTTTTCATATGCGGCGTGACTATCAGCATGGCCAGAACTGTCATCCCTACCTGTTAAAAAAATTAGACTTTGCTCTTAAGATAGCTTACTAATCAGCTATTACCACCAAAAGTACCCCAAGAAACTTTTCTTTTTCTTTGCCTGCATCAGATAAGTATGTAAGAGGATACCTTGGTAAGGATAAGCTTGGTTCCAGAGCATGGGAGAAGAGCACCTTGACTTCAGCATAGCTGTAAACTGAACTGTGTTTTAGTGTGCCAGGTTTGTACCTTCTCTTCATGAACTTCTGCTGTATTCAGAATGGGTTACAGTGTTCACTGGGAGGTGTCTGTTGGTGCAAGGGCTGCTGCCCTTGTTGGAAGCAACGGTGCACAGCAAACTGTGGCATTTCAGTCACCTTTGTTTTTCTGGGTATTTAAGCCCCCACCTACCAGTATCTTTTCCTGGAGGTGAAATAAGGTTTGAATAGTTTTTGGAGCTTGACCGTTAAAGACCTTTACATTGTAATAAGGGTTTATTTTTTCACTTCAGTTTGTATGAGAAGCAAAGGTGTCTTTTCAGAGATATTACTAAAAAGCTGTTACAGGATAAATTTAGGACTAAAATGACTGTGGACTATTGCCTAATGTATTCTTACAGGGCAGAATTGAATGCCTCTTGGTTAACAAGTGCCTTGCTCTTTTACTTTCATCCCTTTTTTTCTAGAATAGGATAAGAAGTGGTAGCCAGAAAGTTATTCCATACCCTCTGTCTTTTGTTGTAGTGTTCAAGGTGCAGTGGGGCTGTGCTTTCCTTCCAGGCTTAGGATTTGTCAGATTTCTTGTGTTGTCAAAACTTTGCCAATTTCTATATTGACTTAACTTTTTCAGAAGTCAGTAGTAAAACCATGTCTTCAGCACCTGAAGACATTTATAGTTGATGCCTAGTTCTTACAAACTTAGGAAGTTCGTTGTCTGTTTCAGAAATGCTGAATATTTACCTTCCACCGGGGGTTCTAAGTAGCATTTGGTTGAATAGATTTTCACTTGGCTCCTTCACCTTTGGCTACTCAATGACAAGTAACTGCATGCAGCTACTCCGATTTCATTTTTAACTAACATCTCCATTTTCTTTTCTGGATAATGTGGACATAAGCAGTTGCTCCTAGCATTTAATACTGAGTAAATTTCCTGGGATATGTGAACTAAGAAAGCTGTACAAAACTTTCCTCTGAACAGTTTTTTTTACAAGTAAAAGCTGGAGTGCAAGCCCTGTACAGGCATTTGCAGAGGTTCAAAATGTGTTTTGTTCAGTTGTTTGGAAGCACTTTAAGGTAAGCTGCAAAGCTAGTTTTATCTTATCAAAGTGTCAGTTCTGCTGCAGCTGAGATTGAGAAACTCTTAGAATTTCAAAGTGTGCCTTTCCAAGGGAACACATTATTCTTGGGTAACTCGTGACTTCATTTAAATTCGGTTACCAGAGTTTGGAAGGTAGTTGACTTTTGGAAATTTTTTGATCCAAAGATCTCTAGGAGTAAGGAAGGAAATCTTTTCTGTAAAAACGTTGATGCTTCTCAGGTACAGTGGTCTTTAAGGTACTCAGAATTTCATGAAATCTTTTTCTAGATGTCTTGTTCTGTGGGTCTGTAAAGTAGACATAACACCCCCCAAAACAAAAAAAAAAAAAAAAAAAAGAGAACTGAAGAACTTTAGAACTCTGTCTTTTTCCTGAAAGAAAGTTCAGCTTGTCCTGACCATCTGACCAGAACTTAGGCATGTTCCTCTATCTTTTTTTTTTCTCCCAGTTTCATTCTGGGGAGAGGGTATACGTGTGAAAACTTTGGCTGTGTCCTTGATGTTCCAGCTTGGAGATGCCAGCCAAAAGAGTGTGTTATTGCTTTCCTTCCATCCTGCTCCAGGGAAATCCTGATAATCCAAATGGAGTTGTCAGCTGCCCACTTTCTTCTTTTTTTTTTGGCTCCAGATGTTGCTCCTGATACTGAACAGAGGGGAACAGTTCTGAACCGTGGGAAGGCACTAATTTACACTCAATTAGAGGGATCAATACTCCTGTAAAAGGAAGGGATAGTGATGAAGCAAGTGAGGTAATCTTATCTCCCTTCTTCAAACTACTTCTCCACCCCCCCTCCTTCTGGTTACCAGAAGATGATAGAGGAGGTGGGGCTGAGGGTAGCCTGTGAAGATTACAAAAATTTAGGGATTTATATATTACAGTGATAGGATCTTTTCTACATCAATACAATAGTGATCTGAGCTAGTAATTTTTCCTAGAGAAGAGCAGATCTTTGTGGAGCTTTTTGTATTTGCCAGGGTTGAATGCAGCAGGAGCAGATAGGTTGAGTTTGGATGGGTTTAAAGAACAGACCTGTCTGCTCAGCACTGGTCTGGCTGCATGCAGAGCAGGAACTGGCGTGGGAATTGATGTGAAATCCTGCACCTTTGTGATCCTGCAGCCACTCTAAGCTTATCTTGATTCCTGAAGGAGAGCTGTGACAAGTTGTAGCTGTGCTGGAGGCTGTGTAAACATGGCAGTAGCAGCCTTTCTCTTCTTTGTGCCCTGTGCTAGGAGTGCGTGAGGGCAGCTTGGTGACGGGAGCTGAATTAAGTTTACTGCTGTTGGAAGAGGGAGGTACTGCTCTCCTGATGTTCTTTCATGCCCTGAGTGATCCACACTTCCCATGTGCCAACTTCAGTATTCATCTGATCTGTGTGAGCCAGGTGCATTACAAAAATATTCACTTAGTGGGTGGTTATTCTGCTGTTTTCACTGGCTTGACCAGACCCACAGTGCAGTCAGGGCTTGCTCAAGGTAGAAGACTCAGGGATGGAGAGGGATGAAGTGTGCGGGCACCTCTGCCCTCTTCTCACCTTTGATAGCAGTGAATTACTAAGACCATATCATAAAATGCTTTGTTAGGGTTTTTTTTTGAAGCATGTTTGGCTTTTTTTGTGTAATCAGGAAGTTAGCATCCAAACCCTTTCTGCAGTAATCCAGACAATAGCAGGGAGCGTGCAACAAAAAAATGGAAACAGATTACTTTTTTGAGGAGAAGAAAATTGTTCCAAATTAACATGCAATTATTAACACACATACATATGCAAAAAAATCAGTTGTTTTTATGGTCTTAATTTGTTTTTTCCTTCTTTCAATACACATAGACATTCCCTGTAATTAAAACCAAGCACTAACTTTACATCAGGACCTCACTTCATTCAGGATTTTAATTGGTGACACAGCCAATTAAAATTAGGAAGGCAGCTAAGTCTGGGATTTTTATTTTTTGAATATTTGAATTAATTCTTTGAAGCGTATTAGCTTCTGACACGGTTAGATGTTCTTCAAATGTTCATGTGCCTTGTTGGGTCCTTCAGGACTTAACATGTTCACAGTTGGGTGTACTCTGAACAGCAAGTGTGCTTGATGTTTGTGAGTAATTCTAATCTTAATAAAAACCAAATCTGTTACTTCTGGTTCTAGTGTGATTGTGTGGAAAAGCTCTGATAGCATATCAGAATGTTCAAGAAATTCAAAAAGCAAAGTTTTCCTGAGCCATCTATTTTCAGATTTTGTTTTGCTCTAAACTTAAATGTAAAATGTATTGTATTGATTAAGAATTTGTTTCAGTGGAAACATCTGCCTTTTTTTTTGTTGGGGTTTTTTTTGTTTTGGGTCTTTTTAGGAAAAGTTCTGTGTTAGTGCATCTAGATCAAGTTTAGATTGAAAAGTACCAACTTCAGTTTGTAGAAAACACTGTTTTCCTTTCTACACCCACCAAACTAGAAGTAACTTCATTCTTGGTGTGTTTCTGCAAGCGTCTTAATTTCAGACCTTCAGCACTACAGACACGAAAGGAACAAAAGGAGCTTTCAAAACTGAAGGTCAGACAGAACTGTTTTGCTCAGTTAGAGCTATTAGATTAAGATTATTTTTCTTACTTTTTCCTTTCTGGAAAAAGTGGTTATCTGTTGGCTGAGTTTCTCGGATGTTCAGCCCTTAAGGTTCAATTATCTTTGAAAGCATAAAGTAAACAGGGTGCTTAAAATATCAGAAGTTCTTTCCCTAATCTTAGATCTCAAGTGTGTCAATTTTTTTTATCAGCTGCAGGCACTTGTAATTGTAAAGTATTCAAAACTTCATAGCTGCCATTGAGATACACTTTAAGGATGCTTTCTCAACTCTTGCCGATGAATCTTCTAACTTGGATTCTTAGTTGTTTGAAGTTTTCAAAAGTTCAAGTTGTCTGTTTGCTGTGTTGACTCGGGATGTTTTCAAATGGGTTGCTGTCTGTAAAGTTGTTTTATATTATATGCATAAAATACTTAAAATTCGCTCAGAACAGGGACTGGGAATCAGTTGGGTTTTTTTTTTTTGTTTTTTTTTTGGTTTTGTTTTTTTTTTTTTTTTTCTTTGTGAATATGATCGTCACGGATGGTTCATTTCCAGTCTTAGTGGATCTGGTAACTTTTAAATGATTTCATAAAACATCAGCTGGGAGTGTTAAGCATACCTTTGTTTCCCATGTCTTTAGCTTGGTGAGTGCTTTTGCAGGCACTGTGTGTTAGGGAGGGATTTTAATACGAGTGTCCTGATTTTGGGAGGATTGTTCCAAGCACTGATGAGTAGCAGCTGCCCCTGCACTGGCATGGACTGACAGGTTCTGAGAACATGTCCCAGGTAGTATCAAGGCAAAATCTACAGCAAAACTGTTAGTTTGGGTGTTCTCCATGCTGGTGAGTTACAATGTCTCTTGAGACTGTGCTTTTCAGTGTCCAGGATCCTTCAGGTGTTGTGTTAAACTCAGAAGTATTATCTGAAATTATTCTCAGGGATGCAGGTAAGGCAGAAAGGTGAGGTCACTTAGAGAAACTTCTGTGATTCCCTGAATGTTTTTTGTTTTACAGAATGGGATTTAGGTTCTCATCTTGCTGATGTATTTTTAAAAAATAAAAAATGTTCCGCAAAACTAACTATGGGAAATTCTCTTCCCAAAACCCAGACTATATCCAGCTTCTCAGAATTTGTTACAGTAGGAAAGACAAGGAAAAGTATAAGAATAATACCTTCCTGAAATGTGGTTTGAGATACATGGTTGAAACATTCAGAAATGTAATGGTAACTTGTAAGAATATTGATGCACGTTAGATTTTAAGTATTCATATTTTGTTGGAAGCTGTTTTAAAACTCTTTTCCTCATATGTGCTAAAAATTGACCTGTGAAGTTTTTGCATTTAAAAATAGAGCCTTACTGTGGTTTGTAGCTGTTCTTGCTGATAGGTTCACTTTTTTTTGTTACTGTTTGAAAAAGGAAAAAAATAACCCAACTTGAAATGTTTGCCATTTGGACAAAGCTTTAAGAATTACTCGTAACTTTCCTTTTCATTTAACTTTTCCTCTTACACTCAGATGCTAGCTTGAGACTTTGCTGCCATCTCTAGTTTCTTGATGAAATTTATCTTGAGCTGCTATTTGGTCCTGCATTTTCATCTGTATTCTTAAAAAGACAAATTTTGGCTGGATTTCATGACTGCTGTTAGAAAAATTTGTTTTGTAAAGCTTTCAGTGAAGAAAATAGCTGTCCCCCGTGTATTTTTTCCCTTAGAATACATTAGGTAGTTTCTCTTAGGAGAAATATCTTGTATTCTTAATATCTTGTATTCCTCCTCGTTTCATCTTCAGATGCAGCTGTAGTTAATAAGCAAACTTCCTGCATTTTTTGCTCTCATTTTGGCTGTTAAAAATTTGTAAGTCACACTCCTGTTGCTGTATTTACTATGATAAAACACAGTATATTCTTTTGGTTGGTTATTGAATATTGGAACAGTTTTGGGTGTTGCTGATCTCTTCAGTTGCCAGCATTTTATTTCCAGCTTGAGTGTCAATACACCTGACTGGTTTTCAAATGTTTCTCTGCCAGTTTGCATTCTTTTAGCATTTCTTTTGTAATGTGATGCTCCTCGGTAGCTCTGCCAAAGCTTCATTCTGGATTTTTTTTCCCTGCTTTGCCTCGCATTTCTTTTCCTGTCAGTACTTGTGTACGTTGTTTCACATGGTGTATTCTGGCTTACACAGAGATCTCCTTTAGCTTCCTTCAGACTCATGGGCTCCCAGCACACCGTAGGATGGCTGTCAGTCAGGATTTTGCTCCCATGGAAACTGGCTTGCTGCAAAATCAAACTACAATTTCAGTTTCTGAAACCTGAGCTGACAAAAGGTTTCTCTTCAGAGTTACGAGACCCTTTGAAAAAGTGTCATCATTACAGTTTTATCTTTGAATCTGCAGCCAGCTGAGACTGTAGTGTTGAGACCTGTGTTTGTTTTCTGTAGAGGGAGTGGTACAGGGTAACCTGTTCTGTTACTGTGTCCTCAAAGTCCTGATGACAGTTCAGGTATTTAATGTGACTTTTTTTTTTGGTTGGGTTGGGTTGGGTTTTTTCCCCATAAAAGCTGTAGAGGAAAGTCCTTTTCTTTTTGCAGGTTGACTTTGCAGCATGGAAAAAGTAAAGTGGTGTGGCTTCACTGCTTCTGCCTAGAATTCAAGGAACAGAGGTGGTTCTCTGCAGTTGAATTGTGTTCCTGTGAGCGTGTGTGGAAGAAGGAAGTTTATCTGATCTTTTCTCACCACAGGGAAATAATATCTTGGCCTACTTGTTTTAGCAACCATGCTTCCCTACCCAATCAGTTTCTGGGAAAAGAAGGGTTTTTCAGCAACAGCACTTATAAAACACTTGTTTTATACCTAATAGGTACGAATGTGCTCCACTCTTTCCTGTATACTCTAACTAGCAGAACATGCTTTTTATATTTGTCATATTCTTCTACTTTGTCTAATCTCTGTGATTTTGTGGGGAGTAGGGGATGGTCCTCAAAGAATGATTAAAAAATGCTTTTTTTTTTTTTTTTTTCCTTGCTACTGTCTTTAAGGTGATGGTATCTCACAGGATAACTCCTGAAATCTCAGGATAACTTCTATACCTACTGCTCAAGTTAAAGGACTTCCAGAAATACAAATCTCCAAGAGAAAGGAGAAAGTTGTATCTCCAAAGTCTGAAGCTTGTCTTGTGCAGGAGTTCATGTTTTGTGGAAAATGTTTCACAAGTAAACTTGCTTGAAGGGGTGTGGGATCCTGCCCTGTTAGTATGACAGAGATGATATCAACACTGTATGTTGGGTTGGGTTTTTTAAAATTATTTTTAACTTCATCCACATGTAAATGGGCTGGTAAAATGCTTCCTTTTTTTTGCCTATTCTCCTTCACTTATAGCAAACATAAATATGATCTTCCATCCTATCAACTTAAATGCTCTTTGGAAATGTGTTGTTTATAAAGCTTCAGAAAATATGCTGTTCTTTAATGACGTGCAAAAATCTTTTAATCAGCATTCCTTGGAGTGGCTCAAATGCACAGAGGTGTGCTGAGTCCAAAATCACATTTGAGTAAGTGCCAGTGCCAGTTAAGTATTCACTTGTTTTGAGTTAACACCCTGCAAAATGTGCAAAACTCTTTACATTTTTGTCTGCTTATTGGATGGGAGCTGAGTTGTTATGGTCAGTATCACGAGCAAATTGTTGATCCTGGCATGCTTACTGCATGCAGTAGGAGTGAGAAAGTAGACAGTGTGGATCAGATATTTTTAAAGTCCTCTCTAGACCTCTTTCTCAATGGAGCATGTTTTATGTTATTCCTCTTTTTTTTAACAGGTAGGTTGGGAAGGGCTACGTTTTTTTTTTTTATCTCCCAGACAAATATTTTCTGCTTCTCAGTGGATTGATTACATGTGGTTGTCATGTGCTGGAGAACATTAGTGGGAGAAGGGGCCTTTCAGTGATGCTGCCTTAGTGGCACTTGGAATCTAGTTTGTCTCAGGGGAGTATCACATAGTAAACACAATTACTTATTCCTTCAGTGTCACATGTAGAAATTCATTTGCTGAGAACCAGACCACACCTTTCTTGAATGATCCAAAAAAATTACCACGTAAAGGAGGACCAGGAGGTCATTAGCGGTTTTGAATATACTTTTTTTTTTTCAAAGTGCTTTTAGTTTGGTATAGTATTCCTCCAGCTTGTATTTGAAGTCACATTTGGACTAAACCTTTGATAATAAAGCAATTGTTTTGAAGCTTTGTTTGGGGCAGTTACCTGCAGAAGGGACAAGATTGTAAAGATGGAATTTTCTCGCCACATGAATGGAGTTCTTTCTCCTTAAGAGATGAAATGAGCAAAGAGTTGAGAATAATCCATCTAGTAAGCGTGGCTCAACCCAATGCTGCTACCCTGGACATACAATTGAACTGTGACATCTGTGAACTATCTAAAATGATTTCTAGGTACCTTATAGCTCTCTTTTCATGGATTCTCATTCTGGTTTTGGCCATAGTATCATCTGATTTTGGCTATAGCAGTTGGTGTTGAGTAAGATTTCCATAATAAACTGGGCGGGGGGGGGATGGGAATCACCCTCTTGGTATTTGAAGAGAACAGATCCAGGGTATACAGGAAATTGTATTTATTTTGCATTCCAAGTCTGCACCCAGAGGGAAGGGAAGAAGCAAGATCTGAATCTCAAGAGGTGTTGCAGTATTGCTTTAGTCTTTTCAGTTGCACTTTAACCTAAAAATGAGGAAAGGGACTTTGATTATTCAGTCTGCAGTATGTGTTTGCATTGAAAATCAGGAATGGGATCTCCATTAGTAGGGGTAGTTAAGGTGGCAGCTCTAGACCTGTTCAGCTGCTTCTCACTTGAATGTGGAGAGAAAAAGCAGATAATTGTGAGCATCATTCTTCCTGGTTCCTACTGATATGTCACTGGATCTTCAGGTAGAAGTAAATCAGACTCGGTTTTTTGCAAGGTAGGGTAGAATTGAAATGAATGCTTGAACAAACTGCTTAAAGAAAACCTTGCTTAGCTGCTGCAAGTCCTTATTTTAATTAGTACATTAGATTCTGAAATATGGCCTAAGCTTACCCAAGAGAGTTTTATAAGCTGATAATTGTCTGTGGGGGCAAAAATGGGTTTGTTCATTGGCTTATTTTTCAAGCAAATGCATAGCATCATTTTCTGTATATTAGGGGAAAAAACTTGAGTTTTATACAAACTGCTTGGCTGTAAATCTTGCCTTTCAGCATTCAACCTCACTCCAGCTGTGCAGGTTCATGTGGTACAGCCTTGAAACTTTTTTCTACTTGTAGCTGTACTGCAGCTGCATCTCTGTTGAAGGCTGTGTCGGATTTATCATCTCCTGTTGTGTCTACAGAAGTCTTTCACCACCAGTCACAGTGCACATTTCAGTTGTCTTTTGCCAGTTTCTCATTGCCAAGACTGAGCTTTGTCTGCACCCAAACTTGAGCCACGTAGATGCATTTACTATAGCATCTGCAAGCCTCTTCTTTTTCTCTTCAGTTATTGTTGTTATTAAAGAAGGTAGCTGGATGTTTTGTTTTGTGAGCATTTGTTTTAATTCCATTTCTGGGACTTCCCCCTCTTGTCTGAAGGTCTCAACAATGACTGAACACTGTCAGATACCTTACACGAGAAATAATCTGTATTCAGAGAAAATGACCTGCTGAAATCCTTTCATGCTGCTCTGTCCAGACAAAAGATGTAATTTTTGCTTTTTTTGGACCTATCACTCATACTGAGCTGCCAAATTTTATCTTAATTAGTATTTTGCCATTGCTGCTTTAAGATGAATAAAACGATTATGCTTTTCCAAATATCCCCAGTGCAGATGTTTTTGAAACATATTCACATCTCTTATGGGTTATTACACATAAAAGCAAATTAAAAGTTTGAGCTTTTACATTGTGACAAGCTAAAGGGATACTTATCTGTGGTTTAATGGCATTGAGTTAGTCATTGGGCTTTTTGTTGTGTTAGAAGTAAATAGGCAATTTCTAGGGATGAAGTTCTACATTTAAAAAAAAAAAGCTTTATATTTCTAAAATGTCATTTCATTCTTTTCCCCCTTCAGAAATAGCTTTAGTCATATAATGTGCTTGCTGAAGTCATTGGTGAGTTACAACCACTCCTTTTGTCAAAGAAAAATCTACATCTGTGTATTAAATGGAATTGAATCAGGGGTATGTTTAGACCAAAGGTTTAGCCCAAATTCTACTTTGAGAAGCCTGGCAGAGCCTTGGTTGTAGGCTGTGGTTCACTTTCTAAGAGTTCTGGTGTCTTTATGTACTTATTTAAAGCTTCCTATGTACCTTAATTACACATTGTGTTGAAAATAGTTGATAGTTAGATTTTGGAGCAGTAAGTCAGATGTGGAGCTCTGCAATCCTGCTATTCTAGCTGGGTGATTCCCTACCCAAAAATACACAATTCTGCAGGTAGTGGGAAATTCAGGTTGTATTCTTGCTTGTGAAGAAAATTGCAGTGTCCAGGTTGGAGCTTCTAAGGCTGTTTATTCAGCTTGTTCCATGCTGCTGTAAGGAAGAACACTTCAGTCCATAAAATTATGATGTGTTCCTTCTGGCTGTTTGTGTACAGTTCATCTCATGAATTCTGTTTTTAGTTTGGTGTTTTGTGGTTTGGGATTTTTTTTTTGCTTTGAAGAGTCAGTTTGGTTTATTAATCTTTCCGGGTGAACTGTCTTTTATGCAATAATAGAAAACACTGGTTTAGTCCATATAAAAAGACATAAGGTATATTATAACAAAAGTAGTAGAGGTAAAAATTGAAGAATTGAGGGTGATAAAGAAAGCCTTAACAAGTCCAGAAAAAATGGTAGGAAAAGGAAGATGGATATCAGATGCCAGTATTTAAAGAAAACTGACTTCTTCAGTTCATAGAATTCTGTGAAATTGATTGTAGTTGCATTTTAGATTCAACATACAAAACTTCTGTAAGGAGCAAAATACAAAGAAATGAGGACTGCAGAAAAGCAGAAGCAAAAATGTTCTAGAGCATACAAGTGTAAAAACCCCTTTGTTTTCTCACTAAGAATTACTGTATTATACTGTTTTGTGGTAAAGGTATGAGAAGCAGTCATTGGTACGGACAATACATCGGAAAAATAATAATTCTAAGAGTTCCTGTGGCAGCTTTTAAATATGTGACTGATAGATTATGTATGTATGTTTGGTAAGTGAAGGACTTCAAGTTTTAGGGCTTCTGTAACAATCTGTGAAAAATCTGTATATTTTGTTTAAAAACTAAAATCTATTTTAAAATAAATGTATAACCTCTCAATATTATGCCTTTCCTTTTTTTTCTGTTATTCTTGAAGGGGAGGGAGAAGGAATCATTGAAATCCTGGCTAAGTGGATTTTGGAAGCTTGGTTTTTAGTTGGAGCATGGTCCAGCCTGGTTCTGCTGATGCTGCAGGATGAGAAAGAAGGGAAACAGAAATTGGAATAGGAAGCTGTTGAGGGAAAGATTCCTACTGAGGGTGAATGTGGGAGGAAGAGAGAGGAAAAAAGATGAGTAAAGTAGGTTCATAGGAAGGAATAAGGAACAGAGTTTGAAAAGTTAAATTGAATAACCAGAGGAGATCTTGTGATTGCCAGCCTCTAAGTTTAGACAAAGTGGGATGAGGAAGGGAAAAGCAGCAACAAGTAGAAATTAATTTACTGGTTAATAACAGGATATTTGTAAAGGTGAGAGGGAAAACATCCTAGATGGACTGAAGGTTGTGGAAAAGATGGAGTTGGTGTTGGAGAAGGGGGGAAGAGGAATGGAAGCAAGATGAGAATCATGATAGGCAAGATAAGGATTAGTGAGGTGATAATCAAACACAAAAGAGACCATTTTAGCAAAGCAGAGTATGCAGAAGGGTGCAAAGAGAGATTCATGAGTAGTGATGGAATGTTTGACAAGATTATTGCCATCAAGTCTTCAGTATTCACTGGCTTTTAAGTTGAATGTTTTTTAATTGCAGTGATTTATTTCTTTATTTGTGTGCCATTTATCCAGAAGAGCAAAGAGTAGGGGTTCTTAGTATGTTAAAATGAGGTATGAACAAAAATGTTGACTTCAGAAAACTGTACTGAGCTGAATCACAGGGGTAATTGTGTGTGGTAATAGTTGACTGTTGTCAACCATCTCAAGTTATATTTTCCTTGTTTCTTAATCCTTGTATTTTAACTGATTGAATTACTCCTGCTAAATCTTCATTCTTGCTCTTCCCTTATCTCCAGTGCTTGTGGCACAGCTTCCTTCATTTTAAATGGACTTGTTTAATTTAAATGTTTCAAATACTCCATGTTGTTAGCCTAGCTCATTCAGACTAAAGCTAAAGGTTAGAGAACAATTGCAGGAATCCCAAGGTGAGGGATGGAGTTATGTTCATCTCCAGTAGAGGAAACAGCTCTTGTGTGTAGCTCTGTTTGACAGCTCTCTGCCAGCTTGGGTTACCTGATCTTGTTTGTATGCATTGGACTGCAGATGTCTTGTGAATACACAGAAATTCTCAATTTAGCAAAAGTCATTTGGGCCTTTTTTTTTTAATACAGACTTGCTACTGCCTTATGAAAACATTATTGACACATCTGACCTTGAAGACATTCACTGGACGAGATTTGTCAACTCATGCTCAGTTGACAGACTTATTTTTAGACAGTGTAGAAAATAAAGAAGAATTTTGTACCTCTTGATAGACTTTTCTTAAAATCTTGCTGTCAGAGCATACCTTTCCTTTGTTTTGGTCGGTTGGTTTTGGGGGTGGGATTTTTTGGTGTTTTGGGGTGGAGTTTTGGGTGATGGTTTCCTTTTTTTTTTAGTTTCCTAAAGTTGAATGATGAATGTATTCTGTATTAACATTCTGAGTCCTTTGGATTTCATTTTTCTACCTACTGGTACTTCTTTTATCTTTCTTTTAAAGAGTAAGTTTCTCCACTTTTTGAAATTCTTAGTACTTTGTTCTTTGTTAACATTTCCACATCATGCATGCAAATCATTGGTTTAAAATAAATAAGAAAATAATCCTGGTAGCCTTGCAAACTTAAAAATTATCTGGGACTACTTAGGAAGTGTGACTTTTAAAATTAGCAAGTGTGACACTTTCTACATTTCCTGTGATGTGCAGTGTGAATACTGTAACCAGACTGGCTTTTTAACTCTACTGTCTAGACTTGAATGAGTTGCACAGGAATCAGCATAGGGCAGTTAAACTGGCAGTGATTTCCTGTGTCCTCACAGTGTTCCTGAGTCAGGATGAGATTGTGCAAGGTCACCAACTGATAGAATTCACCTTCAGCTGCTTTTGCTATTTTACAAAGAAAGAGTGTTTGATTAGACATTTTTGGAAGGATGTTGCTGTGTAGAAATACTTATTTTACAAACATAAACTTGACAATTACCTTTTGAAGCACTGCTTTTCTGTAAAATAACCTTCTGTATAGACATAATAAAAAATTGCCCTTGCTCATATAGTATTTTTGTATAGTGGCTTAGCAGAAATCAGGCATTGTAATTTTACATTTACTTCTTAGAAATATGCTAGATACTGTGATGCCATTCAGCCTTCCATGTCTCTATAGAATTAAGTGATGCCCTTATCTGTCACTGAAAAAGAAGATTCCAGTGTATGGATGTAGTCAGAAGATGGGGTTTGTGTCAATCAGACAGTTATTTATATTCAGTCAGCAATAGAAAATGGTGTTCTGTCCCTCCTCCCCGTGGATTTTTTTCTCTCTTTTATGCTGTTGGAAAGAAGCAGGTCATTGTCACCTCTGCCTCAGACTAATAAGACTGGAAATGCTTAATACATTGTATAGTATGAACGCAGTAAAAAGTCTCTTACTGCTGGCCTCTTTCAGTATCTGAAGATTTATGGGTGGGAAAATGAAGAATATCCCTTTAAGCCTTTGTTGCTATTGCAGTTTTCTCTCCTGTATAGTGACCCATCATTCCAGAGGCAGTAGAGTGGATAAATAAGATTTGTGTTGCATTGTTCCTTGGGCAAAACAAACCAAAAAGCTTGAGGACTCAGATAAGTGAATGAAGTTTCGGAAATGAATGAGTTATGCCATGCATGATCACTATGTGTGTGATGTTGGACCAAAGCAAAGAGCTTGGCTGTGTCTTCCTGATAACCTCTCAGCTGCTGAAAGACTAGTGCCAGCTAGTCCTTTACACTTCCTCTTCTCTAGGCTACAAGCTCATTTTCCTCAGCTTGCCCTCATGGAACAAATGTTTGAAATTTAATTGGAAGCTTGATTTGTCAGTTGTTTTCAAGGATCTTTGGTCCCTACTCGCAGCTGGCAAATATTTTTTTTCTTTCCTATTAAAAAGAAATCACCATAGATGAAGAGAAAGCAAAGGATTTTGTCTGTCTATATTTTCAGAAGAACCTTTGAAAATGTGTCCCATATGGTTCTCAGAGAAAATAAAGGAATAGGGAATGGTTGAGTACACAGTAAGGAGGATTGAAGAGGATGCTTATCAGTGGCACAAAGTCCATTTGGAGGCCAGAAACCATCATTTGTACCCCTGGGGGTCAATACTGGGTCCAGTTCTCTTTAACACGCTCATTAAGGGTCTGGGTGATGGGACAGTCTGTACCTGCAGCAGGTTTGCTGACGACACCAAACTGGGAGGAGGGACTGAAACACCAGAGGGTCGTGGTGACATCCAGGGAGTCCCTGACAGGCTGGAGCAATGGGCTGGCAGGAGCCTCATGCAGTTCCGCTAGGGGAGGTGTGGAAAGTGCTGCACAGGGGGAGGAACAACCCCAGGAAGCAGAAGGGCTGCCTGGCTGGAGAGGATGTCTGCAGGACAGTCTGTGCTGGTGCTGGTGGGCACCAAGGTGAGCACGAGCCAGCCACGAGCCATTGTGGTAAAAAAGGGACAGCAGTGTCCTGGGCTGCCTTAGGAGGAGTGTCACCAGGAGGTTGAAGGAGGTGAGAGGAGCAACGGGCACAAACTGGAACACAAGAGTGGCTGAACATGAGGAAACATCAAGGTTTTTACTGTGCGGATGACTGAGCAGTGTCACAGATTGCTCAGAGGGCTTGTTGAGTCTCCATCCCTGGAGATGGTTCAAAGCAGATGGTTCTTGGCAGCTCGCTGTATGTGGCCCTGCTTGATCAGGAGGGGTGGACCAGATGACCTCCAGAGTATCCCTCCAGCCTCAACCATTCTCTTACTCTGTGTATATGATTTAGAGAAATATCTCTCATTATTTTTATAAACTCTGGGACAAGTTTCTCAGCAGGAGGCTGAAGCTTTGAGTTTTTAATTGGATGCAACCAAGGTTTGCATGTGGCAGCTGCTTTTGATGTTTCTGAGGTGGAATGGCCTCTGATACTATATTCAATATCTTGCAGTTAATAAAATCAGTGGGAATGGGATGCACAGTTCTACATGCTCAGATTTGCTGATATCAGAAATATGTTGAAAATTTGGCTGTAATATACCTTTAAGTTTGTCATCTTAAGTTAGATCTTTCATTTAGTACTAAAAGTTATTAGACAGCACTTCAGACCTCATATCCTTCTAAACCCATACACAACTTCCAAAACATTTGAAAACATTTCTTACGATGTCTCAGTTCCTAATTGCTGCCTCATTCACTCTGTTTATATGTCAATGCTTTCTCCCACAGTGTGGTGCTATTGTGTTTAACTCTGTAAAGCTGGTAACAACTGAAATAAATCATTCTTTAAAAGAGTACAAGACAATAAAGCTACAGCTAACAAGGATCCTAGTGTTTTCTTCCCTTTGAACACCACATTCCAGTTAACATTTCTTGCAGAAGCTGTGAGCATGGCCAAGGTTTGCATGGAGTTATGTGCTAGTAAACCTAATTATTTTTCAAGTTGTAGAGGCTTCTCAGCCTCCTATAATTTTGCATTGTAAAGAGAAGCAAAAAGTGGAATGTTTTTCGAAGCTTGTCTTCCACTGCATCCATCACAGAAACATGAATGAGCATGCATGTTCATCTTGGTTTTTCCATATGGACTTCTCTCAAGAAGGGAAATAACAACAGTAGGTAAAACACTGGGTACAAGGTAGCTTTTCCACTTAAATCTCTGCTAAATTAATGTAGACATTTGACTGAGTCATTGAACCCAACGTTACTAAACCAGAAGTAAATTCTCTTCTGCACAGGAGTGGTAAAAGATGAGCTTAACTTAAAACCATTAAATAATTTTGACTAATTATGGAGTTGATTTCCCCTTTCCTCCCCTTCAAATGACAGTGAAATTTAAACTGAAATGTTAAACCAGGGGAATGTTATACTGAGATAGATCTTACATTGAAAGTCAGGTGTAATAAAAGGGTCATCATTAATTGTTTTATTTCCTGTGACAAAATGTGCCTAGCTGCTGTTCACAGTTTGTTCTGTTTGTTCTTTTATTTTCTTTTTTTTTTTTTTCTTTTTTTTTTCCAGGCTTAATTGTGAATCAGGAATTTGTGTTTCCTAAGAGGAAGTTGTTTCTTAAGACTGATTTACACTAATGCTGCCATGAATGATTCTTAGAGCTTTGTTTGCCTTTCTGGCACGCACTTCAAGTACCTTATTTTTCACTCTATTGCATAAAACGAGTTCAGATTATTTTTCTTTCTTTTTAAAAATCTGGTCACCACATTCTTCTTCTTCCGAGTTGCATCTTTCTACCTCCAATGACATCTGTGCATCAGTAATGTTTACTCCTCTGTTTTAGCCACGTGGGTCTGTGATTTTAAGCCTCTCTCCTGTTACTGAGACCTAGTGCCAAAGACCAAAATTAGCTTATTTAAATCCAGTTACAAAAAGGTATTAGTTCTAGAATTTGTCTTGCTGATTTAGTATGCACATACAGGCTTTTACTTGAAGGTGATATAATGAAAGGCTTGTTTGCTGTGATTTTTCAGTTTGTTGGAGTTCATAAGGTTCTTTAATGCAGCAATATTCTGCAGTTATTAAAGGTGTGAAAGCCTTTCAAGGGTAGTGTTGGTAACAAACTTAACAGGGTGTTGCTTAAGCTTTAAAATGTTTTGAAGAAACTGAAGCTTACAGAGTTATTTTTAAGTTATTGCATCTTAAATAAACAAATCTTCCAATAACTGTTAAATAGGCTAATAAGACTTATCTGGCCTTCACCATGTTTATGCTATAAATAGATCTAAAGCCAGTGCTTGGCAGCAGGCCCCTTAACAGGCTTGTGAATGCTTTACAGCCTGAGCTGTGTGTGTCTGGGGGACCCACCTGGTGAGTAAGCTCACTTTTTAAATGGACCTTTTTTCAGTGGTGAAAGTAAATAAGAAGTAAAATTTTTGGTCATGGGGAAGAGGGAGGGGGATGGATCCATCTAGTGATTTCAGCTGTTAAAATCTTCAAGAGTTAGCAGTGTGCCCCAGCATTTAGTTGAATAAATTCATTGTCAAATATCCAGGGAGTATTCCACTCTTCTCTGAGTATACCACACTTCACCCATCATAATTGATACAATTTATAATTTCCTCAATGATAGATAGAGACCTAAGTAAAAACTGATATGTTAAAGAGCATGAAGGATCACCTGCTCCAAACTTGCAGCTCTGGTAGAGTAAATGTAAAATAACTTTTCCATAGTTAAATTATACTTGAACTTGTGTGGTAATTGGAAAAAATGTCCCTTAATTTGCTACACAAGAATGGGAGACCAGAGATTACCTGAAATTAAATTTTTAGAGAAATGTTAAGGTTATGGGTAGGTGCAAGACAGAAATAATTTTCTTGCCAAGAGACAGAATTTAAAAATCCTTTTCAGGAGAGCATAATGCTATTTCTCTCATTTATATGACCAAGTAGGCATTTGATAAGTAATTAGGTCTTTAAAGAAGGACTATTTAGATTAATTTCTGTTAAAATGAATATATATCCATGTATCCAAAGGGGCTGAAGTGCATCAGAATTGTTGTCTATTGTGCCTTATCCATAGAAAAAATATACTTGTGATGATATGCTGTGCATTGTAATTGTTTTATGCAAAGCAGCACATCTTGGTTTCTCTACAGTACAGTGACGCACAGAGGAAGGAATTTCATGAGGACAAAGCAGTTTCTTCATTAACAGGGCCAAGATTTGTGTTTAGCTGCCAGTAGTACTGAAACCTGTCAGTTATGTGCTGCCTGTAAGCTGGTTTTGCTTAATAGTGGAATTAGTTGTAGTAGTCACTTGCTCGGAAGTCCTGACCGCTTTAGGAGATTAAGGAATGTTTCTGATTTGCAACCCAGTCACACAGAGTTTACTTTTAAAACAAAACTACTGAGACTAACAGCTGGGAAACTAATAATATCTCATTATGTTTGTGAGCTGAAAAATAGTATGGCAGCAAATTGCAATTTGGGAGAAGTTGGGGTTTTTTAATCTGTGCTCCTTTGTGCAGTGAGTATTATTAATGTGTGCTTGCATTTCCTCTGAACGTAATTTGTTTGGGGTTTAAGGACATGGCTATAGCCTTAATGCCAGCCATGATATAGAAAATACTATTATTCTCTAACAGAACTGTTTTGTAACATAATTGTGGCAAATACTTTTAATATCAATACATAAAGACAATTAATTGCAGGAACACATTCCCCCTGCCAATTCTGACAAGTCCTGCTTTGGCAAGTACAGAGGGAAATAAAGAAAATCATTTCATAATGATTGGAGAACGTATTATTTGGGTGTTTTATTTAGAACTCTTAGTTTTTTTTCTAGTATAAGTGAAAAATAAAAAAGATACAGTTTGCTCAGGTCCACATTGGTTATCTCCAAGCACAGTATTCTAGAGCTGTGTTTGTCATGTACTGTGTATGTGTAAACATAATTTATAGGTTATCTAATCTGTCTCTTTGAAAAATATATATAAACTTGTCAGAAGGTTCATCTTAAAACATTATTGAGGACGATTGACATCTGTCATTGCATTCTTGTGTGCTGTTGGGAGCTCTGTGTGCCTCTGTGTCTTAAGAGATTCTTGACAAGGAGCATCATTAGCAGAGGCAAATGAGTGTTATAATTAATCAGGTTCTGTTGTTTTGGAAATGATGTAACTTACTAACATGGGCACTGTTTAAGTGGGTTTATCCTGCGTGTGGTGATGCCTTACAGCATAGTCCTTGAAAAGTATTTTTAGTGGTTTTGTTTCTTGTGTTTAAGGTTCTCTAAACCCAAGGTTGCGGCCTGAGCAGATGCTATTTATGAATGGTGAGACCGTTTTCAATTAAGTGAAAGCAGAAATGAAATAGTTTCCAATTCAGCTACCAGTGAGCAGTGATTCTTTAACATAAACCAACAGTGCTACTTGTTTTTGATTGCAAGCACAATGGTGTAAGTTAGACACAATGATAACTTTCTTAAAAACTTAACTCTGAATTTTTCTTCTTTATAATTTTTCCTGTAACTGCTTTACTTACATTCCTTATGGATCTGTTAATCTTTCTGTTCAAAACTGAAGAATAATTTTTGATACTGCATAAAAGTAGATGTGAATACGTACCAAACAGCTAATGATCATTAAAGTGCCTGTGGAATTCCTGTACAATTTCCAGTTAACTTTATTACATGGTGTAAAAATTGCTGTGCTACTACTGTTTATTAAAATAAACTGATCTCCATACATCATCTTAAAAGGCTTAAATACATCTCAAAGTAATACTAAAATGTTTTTCTAAAAGCAAAAAACGATTGTCCCGTGCCCAAACTGTGACCAAACAAAAACAATTTTAAAACACAACAAAACAAAAACCCACCAAAATGGAACAAAAAAAAACCACAACAAAACAAAAACCTCCCAAACACGCACAACATACAGCCCTCCCAAACTGGTCTGCATTTTGTGTTGAAGAGCCACATTATGTGTTTACAGAAGCTCTGCAATGATTCAAGTAATGAAATAACATTAAGTTAATTAGGTGACCATAAGGAATATGTGCAGAACTTAGCGTTATGTATTTATTTTTCAGTGTGTCTCAAATTAAAATACATAGCTCTGCAAGGGGCAATATTTTGTTGTGACTGTTGAGAGTAGCATCTTATTTTCTGTGTTAGATATAAAGACTCCTGTTCTCTAAACTCCTCTTTTGTGTGTAGCTTTTCTAGCGTGTCCATGCCACTGACAGATGGTTCCAACTGGACCAGAGGAGAGAGTGCCCCTCTTTGTGTTGTTTAATGTAATCATTCCTGTCTATGGAAATCTGTGAGTGAATGAGAGCTACTTAATTTTGTTTCTGAGACATAACTACTGGTTTCCTAGCATTTTTAATAGTTGGAACAAGGATTTTGGCCTTACACTTCGTGTGTGTTTTGGGAATTGAATATTGTTAGAATGACTGCTTGTTCCTGCTAAAATATTTTAACAGAATTGGAATGCAATCAGTAAAATGCATGTTGTTATGGGATTAGAGTTACATTAAACTCTACTGTCAGAACTCATTAGAGGAAGTATTGTTTACGTGATTTTTCAACCTTTATGAGTAAAACTTGCTTTAGTTCTTCCATAGCTACGATGGCCTGGGCATATTACACTATTGCTAGAAGTATTTTCTTAATTTCTTTAATATTGTTAATGATAAGTCTGTAATTCAGGTAAGCAGTAGGACTGTAATTCAGGTATATGGACATTTCAGAGATTTCACCATTGGGTTATGGCTGGCTTTACACCTGCAGTTCTTTGAGTAAATTGAGTTACATCTTGCTCAAATAGAATTCTGTATTGTCTATTCTAAATACAGAGAAGTAAATATCATCTATCTCAAGGTTGTTTAACTATAACTTAGGGTTGACATTTTCATTTTAAAAAATTCTTTCAATGAGTTTCATTGTTTTAAATAAAAACTGTGCCCCACCAGTACTAATAAATTGAGAAATGTTACATCTAGCAAACTTGGCTTATTGATTTTAGCAAAACAAGTCTGTGTTTTAAATTTCTAATATCTAACATTATTCTGTTTCTAGTATTATCTGTACATAGCTCTGCAGTTCAAAGCTGATCAAGCATTCAGTGCAATACCTTTTGTTCTGAGCACTGGTTACAGCAGCTTGCTCTTTGCTTTTGAGCTGGCTTTTCACATTGAAGAACAGAATGAGTTGTGTGCTGATTTTGTTGGGTTTGTGGCACATATTGGAAGTTGCTTCCTAGCTGAAACATTTCTTTTGTTAGCAGGTTCTTACATCCTGATGTTAACTGAGGGGAAATAAAAGCACATCAAGTCTGTAACTTGAGCAGCAGTGCCTGCAACGAAAACTTCTACAAACTTCTATGGTTTACAGCTAAACAAATCCCACTTTCTAGAGTGTCATTTTTGGAAAACTTCTTTTTGCGTTGGTCACTGTCCTGGTTTCAGCTGGGATAAAGTTAATTTTCCTCCTGTTGGCTGGTACAGTGCAGTGTTTTGGATTTAGGATGTTGGTCACACACTGGTGTTTAGTTGTTGCTGAGCAGCACTTTGCAGAGACTCAAGGCCTTTTTGCCCCCACAGCCCATCCCACCAGTAAGAGGCTGGGACTGCACAGGAGCTGGGAGGGGACATAGCCAGGACAGGTGACCCCAGCTGACCCCAGGGATATCCCAGGCCATATGGTGCTCAGTGTATAAACAAGGGAAGAAAGGTGGCCAGAGGCTGCTGGATGTCAGTCAGCAGGTGGTGAGCAACTGCACTGTACATCACTTGGCTTGGCATGTAATAACAATAATAATAATAAATAATAATTATTATTATTAATACTAATTCCTCCTTTCACTTCTGTTCTATTAAACTGTCTTGATCTCAACCCACAACTTTCCTTTTTTTCTCTCCCCCATCCCACTGGGGGCTGAGGAGTGAGCGAGTGCCTGTGTGGTGTTTGCTCCTTGCTGGGTTAACCCACAACAGTTACCAATGTAGTGCCTTCGTTAACTAGTACTGAGAATGTGAACCAATTAAAGTAATTTTCTTAATATATCTGTATTTTAATACTGATGCAGTGAATGTGGATAGGTTTCATACAACTTGCATGCATCTTGCCCTCCAGATGCTCCAACTGTGTATATGTTATGTTTTAGGGCATATACCTATGATCCTAAAAAAGCCTTGAAATAAGTTCAAGTAACACTGGAAATGTGAAAAGGAGTGTAACTATTTCTGCCTATAGGTTACATGCCTTGTCTCCTAATGGAGTGCTTTTAGAAGTGCCAAGGTATTGAAATGTTGAAGTTAATTTAGCATTCCGTTTGTGAATTCAGAAAATAAAAAGGAAAATCCAGGGATTAATTACAGAATGTAAATTTGAGAAGGAGCAAATTGAGCTCCTCAGTCACTTCTTACATTAATTCTTCAAAGGGAGACAATTAAATTTTTAATATTTGTTAAAATTTTTTCATTTGTCTGATATTTTTTTCTTTTTAATTACTTTTTTTCGAGATATCTGCCTGACAGTGGTATGACTTAATGTTTCCAAGTCACATCAGTATATATCACAGTTTAATTCTTAATGGTGTTTGAGAGGAGAGGATGGGTATTAACATGGGGCTTTATCAGAACTGTGTAAGCCATATGACTTTTCTGGCCTTTCTCAAAGCATTTTTAAACACTTCAAAATTTACCAATCTAGTACTTGAAAATGAGCATACCTGTCCCCAAGAACAAATGTGGAAGAAAGGTGTAACACTGTTAATCCCTTTCTGTTCGCAGTTTAGGTTGTTTCAAAGTATGTGATGTATTTTTCTGTATTTATCAACGTGAGATTTAGATTTCTTTGTAATAGAGAAATATGTTTTAAATCAGCAGACCTGCCGTATGGGTGTGTCTCTGTTGCTGTTTTTCCTTTTTTTCTCAGGTCATGAGTGCTCTTTTGAATCAAGTCTCTTGATCATCCAACCTTAATGTGCTTTGCTGCATTTCATATGGTAGAGTGATCTCAGAGTGTGAGAACTGAATTGGTTTTGTATTAGACTAAGCTGAATAATGCACTCTGAAGGTGAAGATAATGCTCTCCAGCTATTACTGGGTGTTCAGTCTGTGTGACCAGACTGACCCTAGTTCAGAGCAAGACCCCTAAAAATACTTTCAGTGTGAATGTTTGGATTCTCAATACTCTATTGTTCTGCCAGTCTATTCCTGTTGCACTGCACCTCTTGCTGATGTAGACTTGGGCTCTGGTACAGAATTTGAAGTGATGTTTTGACCGGAGAAGAGTTGCAGGAAGTTTTATAGATGGCACCAAGCTGGGTGGGAGTGTTGATGTCCCGGAGGGCAGGAAGGCTCTGCAGAGGGACCTGCACAGGCTGGGTCCATGGGCCGAGGCAAATTGTGTGAGGTTTAACAAGGCCAAGGGACAGGTCCTGCACTGGCGTCACAGCAGCTCCAGGGAGTGCTCCAGGCTTGGGGCAGAGGGGCTGGAAAGCTGCCTGGTGGGGTAAAAAAGCTGTCAGTGTGGTAAAAAAGCTGTCAGTGTGGTGAGGAGGCCAATGGCACCTGGCCTGTGTCAGCAATGGTGTGGCCAGCAGGACCAGGGTAGTGACTGTCCCCCTGTACTTCTGTACTTAGTGCTGGTGAGGCCACACCTCAAATTCTGTGTCCTGTTCTGAGCCCCTCAGTTCAGGAAGGACATTGAGGGGCTGCAGTGTGTCCAGAGAAGGGCAGCAGAGTTGGGGAAGAATCTTTTGAGGAGCATCTGAGGGAGCTGGCAGGGCTCAGCCTGGAGAAAAGGAGACTCAGGAGAGATCTCACTGCTCTCTATAACTCCCTGGCAGGAGGGTATAGCCAGGCAGGGGCTGGTCTCTTCTTTCAGGCAAAAAGTGAAGACAAGAGGAAGTGGCCTCAAGTTGTGCTGAGGAGGTTCAGATTGGATTAGGAAACAATTCTTTACCCAGAGAGTTTTCAAGCACTGGAATAGGTTCCTTGAGGAAGTGGTGGAGTCATCATCCTTGGAGGTATTTTAAGACATGTAGTTTTGGCACTTAGGAGGAGACCACGTGGGTTTGTCATGGTTAGTGTGGACATATTCAAACCTTATCACATCATATCTCAAATCAGAAGAATACCTTTGAAACTGCTCTTATGTGCTTTTATAATTTCAGGGAAGAATTTTCAAACTGACTCTCCTTTTGCTAGGATTTTGTTCTTCACAGCATTATCTCAGTACAGCATGCTGTGCTAGCCAGACTAGATGTTGAAAAGAAACTACAGAATTTTGTTCTTTTGACCCTGGCATTTTATCTTGACAGACATAAATATGGTAACTTTTACCGAGGGATTTTATCATCTGGAAAAATTGGTGGGGAGGGTACCTTACCCTTATTTCTTCAGGGAAACTTTTCTGCACTCTATATGCATGTGACTGAATTTTGCCAGGATGAGACAGCTCTTGACAAACAGCTTTTGATTTGTGACAGCCCAGATGTTGGTCATGGTGTGTGTCAAGGCTCACACAGACCTGGTGGAGTGACGTCAACACAGATGCGAAGAGACAACTTAATGAGTCCTGTTAACAAAACAATGTGGTTTAATGTACTGTGCATTATATTGTGTAAATATTGTGACATTAGTGTGGAGCTGGTCCTGTTGAGCCTGGAGAAGGGGAGGCTCAGGAGAGATTCTTGATTGTTGGAGATACTCAAAAGTCACCTGGACATGGTCCTGGGCAGTTGGCTCTAAGTGGCTGGAGTAGGGGCTTGGATCACATGTCCTCCAGTTGTCATTTCCCACCTGAGAAATGCACTTTACAGTTAAAAAAAAGCAAAAGGGAAACAAAGGTGGAAAATGCAGGCGGTCTAAAATCTGTGGGAAGTAACCCTGGATTGCTTTAAATAGTAGATTCTGTTCTAAAAGAAGGGGGTTTTGCACATCGTTTAGGAACTTGTGTATATGTCCATATTAGAAAGTCTGCCAAATACTGCTCACTTAAAATTATTTTCTATTTGGCTTGTGACTTGGGAGATATTTTCAGGTAGGTGTTATGCCTAAAATAACCTCTGAACTTGTATAATTACAGAAGTGCAGTGTGGGTTGTCTAATTGATAGTGAAATACGTATTTTGGAGAGCTTCTTTTTAGTGATTATCTGTTTGTATACTAAAACATTACAGTTTCAGGATTTTTAATACCTGTAGGAACAGTGAAAAGGTTTTGTTTCAGCATTTTGTATAGTATGATTCTCACTTAATTTAGATGTGGTTTAAAATAAGAGGTTAAATCTGTGAATCTAAACTTTAGGCAAAAGTGAATTAGCATTTGATAGAAGAGTCATGGGATGTGAATTTTGCTTTCATATGAGTGAGATCTTAGCTGTATTTTTATAATTAAGCTTCTGGCTGGAGTAATCTTAGTGTAATTTGAATTAGTGTAAAATAGAAGAGTATCAGTATAAAAGAGAGGCCAAACCTCTTTTGTAAATAAAATTCTTGAAATGTTTTTGAGATTTGTCTGATTCTGCTTACAGTCTTTTGTCCTTTAACATTGGCAGGCACTCAAGTTACGCTCTCCTTTCTTTGTTCCAAGCTGATTAAAGTAACATCTGGTTCTGAAAGAGGTCATCCTTCCAGGGGCTGGAAGAGAACTGAAAACCGACTCATGAAAGCCCAGTTCTTTGTGATGGGTTGTTTTTCACTAGGTCCATTTCTTACCTGTCTACACCTGTGGCCACACCTCTGCCCAGGATGATAGGAGGAACCTGGCAGAAGTGGAAGGACAGGATTTCCTCATTTCCTGATCACCTGTATAATAGTTCTTCTTAAAACTCTTATCAAGCCATAGTCCAAGTGGCAGCTGGAGTCACTTTTGGCATCTCCCCAACTTCTCTTCTCTTGAAAAACGTCCAGAGGTGCAGCAGAGCACAGAAAAGAGCCATTGAAGTCTGGCCAAAATAATCTGCTTGCGTGTAAAGGAGGTACATAAGAGTGGAAAGCTCTCTGCTTGTGCTGGAAATTCATGTTAAGTACTATGGTTTTTTATTGGTGGTATTTGGTTTTGACCCAAAACAGTGCCTGAATTGCATTTAAATTACTCTAAGGCATGTATGAAAATGTTTATACTCTTTTTTTAGTAAATTTGCGTTCTGTTAGTTATTTTAATGCATTGAGGGCAGCTGCTCCTGCAGTCTGTCCAATTCTCATCCTGCTCTCTGGGTGTTCCTGGGAAGGAAGGTTGCTGGGAAAGCAGCCAGCCTTGAAAGGCTTCTGTTCAGATGCAGTATGAATGTTTTAGTGCCTTTAGCTTTGTTTTGTGCATTTAGTTTTGTCATTCAGTCACAGCTGTAACGTTCAAGCACTTTGGTGTGGCCTGTGTTGATCTTAAGGTGCAAAGAAAGATGCTCTGTGCAGGGCAGAGGCAGCTTAAAATGGAAAACAATGCATTTCCAGGACCTGCAGTGGATAACCTGCAACTAATTGACTTTTTTTAGTGTTTAGCTTTTAAGGATAACTTTGTATTGTTTTGTATTTTAAGGATAACTTTTACGGGTTTTTATTTTACAAATATGTGGGGGAAAAAATTGAGAAAAAGCATATAGTGAAACTGTAGCTCTTGCTTTTATAGGAGTTGCCTTCATTAATAAGGCATCCTTAGTCAGCTACTGAAGGAGCTTATCTCTGAAGATTTCAAGAGGTATGGTAGTTCTGAATGCTGCAAGGGGGACAGCCAAAGAAGTGTCATGTTAAGCTTCATGACCATGGAGAGGAGAAGAATTTTAAGAGCTTACTACAAAGTTCTGTTATGAAGGAGGTCTGAGCAGGTTCTCATTTGTTGCTGTGTTGGCAGCTCGCTTTGTTTTCATAACTTTTGGGATAACTTTTTGCAAACAGCAGAAGATAAAAATGCTCTGAGAAAAGGAGCATCATCCATTTGTATTTTCTCCATTAGTAAATTTGTGATATCTGTATTTCTTTGCTAGTGTACATGAAAGCACAGGAGCTACCTTTTTCTCTGTTGGTATCACAGGACTGCTTGAATTCCAAATGAAAAACTCCATAAACTGCTTTTTCTTCTCCCAAACTTGCCTTAGTTGTTCTCAGTAGAGCAATTAGAAACTTTTATTTAGGCAGGCTATGATGTGGCTTTTAAGATGTTTGGGATTTTTTTAGGAAAAGTTAAGAAAAGAAAGGAGAGGGCTCGCCTGTTTCATGTTGGCAGATGGCAATGTCCTATAGCTCTGCATTTCACTCACAGCTCCTGAGGAACCAAGAGGTGAAGGAGGGATGTCCCCTGTGTTTTCCTTCTGTAGCTGAAACAGGGGTTTAGCCAGGGAGAGGGGATGGGAATACCAGATACCATTACATACCTGCACTGAGCTCTTGTGAATATCTGTGCTTATCAAAGTGGAACCATAACCAGTTTTTAAAGGCTTTAGCATGTCTTTTGTGAAAGAACTTTGGAAATGAGACTTTTGTGGTACTCAGATAATTTTCTTCTTTTCTTCTTTTTTCTTTTTTTTGTTTTTTTGTGAAATTATGTCTATGTCTCAGCTGTTGCTGATAGTCTGCATTCTTAATGTGTTCTTTTTCACTTCTGCTGTCTGTAGAGGAATTTTCTTTTAACTTAAATGCAGGGCCTGCTGTTCCCAGATAAAGATCTGATGCACAACATAAAAATATTGATTAAAATATTTGTGTAGGACTGTCTGTTGTTAGATTGTGATCTGAAGCTAAACCTTTGTCGATAGATGGGAAAGATTGATAGGGAAACAGAGCAGATGGGACATAACTGTGCATTCTAACCAAAAATCCAACTCTGTGCTGTACTACACTAACTTTATTATAAATCATGAATATAAACTTCACAAAATGGAATGGGCTCCTTGTGTTGCTGTTTAGCTTGCAATTTGCAGTAGTGGAGTTTTCCATGTGCTAAAGAAAGTGATTTCTGCAAATTACACATCAGTAATTGTCAGGAAGAATTGTCAGGTAGGTTTCAGCAATGCACTGAGTTTACACTTTCATGGGGATTTAACTTTTTTAACTTTCCTGAAGAAACAAAAAAAGTCTTATCCTTGTTTTTCTGTTTGAACTAATGTGAAGATTTTAGCTCATGGGTGAGAAGAGTAGAGAACACTAATGAAAGAGGTTGTAGCTGCTGACAAGATACCAAAGTCAATCCTTGCTGAACTGGGTTTTTGCTGTTCTGTAAAGTTAAATCTTGATGTGCTTCACAGACATGAGCACTTCTCTGTTTTTTAGCAAACTAAGGTCTGTGACTGCTGAATTTTGCTCAACTCTTTTACAGGAAGGCTCTGTTTTTTTTGTCTGATCAGCACTACATTGTTTATAAAGGCTTCCAAACACTATTGCATTTAATATCAGTTAAATTACTGGGGTTTTACCTCATTGTTGACCCATTGTGTGAGATGTTTTTGTGCTGGTGTGCTATAATAATTATAATACGTAACTTTAAGGTGGGAAAGATTGATACCTCAGACATGCATTTTATGCAAGAGTGAATGAAGCTGAAAACTGACTATGCTTTAATCAGGCTTTTTTGGTTTGGTTTTTTGTTCAGAAGGCAATAACTTGGTCTGGTATCTTGCATACTTGGTCTTTGAAGAATAGGAACTCCAGTAGAATTAAATATAAAAAAATTATCTTAGCTACTTAATGATGGCTCAGTAATGCAGTCTGAGATGCATTTAATTTTCAGAGAAGAAGAGTAGATTTTAGAATAATTGCAAAAGATTTGACTGGAATATATATTTGAATTGCTTTGGTATACCATGTTTTAATTATGTGTGCATATATGGGGGGAGATTTGGGGTGTGAATATATGCATCATGTATATCTATGCCAGTATATATTATAAATAATGTACTCATTCTTGGAAAGGCTGAATCTAGCTTGGGTATCTCCTTGAAATTGCTGTTGTTTTGAGTGAGTTTTGAATATTACAGCAGTTTTACCAGGGAATTTAGTACCAGAATTCCTCATGGTTTGCAGGAACCACTGCTTTAAATATGTTGCCATGTGTTCATTTTAATTAGAAACTTACTTTAGTACTATCAAGCTATAAAGTTTCAGTCTTCAGGGGATTGCTGAGGTTCCAGTGAAGCCATACCTTGTTGGAGGAGTTTATCTGGGGGGACCTCACCTGCACTGCTGCTTCCAGCTCTGGGGTCCCCAACATGGGAAGGACCCTGGGCCTTTAGGACAGTTCCAGACAAGGGACACAAAGATACCCAGAAGGCTGGATCACCTCTGCTGCAAAGAGAGTTGAGGTTGTTCATCCTGGAGAAGAGAATGCTCCAGGGAGACCTTTTTGTGGCCTTTCAGTACTTTAGAGGAGGTTGTAAGAAAGACAGAGAGAGACTTTTTACCAGGGCCTGGAGTGACAAGAATGTGGGCAACAGTTTTAAACTGAACTGGAGTTGGTTAAAATTGGACATAAGTTTGGAAATCCTTTGCATTGAGGGTGGTGAGACATTATGCTTTGGTCCTTAATTCCCTCTCAGTCCCTAAACATAGCCCCATATTAGCTACTATGAAGAAAATTAACTCTCCTCAGCCCATAACAGCACATAAGTGCAAAGCACGCCTTTTCCAGGGTGATCAGCCTGTTTACACAACTGCTTTGTCCTCCTTTTGTGGAACTTGTCCCTTCCTAACAGGCCTTGACTGTCAAAGTTGATGTTGAGCTCCTAAAAGCCAAATAAACCCTTGCTGTCAACTTCAACTGCATAAACAGTTGTCCAGTTACCAACTCAAGAAGTGCTGGATGGGTGTTTGAAGGGACTAACTACCATCATAAGCTTTCTCAAAAGTTTTGGAGGTTGTGGTTGCATTTTGATTTCACTTGCACAGGTATCACACAAAGTATCAGGTGTTGTTTATTTATATTTTTACATCTTCACAAGCAGTGTTGTTCAGTTATTTGAAAAGCATGCCAAGAGTTGTGTTCTGTGGTTGAGCAGTGCTCTGTAGACTCTGCAGTCTATAGCACTTCTCTTTCTCTTTTTCTCTCTTTTCAAATTGTTTTGACTAGAGAAGCATAATAAAGAGAATATAGTGTGATAATTTGATTTCTTGTTCCCATTTCCCTCTCCCCCATCTTCAACTGCCAGTGCTTTTCTCCTCATTCACTTTTTCCTAAATGTTGCCTTTCTTAGCAGTGAACTTCTGGTTCTGTTTTCTGTAGCTTTCAATTCATCTAAAAATATGGTTAGACCTGAATTTTCACTGCCATTTCTAATATAAAGCAGCAGGCTGCTGTGGTAAGGTTCCCTAGTGTGGGTACATACTGAAAATGCTGGTTTTGTTCACATTTGTTACCTTATTTTTTTGATTACTTGGGATTCTTCATAGCTCCAAGAATGTGCCATCATTCAAACCAGAGGTGTAATCAAATTCTTTATTTTTGCCTTTTACTGCCAGGGCAGTTGATGTGGAGATGTGCTTACTTCTCCACGTGTGTATAGCCTGGAACAAAGCTGGAATCTGCATTTCTGCTGCTGGGCTCCTTTCCAGTGACAGCAGCACCTGCTGCTTGTGGCAGCCAAATGAACAACGCCTGGGAATGCCTCAAATAGGCAGCAGCAAGTTTCTTATTGAACAGTCTCCTAATTCTTCTTCAGGACTTCTACCAGTGTCACTGGGTATTTTTAATTTTGTTTTATTTCAAGAACATCGGTGCGCAGGTGGTTTGGTGCTTTGAGACAGTAATTTAGGGAAGGAATTTGATTCTGTGGTCCAAATGAGGAACCACAGCATTTATCACTTCAGGTGAAATCACTTTTAGTTTGATTTGAATTTGAAGTGACGTGCCTGAAAGAATATTTTGACTTCGCCTCTTTGGTGTGAGAATATGTAAAGAAACAAACTGAGATCTGCTCATGGGCCCAAGGTGTTGCTTGGCCACCTCATTTCACTGTTCAGTCCTTGAACACAAATAAAGGGCAGCTGGAACCTGGTGAAATGTCAGATGCTGTTCCTGACCTGGACCATGGATTCAGCTTCCTATTTTTGTCAATGTCCCAAAGGTCAGATAATCACTTGCAGGACTGTGGGATGTTTCAGTGTGTGCACTTTATGTGGTCATTCACAGATGGAGTCAGTGCTCTGATTCCTGCTAATTTTGTATTTCCAGGAGTAATTTGTTGTTTGGTCTTTTTTGAAAAGCACTAGTAAAATCTTTGTCCTCTCCTGGCAGGTTGCTGGCACCCTGTGCTTTCCTCACAGTGGTACTGGCACAAACTTCAGTACAGCTGTGCTCAGAGCTCACTGGGAAATTCATCCAGGCAGCTTTCCCTTTTTGTAATGAAAAAAAAAAAAAAAAGGGAAATATTTTATGTGGCTTTGAAGTAAGGGCTTTACTTAAACTAAATTAATTTCAATTAACACTTCTATTGAGTGTTTAGCCATTAGAAAACATTGTGGACTTTTTAATAAAGAAGTCAGGAAATGATCATGTAATGCATTATGCTGCATGTGTACTAATAATCATCATGTAGGCTGTTACAGTTCACACAGGAATAATTGTCCTGCAGTTAATATGAGATATTCTGTGTGGCTGAGCCTTCTTGATGACAAGATTTTGCTAAGGAGAGACCTCAAACTTTACATTACCGCATGAAGAAAAGAGCTGAATTTAAAAATCATGAGTAGTTGTTTTATGGGAAGCTGGTATCTCATGCTTAAATACTTAGGAAAGGTATTTTTTACCACCCAGATACTTAGTTAGGTGAATAATTCTTTTCTGTTTCAAAGGTTTTTCTAGTAACTGCATTAGCTTTTTCCAAGAATTGTAGAATCATATAATAGTTTTAGTTTCATTTTTGAAGTTAGCAGGAGAGATGGTATTTCACAGAATCACAGAATATTCTGATTTGGAAGGGACTCATAGGGATCATCGGGTCGAACTCTAAATAAACTACTAAAAATCAACTTACTTCAACGCAGGAAAAGGCTGAACTAGTACAGATGGTGTATAGACTAATGTTTTTCTCATAGAGATTCCTAGACTCTAATATGTTGAAATGTAATCAATGCTTTAAAAAAAATTGAAAAAAACCCACCCCAAACCAGAAAATATACCATGACTTCAAACAGTAGTTTATATGCATTAAATATGCAAAAATACAAGAAACTACTGTTGAGAAACCCAGCAGATCCAGATAGAGAAGCTACATTTTCCTCATCTGTGACAGACTTTTCATTTCAGTACATTGTTGGGAGCTTCAGACCTTAAGAGGTCAGAATTCATTTATTTCTCCCCTGGAAAGAGAATTCAACAACCTTCTATAAGTACCATAACCAGAAACTTTTCCCCCCAATATTCAGCGGAATATTCATAATAAATCCCATAATCCTTCTGTAATTCAAAATATTATGAATGACCCTAAAGGCTGATGATATGAGTCATAAATTCAATTTCTGAAATACTGGAAGTTCTCCGATGTCGTTAAAAGAAAACTCAAGTATTTATGCTTTCCTTCATTTTATACACAATTTTGATGACAACCTATGAAATTTAATACTGGTGAAACACACAAGACAGACTTTCTTTTCAGGATACTTTTCCTAGCACATTAATATGTTTGGCAGTTCAGAGGCCACACTCCTGTAAGAAGTAACAGGAAAGTCTGTCTGGATCGTTTCAGATAATTTCACTTTACTGAGCAGTGCTGCAATGGAGAACTTTTTCACTTAGAAACTTGGTTTCTCTTATGGGCCTCAATAACTTCTATTTATTGGCTCCAAAGGGTCTTGTGAATTGGTATTCACACAGAAATATCCCTGAGCCTGTGATTGTTAGTGGCAGCCAAACTGAATTCAGTTGTTGGTTTTGGTTTGCTTTTGTTGTTTTGTTTTTGTTTGTTTAATTAATATTGAGCTATACAGGAAGCAATTTTGATTGAACTGACTGTAAATTCTGTTCAGGTCTATGTCTGTGTTATGAAAATACTATTTTGTTTGACCATTGCTATCTTTCAACTTTGAAACTTTACTGTGTAGTGTTAGCAAATCAAATGAGAGTTTTGTTGTTAGTCAGACTTGAGGAACAGAGAGGCCCCTAAAGAATTGCTGATTGTTTTGCATGTAATACCATATAAAGGTGATACATTTTCAGTTTTGAAGAACTGTCATATGTTACCACAGGCATAATAGCAATATTTAAATGAGATTATTTCCATTAAAAATGTTACATTTCTTCTCTATTTCTGTAGTGGCGCATGCAAGTTAGATGTACCTTTGTCCTTTGTAATGAACCTGTAGGAAGCTTCTGATTTTGTAAGGCAGTAGTGTTGGGGCAGCTGAATTAGTGCTGGTGTATTCCAAGCAATGAGAAAAACCCTTTTATGAATCAGATCTTCCAGTGGTTCCCTCTTGTACTTTGGGTTGCTGGTGTTTTTTTAAAACAAACAGAAGGATAGCAGTATGATAAATGTAAGTAGTCTATATTGGATTAAAGAAGAAATTAACACAGGGCATTCAGAGAAGAAATAGTATAAAAATTAAGGTTTGTCATTGGCCAGTTTTGAATTACATGCCTGTTAAGTTATTTTAAAATTTAAAAATGCTAAATTGAATTGTACTGTTACAGTTAAAGTATCCCTCTTGCAAGGCAACATTTGAGGATCATGCAGAGGAGGACCTGGACACCATCCAGAAAGGACTTCAGTAGTGGAAATTAAGAACTTCTAAAAGAGGATTCACCATTTGAGGATGGAAAAAGTAGGAACAACCTGTGGGTTAGACTGAGGCTGGTTAACTGTAAACAACTCAGCAGAAGAACACAACCATAGTAGTTGGCTCAGTGATGTGCGTGTCAAGAAGGCAAATACAGGACTGTGTACCAGGCATAGTATTTCCAGCAGAGAGGAAAACATTGCTAGAATTGTGAGAACTCTTGCTAAAACTTCATTTGGAGTTCTACTCATGGTTCTCGTTGTTTTTGTTAAGAAAAACAATAACTAGAATAGGTGCTAGGCAGAGATTCTGAAATTAGAGAGCCTGTCATAAAAAAATGCATTTTGTTAGGCTTGCATAAATCTATGAGGGAGAGTAGAGGAAACAGTCTGTAAGATTGGTTTTCTTAACTGGACTAATAGATTTAAAGTGGTCATTAAAAGTCATAAAGGAGAAATTTTGAACATAACCAGAATGCAGGGGTAGAGATGGTGTAGTGAGTGGTTAATGCATCAACCTTCACCTGAGGGTGTAATTTCATAAAAGAGTTTTTGGCACAAGTGGAAGCTGACATATTCTGGTTTTTATTACTCATCTAGCTCTGTGTGCTGTCAAAAGCAGTTGAAGTTGCAGCACAAATACACAGTGGAAGCAGCTGTACGTGGATTTACCCAAGACTTTCTCAGATCAGTTCCTTTGCTTCACTGCATGAGTGCAGGTGTGCAGCACTGGTGCAGGTCCCACGGGGGGCTCTGGGACCCTGTGAAAGATCAGTGTGGTCTGAGACAAGGTTCAGCTCCAGCAGCAGCACTGCTGTAGCACCTCCTGTCCCAGCTGTTCCTCCCTGGGTGTGACTGTCTGAACACAGCTCTTTGCACAGCTGTGCTTTGAGCTCAACCAAGCACCTGCCCTGAGTGAAAAACAGCACAGAAAAAAAAGGGAGAATTGGTTTGTCTGGAGTACTTTGAGTAGTTTTTGTTTCTCCTTTGATTTGGTTGAGTGTAACCATGCCCAGGCTGTTCTGGGATGATGCAGTGGCCAGAGGGGCTGCTGGCTTGGCCAGTGCTCTGCTGAAGAAATGCTGGTGAATCCACAGCCTGGGATGAAGCAAGGCTGTGTTACACATGAATGGGATAAAAAAGTTCTGTGAATGGAAAAAGAGAAAAATAGTGATCATCATCTACAGCTGATGAGCTGAGCCTGAAGGTGCTCTATGACATCTCTTCTTTTGAAGGCAAAACTGTTATTTTTAATATATTCCCTTTTGTTCCTGTAATTGAAGCACTTTTTTTGACACATTTGTTCATTCTTGCTACTTGTCTTCTCACTATTGAATGATTTAATACCTGAAGTTTTACTTCTTTTTTTCTGTTGTTCACTGCCTCCTGATCTTTTGCTCCTTTTCTTCGCAAGGAAGAGAAACAGGCAAAAAACTCTTGGTCACATATTAAAGCAGTCTGTTAGGAAAACAGCATCAGTTTTTCTGAACACTCTTGAGCTGATGCTTTTGCTTCAGCTGCTGGTGTGTTATGTTTTTCTGTGAAATGTTACAGAAAGTTTGAGTGTAAAGATAAAATTATGAGGATTTTGATTCTATGCATTTATTCCAAAACTCACAGTGGAAATTTATCAGTGGACAAAGCTCTTCTTATTTCTCCCCTCTCCTGTTCAAGTACTAGAATCTGTGCTTTGATTACCAGTCTTCACTGGCCCAAAATGACTTCTTGCATGAGATACAGATTCTCATCTACCTCAAGGAGAACCAGAGAGAAAGTTATATTCATCATCAGTTTCTTGAGTTCTTTATTGCTGAGGGGGCAGAATATTTCATTTCAGCTGAATGAGCCAATTTTAGTCTTCTTTCTCACCAACAGTTAAAAAACTGGTCAAAAAACTCCTATTGGAAAAGTTCCATTTTCTGAGATCCTTATAATTATTTACCTCAGGGAAATGTCTCATCATTTACCTGTGTATGCTTAGTACATACATGACTAAAAATCATTTCTTCTTTCATCCATCTGGAAATGGGACAAATAATCAGTCACTTTCTTGAAGATTAATTCTCATGTCATAGTTTTGGACCTGTGAAAGTGAAAAGAGTGTCCTGTGTGTGATCTTGCAGAAAAAGCAAATTAGAAGTGATTTTTTAGATGTGATGATAACATATTATAAACGAAAAAATGAGCTAAAAAAAGGAATCTGTGGAACCAAGATCCTGAACTCCTTAAGAAGTCTACTTAGTAGTTACTTGAATTTGAGGTCTTGACCCTTCGCTGGGAAATGACCTTTAATGAGTCAAAAAATAGGAAGTAGGGGAAGATCTGAGGCCAGGCTCTTGAAGAGCTGCTGTGTGCCAGTAGCTGTTGCTGCTGTTTGGAGCAGTCACCACACTCCAGTGTCAGCCAGGCGTGACCTTGGAACGATGTGTGTGACCTGCTGTGTGGCCCTTCCTTCCTGTGCAAGCGTGGCCCCTGGGAAACCACCCAGCAGCTCCTGTTGGACCTTGTTCCAAAAGGCCTTGACAGAGTGCATTTCCTATTTCTGTACCTGCTACAGCTGCCAGTGTTCAGAACAATTCTTTTAAGGCCATGAAACCTCTTGCTACGATATTTATTGAAACAGGTTTTGCCTGTCTTTGTGTTGAGGTGAATAATTATTTGCAAATGCTTGTTTTTGAAGAGGGAGATAGTTTCTGTTTTCTTAAGAAAAGTCCAAACCACAATAGTATCATTTTTGATAGCAACAAATACATGTTTTGAATAAATTTATTAAGCACATCCCTTCAGAAGTACCCTCCAGCTTAAACCCTTCTGTGAGTCTATGAATAAAATGGGAGGATTGACAAGGGATAAGGTCAGTGTTAACAGGTAATTGTGGAATTCAGAAAATGAAGTATATGTGAACATAAAAGTACTTTCTGAATCCTTTGTGTGTGAAGAATGTTGTAGGTACCTGGTGCTGAAATATTTATTTCATGGTAATAGAATAGCGAATTTAGTGAGCCTCTTATCTCAGTGTTCTTCCTTTTCCATCCCCCTCAATATCCCAGCCAGTCAGTGTAAAAGAAGAGTTGTTTACAAACTGTAGATACATTAAAGATATTTTTACATACCAACATCTGTTTACAGTGTATGTGTGCCTAAGAGATTTGGTAGATATATAGAATGACAGGTAAAATGATTCTGACTTTTTTGCTTGATAAGACGAAAAATCAGACCACAAATATACCATTTTTATTGGCAGAGATGAGTGATCAGTTAAGGATAGCTTATCCCCCTTTTAGCTTGCAGATAGGAAAGACAGGACAGCCGAAGAAATCTCTTTCTGCCTGTATTTTGCTTTTATAGTGACAAAGGCATGTAAACAAACTTCTAAATTACTCTAGAAAATCTCTAAAATTGAAGGTAAATACTTTTTTTTCAGTTTGCTGTGTGAATTCAAAGCGTACCCTAAGGTTTTCTTGGGGAATATTTCCCTTTCACAAGCACTGGAGTAGCTCCTCCTTCTCTGGTTTTCTTGTGAATGGAAAGCAATAGTTAAGATTTGGTGTCATATATTCTGTTGGGTTTTTTTCTGTTGGATTAATATTAGAAAGTATGTATCCATATTGGGATGAGATCCACTGAACTGCTGTCTTGTGCTTGGTTCTTTGTAGGTTTCACCCTAAAGTTAAGTTTAGACACAGACTTGGTTTCAAAGACATGAGCTGTTGAAAAGTGGAAATAGATACAATGTGATGGAAATATTTCTGTCTGGGAACTCTGTTTTTGTGACTTGTACTGGGATATCTAATTTTCTAAAATATCAGATCTCCAACCCAAAGGTTCTTCTGTGCTAAAGTCCATCATAATGCATTATTTTAGATTTTCCTTTGAGAATAAAACAAAAAGTGTCAATCCAGCATTGCCAGTGATGGCTTTCTAAATGTGGATGCCCTCTAATCTGAAGTGCTAGTTCACAGAAAGGATCAATCACTATTTTAAGCTGCAGTGCCATGTGTAAATGAGCTGATACAGTCACTAATTGGAGGTTTAATTAATTTTGGGAATACTTAATTTTCGAAAGAGATTCACTTCAATTAAAGGGAAAGTGAAAGTTAAAGAACAAGTATGTTTTGTAAAGTGTGTAATGAGTGAAGAGGGAAAAAAAAAGATCTGTCTCTTTAAATGTAGTAGCAAATTGTTTTCTTCCCAATAATTGTCATCAGTTTGAATACAATTGTTTTGAAGGTATTAACCACATTAGTACAAAGCAGTGTTTGCTGCTGAGGTAAGCAAATATACAGCCTTTAAATGAAAAAGAATTCCAGGTATGTCTGTCTTTTTTATGGGACTCTATCTATATACAGCTGTAGTAACTTACTGCAACAAACTGACAAAACTCTTTTTAGAAAACGCTGATCTTCCATTTAAACTGTTGATTTAAGATCACTTTAAGACCTGTGTTGCGTGTTTCAAATTCTTAACTATTAAATCTTGTTAAATAAGGAAAAAGGAGTCCCAGGCCTTTTACTTCTTAATGGAAGGTCATTTTTAAAGGAGCACTCTGTTCAGTGGAGGAGATATTGTTCATTATTTTGGGGGTTTTTCTCTGTCCAAAAGTTCAACTTGTGTTTCTTACTTTTTTTTAACTTAATGAAAAAGAATCAGAGAGCCAAAACACCTTATATTAAATTCCTCAGAAAATTGGGGCTCACTGGGAAGAGATGTTGAGCAAATTCGTGGTGGTCTGACATGATCTAAAATCTGAAGTTTTGAGGCTCTGAGGCAATGGGGTTCAGGAAGTGCCTTTACAGGGATTCCATTCCCACAGGTCAGCTCAGTTCATTGAGGGACATGGGAAGGAAACAGGCTGTAGGAAATTTCAGTCACCACGAGTTCTCCTTCTGGCAGGCCATCAGGGATTGAAGGAAAGGATACAAGAAGCAGAACAGACAGATAAACTGGCAAGATTGTAGTATAAAAAGATAGTTTGCAATATATCAGTTTGTGATCGTTGTCCTTGAAGTCCCAATGACACACCAAGTAAAATAATTTGAAGTGAAGGAGATGATAAAAAAGGCTTTGATGTTATCAAAGTTTTAGGGTTTTATTCTAATTCAAGTGTTGTACTCCTGAAGGAGAGAGTAATTAATAATTGATTTTCTTCAAGTTTGTGTCTAGCTGATAGAAAATGAACTGCTCTGTGCTAGGCAGAAAAGTTATAATCAGAAAATAGTTTCAGTAGGGTAAAGGTTGCATCAGGCCTGCTCTGCTAGTTTGAAATTTTGGAAACATGAAAAGACATGAGACAACCTCTTCAGCATTCTAATCCAGATTTTATGGCCTGTATGTACTCACTGATCTCCTCAGTAATGTAACACTTGGATTTCCATCTGCATAAGACAGCAAAACCCATCCAAAACCCATCATGCATCCCAGCTTCAGTTTAAGTACATACATTTTGGGTTTTGCCATACATTATAAGTCGGACTCCAGGTGTTCCAGATGTTGGAGTGTGCTGCCCCCAACCTTGACAAAATATCAGCGAAGAAATCATCTGTCCTTGCTGCTTGTGTGTTTTAATGATCCTCTGTTTGAGCTGGTGTAGTCTGTGGTGTGCAAGCTGACTGCAGAGAAAGATTTTGCAAGCTTGGGTTATGTCTGTTAAAGGTAGCGCAGAGAAAAATGAAATATGAAGCACATGACATGATTGCAGTTTGTATGACTTAGAAAATGAAGTCCTACACAGCTTAACTCAGTTACACTTAATAAATAAGCCATCTTATCTATCTCTGGCAGCTTTGATGTTCTGTGTCTAGGGTTACAGTTGTTCCATCCCCAGTCTGTGTCACCTCTGTACTTTAGATCTGTAAAATTCGAGCTGCAGGGTTGGCAGAATGAGCTTTAGAAATTGTCATTTAGCGAGGATGTGATACACATTTCCCCATCTGCAGGCACAGTTGAACAGCTCCTCGTCTCAGCTGAGAGATGAACTGTTGTGGTTCCTTTCCTCACTGGGTGGTTTCAGTGATGAGGCTCAGGGTGGCCCAAAAGACTTTTGTTACTCAGCTTCTAAATAAGGCTTGAAGCTCTTGTGTTGGGAAACACGGATTCCTGTTTTGACTCAGGTTCTGCAGCATCACCTCGGGCTGTTACAACTTAATTTGTAACCTTGCTGTGTGCCATTGCAGCTGGAGGGGTCTAACTGCAACCATAATTTATTTAAAAGTTCCTTTGTGTTACTTGGCACGTGGAAGCAATGGTGCCTGCTTAATTGATCAGGGCACATCTCGTGAGTGATTTAAAATTACCTAAAATTGGACTGTTCAAGCTTTTGTTGTGATGCTATTGTCATGGGATATATTCATCTAATGTGGTGTCTTAACACTGTTTTGAGGTTGTCTGTAGCTTGAGTATGAGAGAGGGAGAGTTTTGGAAAAGTTAGAAGTCTGAGGTTTGTATATAGCTGAGTCTTTCTTCAGGTTGTGTTTAAAAGTATTTTTATTTCTATATAAAATTACTGTATTGTTTCAATAGAATGAGATAATTGTGGGTGTCACTCAATTCATAGAATCATAAAATGGTTTGGTTTGGAAGGGACCTTGAAGATCATTTGGTTCCAACCCCAATTCTTGTATTCTGTGCTTTACAAAACATTTCATTTACTTAACAGTCTTCGACATTCCTCAGTCCAGGTAGAAAAGTCTCTGTTAAAATCATAACGCAGTTTCAACGTGGCCATAAATTTTGAGACTGTAGGGGTGTCCCTGTACCTTTTCTGTTACAGAACTAAATACGGTGCTCCAATTTTTTTGTCCCAGATTTAATATGCAGGAAGGAAATGACTCAAGTCAAGATTTTAAAATGTTAGTAGATAATGGAAGGAGAAATCAGGGCATGGTTGTACAAGATAAAGGTGGATTGCACACAGATCTGATCCTCTCAGAGCTGCAGTTTGTAGGCTGCTTTTTGATGTGTGATTCCTCCAGCTTTCTCTCTTTGTCTGCTCAAAGCACGTGCACACACTATGGTGGCTGGGCAAGCTCTCCTGCCCAGGCTTGGCAAAACCAGGAAATCTAAAAGTAGCTCAGCCAACAGAAAGAAATATTGCTATTCATGGAATTTGTCTAAATTAACAGAAATTGGGGATCTATGTACAAGTAAGAATATGGTCTTATGAGATATCTCTGCACTCCAATGATCTGCCATTGTACATAATAATATGTTAATAGCATTATTTAATGTCTCCAGAAAGGCTTTGTGGGGAGGGGGGAAACAATGACAACGAAAAGAAAAAGGATTATTTGAATTAAATACATTTAGTTTCTAGTGATTTATGACAATTAGGAGTGAAAGCAGGTGTTGCCAATGTTACTCCAAAGCTGTGGTTTAGGTTTTGAAATGTTTTCAGGTTAGCATAATGCTAAATATATTAATACTATTTTAAAACAATTTTACTTTGATGGATGCTAGAGGAGTAAGCAGAAACTTGGAATAAGAAGGTGACACTGATCTTTATGAAGCAGAACTTTTTGAAATGTGGGGGAAGGATTCTGAGTCAATAGCTGTATCTTTCCAATGCCAAATAAGGTCAGCTGAATCTTTTTCATTTAATGATGAAAATGGATTTCTATGTATTAGAGGCTTAATTTATCATATTTTTTAAAATATCTGTGGTAATCTTTGGTAAAAAACCAAGTACTGAATAATAGAGGGGTGTGGATTCAGAAGAGGAAATAGCCATCAGTGTGGGGGATTTCATTGTGTGTTTGGAGCAAGGAGAGAAGAAAGAAAACAAACATGCATTTTCTTGAGTAGTTAGATCTGAGTACATTAGCATAATTCATGTGTCCATAGTTGTGCTAATAAGTATTTTCCTTACTTGTGAATATTTAGATTGGGATTCATTGGCTAGTTTTGTTATTCATGTTCTCTGTCAGAAATAATCCCATTACAACAAATCTTTGCAAGTATGTTGTGTGCTGAAAGAGTACAAAACTTGGATTTTAGCTATGTGAGTACAGCTTTGGTAGTGTGATGAATTACACACCTCAAATCATCTTGTGTGTAAAGGAATACCAAAAGCCAGTTATAAAGGTTTGTAAGTGCCCTCAGAGGGACATTTCTGCCTCCTCAGGGTACCTTTTATTTTGAGAATTGTGTTGCTTTGCAATCTCATTGCTCAGAGATGTGTCAACTAACTTCCAGTTCATTGTTTGAATGGAAGAATTTGTCTTTGAGACTGTATTAAAGCATTTATTTCACACAGCAGGTGAATGTTCACTCAGTAGACAAACTTCTGAACAAAAGCTCTTTCCTTCCTGAAATTTTCCCTCACATCTTTTTGAGAAGACCTTAGAATGGATTTCTTTAGAACTCATATGTCAGTCATTAAATAAGTAGCAGCAAAAATGGATTGATTTGCCCCAGCTAGTGCACTCTTGAAACAATCCTCTACTGTTTCCATAGCATACTGGTTTTTTGTGTTTGAAAGCTTGATCTGCCCTATTTATCTGATGGTATTGGTTGTTGTTTAATATTGGATGGACAATTCCGAATTATAAGTTAAGGCACCACAAACTTAAATCACCTACTAAAAGCTGCTTCCAAAAATACATATTTGTGCTGATGGTTTTTAAAAGGTTCTAACTGGTGTTTTGGCAAATGTAACTTCAATTTCAGAAAATAACTAGCTTTTTATTATTTGAGTGAAATATTAACATTTGTGTAAACTAATTTTTAACCTTTTCATCTGTAACTTCTGTGGGGGTTCTCTAAGTGCCATAGATAACAGAAAGTCATGAGCTTTTGTGGAATTTCAAAGTACTGTAGTGGAGGTTGGTTGTATCTAGTGATGCCAAACTTGGAATAAACCTAGTTTGTGTAAAACAGACAAACTGAAACAGCTCACAATTCTGTTACTCTTGTCCATTATCCTTTCAGATTAGGACTGACTTAAAGAAGGAATGTGTTTCTCGCCTCTGTTTTTTCCCCCTATTTTGATATTTCATCTGAATAAGGTCTACTTATTAATCATGATGTCAGTATATTACATAAGGGTGCTAAGAGTATAACCTTTCTAAAGGGGCAGGGTAAGAGAATGTCTTAATTATAGGAAAACACAGAACTCATTAGATGTCCTGTAGTTTGAACTTCTAATTTTGCATTTAACAGGCAGCAAGAACAAGAGGTATATGCTGTGTAAATACTACACTTGAGTGTGTGAATAGAAACCTTGTTGAGAAGCAGGAGAATGGTAGCTCAGTGAGGAAGAGAATGGTTTTTCACTGCTGGTTTCTGTCTTGCAGGGGTCCCTTCAGCGTCGTGCGGCGATGCATCAACAGGGAGACGGGGCAGCAGTTCGCTGTGAAGATCGTCGATGTAGCAAAATTCACTTCAAGTCCTGGGTTAAGCACAGAAGGTAAGAATGAATAATTAAGCAAACTCCCAGCAGACAGGGTTTTTTTGATTTGTCAGCCTTTCCTATGTTTGCTCTCTTTATGATGCTTTCTGTTTAATATTTTCGAGAAGTTTTAAAGTGAGGTATATTTCAAAATTAGCTTAGTGCTTGCATTTCTGATCCTTAGTAGTTTCTACATATATTCAGTGGTGATCGTAAATAGTAGATAATTATGTCTAAGCCATTTCTATTTCTGTTTGGATTTTTTTTTAACAATTTGTACTTCATAAAAAAATAGTTCTGAGTCAAAAAAGCACGCACAGGAAATAAAGTAAGAGCACATGAGGTTTTTTTTACTAGTCTAGATTTAGCAAGTAATTTGCTATAAATGGGTGAAGATTTGCTATTGAAGTGCAAAATTATATAAAAATATATTTTTCATATAGTCAGGATTACAGGCAATGCTGCAGAACTGCTATGGTGTAAATATATGCCTGTAACTCTCTAACGTTTCCTATTTTAGAGTAAAACAATCTATGTTTTACAAGTTGAGTACACAACCTGTGTGTGCATAAAGTTCTTCTCTTACCCCACATGGAGAAGAGCATTGGCAACGGAGTGACACTTGCTGTGTATTCCATATCCTGTATATTTTTTCTGGAGATCATATTCTTTTATACAGTAATGTTTTTGAGGGGTTCCACTGATGCCGTCGAAGCCCTTGTGAACCCAACTTTAGCAGCAAAAAAGGGTCGATAACTTTTGTTGGTATTTATAACAAACAATGACTTGCTTGATTTACAAGGTAAATCATAGGTCTTGTTTCAAATTTTACCAGATATTTTCATTTAATAATGCCATTGCATTGCATTTTTGCTTATATTTTCCACTATATTCAACTTCTGATTAGCTTCATTCTGGTTTTGGCAGGTTATACCAAAACCATTGCATTCTGAGCTTGTGAATGTTTATTAAAATTATTTTATATCTTTTAAATAAGTTGTGTCCATATTCTTTTTTTTTCTAACCCTCATTTGAACTGCTGATGATAGGATACATTTCTGCGTTTGGTGGAATATTGCCCTCCTGGTTCCATTACAGTAAAATCCAATCTTTCAAGACCATGAAGCACTTCTGAAAGGGAAAAGTACTAGGCAAAAGAATAGGGACTCATCAAGAGGAAAAGAAAAGCCAACAGTAATAATAGAGTCACTGAAAAAAAGATAATTGTGGATGGTTTGCAATTTCTACCTGGGTCTAAAGAACAGGCTTGGGAGTGTATTAAGAAATTTTAGGTTTTTTCCAATTCGACTTATGTTGTATTGTTGTAATTATAATTCAAGATAGCAGGTCAATGAGTACAATCATAAACACTTCCTGGGTTTAGTGGTGCTTTGTTTTCTTTTGTGGTTTTGGGTTTGAATTGTTGTTTGGGGGTTTTTGTTGTTATTGTTGTTGTTGTTTTGTGTTCAGGTTTTTTTAAGGTTTTGAATTGTTTTGCCTTAGATTTGTAGTATTAAGACTCATAAATGTGTAAGTGAGTGTGGAGCAAGTTCTGACCTCTACATAAGAATGTGAATTTTTCACAAATTCATTCCATCTTCTGTTCTCTTTGTTTTTCATCTGCATTTCATTTGGTTGGGTTTTTGGTTAGTTTTCTTTTGTGGGGTTTTTTGTTTTGGTTTTTGGTTCGGGGTGATTGTTTTCTTTTTGCACTTCTACTCTCTCCAGGTTCTAGGGAGGCTTTAAAGATTTCTTTTTTCTAGTTTGTTTGTTTATTTCTGATCTGGCATTCCTTAAGCATGTTGATGGGCAGCCACAGTGGTGGTACTGGTATAAAGTAAATATACCTGTGAGGAAGCTGTATTTATAAATTGTGTTGAACTGTGACCTGTGATGAAGTGGTAAGATTAACCCTTGGAGATATTCTTTACCTAATAAAGTTTTGCCCTCTGCAAGATCAGTTTGCTCTTGAAGATTATCTTTGCACAGCTCTCCACCTCCAGTGTTTCTTTGAGGCACACAAGTGGGAGAACAGGACATTCTGTATGTGAGGGAGCTGATGACAATTTCTTCCATTAATTTCACATATATTCAGAGTGCTAAGAGCTAGAGGGCCCAATATGCCTCCACACTCTCAGATTAAATCTAAAAAGTCTTTGTTCCTGATTGCTTTTACTTAAATACCCCTGTGGGATGATGTGTTTATGGGTAAGAACTTAATTTCTGTTTGTCAGCAGTGTACTCTTGTGGCAAAAGCAGCCAACTGCAGAGCAGAGCATTGCAGAGGTGTAGCCAGCAAGGCAAAGGAATGAATTGTTCCCTCTGTTCATCCCTTGTGAGGCCACACCTGGAGCACTGTGTGCAGTCATGGTTTCTCCAGTAAAAGAAAACCAGTGATGCACTGGCATGAGTCCAGCAGAGATGGACTGAGTTGGTCCAGCCTTAGTCAAAGAATCTGAGATGAGATTTGGTGCTGCCTTCAATTACTTCATGGAAGGATATAGAGCAGAGGGTGCCAAACCCTTCATTTGGGCACACAGTGAAAAGGCAAAATGCCATGTGGACAAATTGCAACATGAAAAAGGTGCCAATTAGAAACAAAAGAAAAACTTGTGCCTGATTGCACAGAGAGTTCATGGAGAACATCCTTGGAGATGCTCAGAGGTGGATTGCATGAGGCCCCAAGCTGCCAGGTCTCTTTTTGACCTGCTTGGAACAAGAGTTTGGACTAGGTCACCTCCAGAGGGTCTTTCCAACCTAGACAATTCTGGGGTGTTAGTAGCAACAGTCCACATGTCATCTGTGAGGCAATATAATTGCAATACTGTACAGGGAGAAAATTTAGGTATAACAGTACTGTGCTAAAAAAGAGAGAATTTAAAACTAGTTTTGATGCAATCTTTTGATTTCTTTAACTTGTGAGGCAGCTGGGCACCAGATATTTTTTAAAGGGACGTGGTCTGATCAATTCATTTTGAAAAATGCATGCTGGTGTATTACAATAATGGTATCTTCTTACAAGAATAACCAAAACAATCAAGCTGAAAAAGCTTCTTTAAACTATTGTGTTACCAGTTGGTGTTACTGTGGGTATTTGTGGCCTAGGATGGAGAAGCCACTAGCTCACTAGGCAGACTTTTATCAGGTATAGTATTCTTTCCATAAGGCTGCTCAATACTCATAGCATGTATAGACACAGACATCTCAAGTGATTTTTGTGTCTCGCTGCATCTCTGCAGTGGTTTGATAATAGCAGGGAAAATTAATGCCATGTAACGATGCCTGACAGCTAGCAAATCTAATCTAGGCTAAATTCTATTGGATTTATGTATTAGTATTCATGGTATTGCATGCTGTGTATCATCAATCTCTGTAGTGCTGTAATTCAACCATATTAATGAAGTATATTGACACCTTGTCACTGTTCAAGTGGCCACGTGATCTGCTGGATTAATGTTGGATATTTTACATGTTGACAGATTCTACTACAGTTCACTCATATCACAGAGATACAAAATAATCAAAAATAAGATGCAAAGGTTGAATATTTTTAGGCATAAAAGAGTCTCTTTTGTACAGTTCAATTTATAGAATCCATGTATAAGAGCATTTGATGCTTTCAGAAGCCAGTAGTAGTAGAGTCATTGAGATCTAAAAAAAATATGTATGTGTAAATAAACTTATTTTCAAGTACAGCTCTTAGTTGCTATACTCAGAACTTGTGGTGTAGAAAAATGAGAATCATGTTCCTTACTTCTGAATTTGTTACAGCTCACATCTTAGTTTGACTGTCCATTTCCTCTGCTGCTCTTTTCACATCCCATGCATTTTCTCTTGTCTTTTGTTTTTCTCTGCACAGCTTGCAGGTCTGATTTTTAGTTACCTGCTCTAACACCAAATATCTCTTAAATGCAGGCACCATTTCTCAGGAAGAGAATGGTGCTCAGTCCTTACTACTTAGTAAAAGCCAATACACATTACTTATCTACCTTTTCTTAAATCCAGATTGCTTTCTTGTAACATGCTGAGTGTTTTTAAAGCAATTTAAAGGGCAGTGTTTTGTGCTTACACTGCATTGAAGTTGTTTTTCAAGATTTAATTCACCATATATTAGATTCTCTTGCTTGTAATTCGTTTCTACAGAAATGTCCTCACAAAGAAAGTGATTACCAGTTCTTCTCCAACCTTCTAATAGTCTACACCTTATTTATTAGGTTGATGTACATGGTTGATATACAGGTTTGTATGCATTCAAGCCACTGTGAAGCTGAATAAATAAGCTGATAAGGAAAGATTGAGGTTTCCTTAGCACCCAGACTGGTTTTTCTGGAAGCAGCCTATGAAGACAGCCTGCAAAATGCTTTTGTCTGTGACAAACAGCAGAATTGTAGCCAAGAAAGGAGTGTTTAAATACAGTTCTTGGACTGCTTCTAGCACAGAGAGGGGCAGGATAATTGAATCAAAACTGGCCTTGCTATGGATCATCCACTTTAGGAGAAGAATTCCAAAATTATTTAATGGAAGATTAGAATGAAAACTAGCAGGTTTTGTTGTGTTTTAGTTGTTGTGTTGAGGGGTTTTTTCCTCACAAAGGGGCCCACAGACCTTATCCCTGACTTACTTTCAGATTGTGAGTGATTTTCTTACAGTTGAGACCTTATTCTTGTTGTGCTTATTTCATTAAACAGTTTACCCTTGTTGGTTTTATTATTTTTATTTAATTAGTTTAGACTTTCATTTTTTAGAATAATTTTGTCAGGGCCGTTTTTTCAAAATGTTTTATTTAGTTCAGAATGAAGTTGCATGACAGTATCTTTAACTTTTGGTACTGGGAGGCTGTGGTGAATCATAAGTTATTTTTCACACAAGTATCTGTAAGATTCTGCACTTCCCTCCTTGTGTGTTTTCAAGAGTTTCAGAAAAAACTGTGCTGTCAGCGTTGAGCTCATCTCTTTTGAGTAAAAAATACTACAAATCTGTATGTCATCATATTTCATGTTAATGTGCCATATATAGACTGGATTTGAAGAAAGAGCGAGTGACTCATTGCCTTTGATTTGGAAATACCAACTAATCTGGAATTTCTGGTAGCTGTCAGTTCTGTGCTGTACCATATTTCACAGATCAAGGGCAGTGACTTCCTTCTGTGTGACATTCTTGGGCCCACACCTGAGCTCTTGTGCCCATTTTGGGGCTTCACAATTGAAGTGGTGCCAAAGGACTGGATAGGCCCCTGCAAGGGACAGTCAAGATAATCAGGACCCTGATGGGCAAAGAGAGGTTGGAGAAGCTGTGTTTGTTTAGTCTGGTGAAGAGAAGGCTGAGAGGGTGTTACAATGTGGTCTTCAACTACCTGAAGAACTACAGAAATGTCAGAGCCGAGCTGTCCTTGAGGGACAACTATTGGAACACAGGGAAATGGGCAGGAATTGTTGCTCAGAAGGCTCAGGCTGGACATGGTTTTTAAGAGTTTGCTTGATGAGGTCACAGCAATCCTCACCCAGTGTGTGCAGTAATCTCACTTTGAGTGGGGGTTGGACCCAATGTCCATCAGACTTCATTTCCCACCAGCTTTTCCATGATCTAGTAAAAACAGGAGGAAGGCACCATTATAAGTTTCATTTCACTGAAAGTAGAAAATATGAGAGTATTTCAGAGAGTGAAAAGCTCTGTACCAGCTTGACTTTGCTTTTGATTTACCATTTTTACTCTATAAGAAGTCATACTCCAAGTATTCAGTGACAGCAGTGTTGCAGGTATAACTCTATCACACAGGAGTCTTCTTGAAGATTTATCAAGTGCGTGTCTCAGTAGTGAAGAGTTTGAGGCATCTTTTTATAGGCCACAAAAATCACATGGTCTTAGTGATGCCTCTGTTCATGAGGAAGTGCACAAATGCGGAATTTTGTAAACAAACTTCTAAAAATCTTGGTAGCTGACTGTCATGGAGTTTATGTTGCTGGTACTTTAAATACCACTATAGTTTCTGTGTGTCCTGTGCTAACAATAAAGCAAACTGGGGTAAAGAGATAGGAATAATTTGAATTAACCATGTAGCTGTGGTAATACAAAATCAAATACAAAAATAATGCTTGTTAGCATTTTTTTTTTAAAGAATGTCTGGGTCATGATGGAAGGGACCTGCAGTAGTTTGTGCCTCTCAGCAGGACTTGAAGGTTGATGCTTGATGTCACTTTTGATGTTTGTAATTTCGAGAGTCTGCCTTTCTGGGGAATGCATTGCTCCTATCTTAGTTCTTTCACAAAGGGGTAGAACTGGTCCTGTTTTGGTAGAGGGAGTGTTACCTAAGCCTTTTTAAGGGGTTTGCTTGTTTTAATTTAATGAAGGATTTGAGTTTTCTTCTTTTCTTTTTCTGGAGAAGCCGTCGGCTGGCTTGGTTATAAATTCAGTTCTACTCATTTGTATGTACAAATTTCATAAATATCTAACTTTTATAGCTCTGCTGTAACTTTAATAAACAAAGTGTCATTAGAATTGAATACTTCTGTGCAGAATTGTAACATAAGAGATGGAAGTAGGCTTTTCCCTCAGCAGACTTTTCTGTAAGTGTGGCAGCATATTTACAACAGAACCAATGGATCACAGGAATGCATGAATACAGAGCAAGGGTTTCTTTCTAAGGACTCATTTTTTCCTTGCCACTGGAAGTCTGTTCACTGCAGAAATGGTGCACGTGTTTTTCTGGTTGGAAATGCAGAATTCAGACTTGAGGCAACATTTCACTTTTTTTTTTTTTAAGTGTAAAATACAGCAATTTATATTAGGGATCTTTTCTTTTTTTTTAGGATTTCCTGGCATGTGCCCCAATACAGGCTTCCAGGGGTGGAATAATAAGTGTCATTGGTCAAATTGTCATTGTTTCAACCTCATCTGGAGTCACACATACAAATCTGATTCATTCCAGGAAGCAAACATGATGTTCTGTAGGGAAATACAGCCTATTATCCAGATCATCAGCAAAGAGTTATAGAAATCAACTATATGGTATTACTTTACTTCAAGAACATAAAATTTCTGGAAATACTGATGCAAGCATATTAACAGCAGTGTTCATGCAACACTTTACCATCTTCAGCAGGGAAAGCCTAGCTTGGGAATTTATTATACCCACTTTAAAGCATAAAAGGATATTTACCTAATTTTTTTATGCACTGTTGCTTAAGTAAAAGGAAAATCATTAAGTTCTTATGTGTTGCAAGCATTTGGTTCTTTATTCCTTCTAATCAGTCTTCAAAACAAGGAGAGCTTTGTTTGCTGTGTGACTTCAGTCCCTTGCCTTTGACATGCATCTGATTTGTGCACTGAACACACAATGGCTTTGCAGGAGTGCACCTCTTCCTCCCTCTCTTTTAATCTTTACTACTTGTCTACATGCTGGCTCTGACAGCTTTGTTCTTCTGCTCGTGGTTTCACTGTGGTGCCAGCATTGTGAAAAATGACTGTTGTATCCAGTGGCTGCAACCACTGTGGACTTGTTGCCAGATCTTTACAGAACATTATCATGAAGCTGCTTTTGAGAAAGGTATCATGCAGCTCAGCAGCAAGTGCAGGCAACATTTCCCAGCTTTATAAATAAAAATGGTACACTTTACAGGTTTCAAAATGCAATTACATCAAGTGTATTTAACTGCCATTTTAATAAGTATTCATTCTAAGAATAATGTATTAGAGTGCTAATTAAAAAATTTCTGTATCTTGGAATTCTTAGAACACGTATAATAATGGAAATGGTTATGTAATTAGCACTAAACAGAATATATGCAGCAGATAATAGATAATTTAACTGTTATTTTTGTTGCATAACTGAGTACGCAGTTGGCCTGGTTTGGTTTTCTTTAAGTAATCATAATTGATTGGAAAGTGCTCCTATAGTAACATGCCTGTAATATTTTTTCTCACTTTATATGAGAGGCACTAGAACAGGTTACCCAGGGAAGTTTTGGATGCCTCATCCCTGGAAGTGTTTAGGTCCAATTTAGATGGGGTTTTAAGCAACCTGATCTAGTGGGAGATGTCCCTGCCCATGGCAGGAGGTTCAGAACTACATGATCTTTAAGATCCTTTCCAACCCAAACTATCCTATGGCTGTATGTCACACTTTCATATATGTGAAATAAGAAAATATATTCACATTTGTGAGCAGGAAAATGAAACCAGTGCCAACAAACATTATTATGAAAAGTTTCTTTAAACTTCATGTCATTTAACTCACAAAATAAGGTTTGTCACTTAAAAGTTAATTCCTCTTTGTACATATAATATAGGGCTTAGGGACAACTTGATTAAAATCTTTACTGAAATAATGAGTGAATCTATTTGGATAGTATGTAGTATTGAACCATTTTTAAGGAAATAAACATAATTTATGCACTTCTTGGTCATTTCAAGTGTTACAGGGTATTTGCTAATTCAGGAAAACTTTAGTGAAGACTTGTGTTTATACATCACTTCTTCATCTGGACAAAAACTGATTGGTCCTTGAAATCTGTTGTTTGAATCCCATCTGTTTCCAGGAGCTCACAACCATTTAGAATGCAAGTTTCACTGAAAATTAAACATCAAAATACTTTAAATTCTTAGTAGCATTTTTTAATTTGGCAGAAGCATTTTCAGATAGTGCTTGCAATCCAGCATAAATCATAGAAGTGAAAAGGTATGCTGCAGTTAATAGTATTTATTCCAAGCACAGTGATGCCTGTGGCTGTACTGAATAGCTTACAAAAGTCCCAGGTTTGTTTTGGGGGGATTTTGCCAGTGGTGAGCCTGGCATTGAAATGCTTATCCCAGTCAGCTACAGGTGCATCCTCAGTCAGTCGCTCTGAACCTGACTCTGCTTTTCAAATCATATCTCCCAAAGCATAGTGAGAAAGATTGTAGTTGAATAGGATTCTAAAGAGCATAATCCTCACTCTACCCAGAAATAAAATATCACAGGCACACTTCACTATTACTCAAAAAATACTTTTAAATTTCATACTGTTTCATCCTTGTCTGTCCCTTTACTGAATATTTAGTTAGATGCATAGGATAGTTTAAGAGTATAATGACTTAAATATTTGTATTTGGTATTTAAATATGTGAAGTTTACAGTAAAAGAGGTGTCTGAGAACTCTGTGTTGTGTCAGTCAGAAACAGGCCTGAAGCACCTGAGGATAATGAATTGTTAAAGTGTATTTATTTACACAGATATGCACCCAAAAGTGCTGATGGAGCTGAGAAATATCACTGAGAGGACACTCAGGATAATCTTTGAATGAACAAGGTGGTTAGGAGAGATGCCTAAGGATCTGGAGGAGAGCAAATGACACTCCTGTGCTGATCCTGCTGGGCACCAAGCTGAGCAGCAGCCAGCCATGAGCACTTGTGGTAAAGAGGAGCCAATGGCATCCTGGGCTGCCTTAGACAAAGTGTTGGCAGCAGGGGGAGGGAGGTGGTCCTGCCCCTCTCCTCAGCACTCCTGAGGCCACACCTGGACTGCTGGGTCCAGTTCTGGGATCCCCAGTACAGGAGGGACATGGAGGTTCCAGAGAGAGCTCTGCACAGGGCTGGCACTGAGATGAAGAGACTGGAACATCTCTTCTGTGAGGAAAAGCTGGGAGGTCTTGTTTAGCCTGGAGAAGGAAAGATTCAGGAGGGATTTACTGATGTGTACAAATTCATTAAGGGAGGGTCAAAGAGGACAGGGCTAGTCTCTTCTCACTGGTGCCCAGTGACAGGACCAGAGGCAGTGGCACAAACTGAAACACAAGAGGCTTCACCTGAGCGCCAGCAAATCCTTTTTTAACTTGTCAGAGTGACCAGGCACTGGCACAGCTTGTCCAGGGAAGCTGTGGATTGTTGGAGCTGCCTGGACATGGTCCTGGGCAATGGGGTCTTGGTGGCCCTGCTTGAGCAGAGGGATTGGACCAGATCACCTCCACAGGTCCCTTCAGCCATTCTGTGATTCCACAAGGCAGCATCATAACTTCCTGATGGGTTGATGGCTCTCCTGTGAGGAGCTGGCAGCAGCTGAGCAGGGCAGGCAGTATTTGGGCTCCCCCCTGCTCCACATGCCATTGTTTCTCTATGCTCCTTTGTTGGGTGTGCAAATGAGGTTTTATCCACATAACCTAATGTTTTTCTTTTCTAAAACCGTGGTTTAAGTATAGTGTCCTTAGCAAAGCAAAGTGTTTGAGAAAGAATTTGAGTAAAGCAAGTTTGTTCAAAGAAGAAATTTAGGTTGGAGGGGTAAGGAAGGATATTCCTGCTCTAGCCATCCCAGAATAGTAGACAATACTTGGAGCTTTTACCAGTACAGTAAGCCAAATGACAAAGGTGTGTATTTTCACCCTCTTTGCAAAGCGAAGTCATAATTAAATTTACTTTTAAAAATCTGGAAGTATGTTTTTAAAAGGATTTATTTTATAAACACTCTCAAGTCTTCATTATTAGACATGGTTGTCTTTAATTTCTGCAGAATTCATGAAGTATGTCCAACTCCTGTTCTGAAAAATTAAAATGCTTTCCAAAACACTTCTGCCTCTGCACACACTCTGTACTCATTTAATGAATCCTGATTCTTGCCAATGGTCCAGAAATAGTCTCTAGCTATGCTTGCTGGAATTCTGGCTGGTTACAAACACAGAGAAGATAATAAGCATCAGCTGTATTTTCAAATATTTTCTGTTTGGATGCTAGCGTGTATTCTGTTCTGGCTTTTGCAATCAACAAAATTCAAAATTAATTGCAGCTGAGCTGCAGTTTCTGTTAATTCATTGATCCAAAGAGAACCTTTTTTGACTCTTAAATTCTGGGGTTTGTTGTTTTGTGAATCTAAAACTATGTGTCACTGTGATATAATAAATAATAATCCTTATGCAATAGCACCTTTCTAGGCTGCCTTTCGTATTAGAATGACAACCCTGTATCCTGCCATAGCAGTGAGACATGAGTAAAACTCGTGTCTTTGAGTTGTGTGGGTTTTGGTTGGGACAGTTTGAATCCTTTGTAAATCTTGCCTAAAATATTTATTTTGTAAAAGAAGGATTCATGGTTTCTGATCCACAGATTCCTATTCTTTTGTAGTGTCCAGAGTTTTCTGGTAAGTTTGGTAGGTACATCACTATCTTGGGCAATTTTCCCACCAGTCAGCTACAAACATTCCTCTTGGAGCTTTTCTGCATGTGCTGGTATTTTTAGGGAATTGGAGATGAACATGGTTTGGAGCAATAGGCAATGGAAATTTGCAAAAGTAAAGATGTGTTATCAAACCATAATGGACCACCTAAATAATAGGTTGGTAGTGAGAATTATAGTTTAAAATGGGGGGCATATTTTTGGTCTGTAGTGTATTTATGTGTATATTCATAATGAAATGTACACACGTAGCATAATTCTCCTATCATCTAACTGATCTTCCAGCTGGAAAATTAAGCATGGAAAAAATGAAGCTGGTGACAAACTGCCACAATCTGTACTGCAGTTGTAGAAACTGCACCCTGATCTCTATGGAAATGTTCATTCTAAAATCCACATCAGCAAATACTTACGAGTAATACATGAAATATGTAGAAGTTGAGAGATCTCCATAGTATGTCATTCTGTGGGAGAGTGTTTAGTCCAGTTGTACACAGTGCCAAGCAATGGCTGTTTTCCAGGATAAGAGTTGCTTCAGAAGGGAAAAAAAAAGATTTGTAATCTTTTTGAGTAAAGAAAATCTTTTGAGAAAAGATGAATATTAAGAGAAACAATTAGATCTACTTGATATGAAGGCAGATGGAAATATTTGTGTTTGGAAGATACTTTGTAAAATATATCTTGGCTAACACACACAGTGGAATACTGGAGCTTTTTAGCTGCTCAGTCAAGAAAAGCATGTAAATTTAAATAAGTAAATCTAAATAAGACCTGAAAGTCCTGAAGAGATCTATGAACTTGTTTCTTCAAGGCTTTCTACATTTTATCTGCTGTTCAAGTATTATCTACCATCAGTTTTCTTCCAGTGTATTACTTGTCTTAATGGAGTGAAAGAAGTTGGCTGCAAGTAATAAATTATTGTCTATACCTTTACATTTTCAGTAAAAATTCACTTAATAAAACCTTGAATGAGCATGTTTTATATGAATTAAATTTTATCTTTAATACTGCATTGAATTTTCTTCTAGTTTTAAAACTTCTACATGCATAAGCAGTAACCTTAGGAAAGAGACCTGTGTTAACCAGCTCTGTGTATTACTGCAGTCTGAGCACTTTCTGGCATGGCATTTTCCAGCTACAAACCATTTATTTTAATGATGACACTTACCAGGGGCAGTCTGCTCACACTGAATATATTGTATGTATTTGATTTCCTAATATGAATCCAACCAACAAATATACACAGTGACAGTGAGTAAATTGGCAATGTAAGTAAAATCACTGTGATCTATGGTTAGTTTACTTAAAATGTATGACACAGATTTTCATGGGAAGTTGTTTTTTAAGATCACTTCGTATATGAGTAAGATTTATGGTTTGTTTCTTGATTAGGGGAGGGGGTTTGTTCTGTGTATTTATTTTGCCTAAAATATTCAGTGGTCAGTTTTTTCTGTTTTTTGAAGTTGCTGTAGAAGGAAAAGCCCAACTGCTAAAAAGCAGTGTTTTGTTGTTTTGGAGTGTCTAAGCATTTGTTAGGGCAGTTAAATGAGAACTTAATTTTAATACTTTACATAACTAAAAAATTACTTTATAGATATATTCTAAGTTCCAATGAAAAGTCCTAGCAGAGTCATCAATATAAAACCCAAGCTTCTTGATTTACTTTAGAAAACTAACTAAATAAAGTTAGATTTTAAAAATATCATTTTATTTACTGTGACAGAACCAGTTACTGTAGATTTCTTAATGTCTGTCACTTTAAACATTGCCTGTGACATAGTGACTATTTACAGCTGCCAATCTTACTGAAAATATTGCCTTGGTTTATAGCATTATGAGTAGTGAAAATGGCTTATGAAATACTGCTTTGCCTCAGCGAAGTAGATTTTTTTCCTTTGCCAAGTCAAATTAGGATTTGAATCCAAGTTGCCACCACAAAAATGCTTATTACAGTATGTTTGTGTTACATATCACTGTTTTCAGGTCTGTGCAGGTTATCATTGCTGTATCCTCTTCTGTCCTTGTCATTCTCTTTGAAAAGCTCTACCAAACTGGAGCCTGTGTTTCCAGCACAGGGCTGGACAGGTGGGGCTGACGGGTTTGCAAAGAAACTTTTTATTATCTCTGTTGCAGTTCTACAAGAACCAATCTTGTTCTGCAGACTGATAGGGCACCCACTATCTCCACCTCTTAAAAGCTTATCTGAGGGAAAAACCAGTAAAGGAGCTAGGATTCCCTGGAAATGTACGATGTGAAAGTCTAGGACTATTAGATGCCACTTAGCATCTGTGCAGTGTGTGGGTGGGTCTCACTGCTTTGCATCTCCTCCCCTTTCCCCCTCAGGATGACTGAACAGCTCCTGGCTGCTGCAGGGGAAGGGAAAGCACTATTTCTTCATTCCAGCTTCCTTACTCTGCACTCCTGTTCCTTCATTTGCGTTTGCTTTGGTGCTTTTTTTACCTTTGGGCTGATTTATTTTAATTCAAGTTGGGGGAAAAAGTGAATAGAGGACTTGCACCCTAAGTCTCCTAGTCTTTGCTGTCTTGCTGATTGGCTTGCTTCCTTTTTTAAATATGCCTTATTTAGAAACCTGTTAGGGTTGAAGAGGCATTACCCCATTAAGGGGAAGGCACAAGCAAACATAGTTTGAGTTTATTCAGTTGAGAATTTTGATATTCCCTTTAGGGGAAGATAATTCTGTGTGCTCTGTAATATTCACAAATCTGAGAGAAACGGATGTGAGATGGTCAGAAAACAGGAGAGATTTTCACTTTTTCTGAGGGCTTCCAGTGTCTCTGTTTAAGACAGAAATGCAGTCCGGGTTTGGAGTAGGAACTATAGGAGCATGTATTATAAATAGCCATGGCTGCTACCTCAGTTCTTTCCTAAATAGCTCATACACATTGTTCTGGGGGTATTTTTCCTTAAACTACAATCACCCTAGCTGGAGAAAGTGTGTGCACAAGGTAACACAATGGAGTGAGAGGAGAAAGCCTCAAATCTTATCTGAGCTGCAATAGCAGCTTATCTGTGTTCCTGTCTACTTGGTGGAACTGGTCAGCAAGTAAATACTAATTAAAGATTTGAAAATCTGCATTTCTGTCTAGAAATGGTCTGGACTACCGGGCTTTTTGCCACCAATTTCATTTTTTTGGTCATGTCCTGTTTTGTTGGTGGGGTCTGTCTATGATGAACGCCTCTTAACTCTGGGTTACTGAAGGTGGTCATTCAGCTCCTCTTGTGTCATCATCCCCTCTTTCCCCCATCACGTACCCAAATGAAGAGTTTACCAATTTGGGGAGAATTCCAATCAATTTAATTAATTGTCAGTTAACAGATCTTTAATTACTGGTTCTGGTATTGGAACAAATTCATTCAAGCTTAGGGAAAACATCCCTTGCCTCCCCCTCCCTGGTCTCCATTCCACTGGCCACGTTGGCTTTTTCACTTCCTGTGTGAAGACTTGGTGATTTGCTGATGCTGAGCACTATTTTGTTCCTTGCTTATCCCTCTCTGTTTTATAACACTAGAGTATCTTCTGATTTCTTCTGTTATATTTAGTAACTACTAAGGAATTACGGGCTGTACAGTAACAGTCAAAGCTATTCACAGCTTCAGGGCATGTTAGCCTGCGTTGCAAATGCTGGTCTGAGGACTGAGGGAACTCACATGTGCCAAGATCTTTGGAGGAAAATAATATTTTAATATCTACTTTGAGGCTTTTTTCTTTTTATAAAAATAATTTACATTTTCTTCGTCTGTGTTCCATGTAGTAATAGCTATGGCAAGAAACAATTGGTTTCTTCAGTGTAGTAAACTCTGATGGGGAGAGAAGGTCTCTTTATAAAATTGTATCTCTTCTGGGTTAGTATTTAGAAATGTTATATTGTAGATCCACAGTTTTAAACACTTTCTGATGTTATGCTGTAGAACAGAACTTCAGAGCTGGCCATGCTGTGGTGACAGTTTCTTTGCTGATAGGAAGGAAGGTTCATATCCTGAATCAAATCTGCATCCTCATGTGGCATTGCAGTAACTTGATTTCCCCTTGCTCTCAGCACTGCTCTTCACTATCATCTTTACCTCTTGCAAACTGATTGCTGGATTTGCACAAGAGAAGTAGCTCCTCTGAACAATGTTGTGTCAGGTGAAGAGGATTCTGTAATCCTTTGTTTTTCTGAATTTGTGATTACACTTGTGAATAACAAGCCTTGGACCTTCAGTACCTGTACATGCTTTGTTGCCTCAGTTTGAATCTGTGTTTGTGATTGTCCTGGTTTGTCCACTGATCTAAAACAGAAATTAATTACAGTTAGTCTGGTTCTGAGATTACCTGTAACATGTAGAAACTGATAAATGTGGGAGCACTGGCTTTGCTGAGATAAGGCCAATTCAGTGTTTGCTTCATATGTCTTAGAGGATTCTGCCCTCCTGTGTCTGTTGGTACAAAATTTCTGAGTTTTGCATCACCCCACCCTTGCCCCACTTACGTTTTGTAGGTGCTGGGTGATACTTGTGCATAATTTTGTTTTGCCCTTCTTGTAATTAATTAGAGGAAGGTAAGAGTTCCTTACCTCACCAAGTGAACTAGGATCTGACTTTGTATCCCTACAGATCAAACTTTCCACCGCAGATGTCTGAGACTGTGAGAGCTTAAGGAATCTTGTTCCTTTCATGGTTGGATGGAGCCTGTCTGGCAGCAGACAGTCTTGCTGTGTTAGTAGTCAGTTAATTGATGTCACTTTGACATTTGCATATAGGAAAAGTTGAAGAGACTGAAGAAGGGCCCAATTCCTAACGGGATTTAGAGATTTTTAAGGACTATAGTGCTGTAACACTTAATTTTCTTTGCAATGTGATACGCGTTGTTACTTGTTGTTTGTGAATGGAGCACTTGGTAGCTGTTGCTTCTCTGAGGTGCCGTGGGAGGGACAGAGGAGCAGTTTTGTTTGTGCTCCTTAATTGCTGAGGTGTAAATTGTCATTTTCATCTGGTCTGGAGGCTTTTGCACAAAGGCTGACCCAGGAGATCTGAGTTTCTGAGATCTGATAGCTGGCTTTGGTGGGTTCGTTCTCTCCACCTGCTCTGTTTCCAGAAGGGACTGTGTTTCAGGGATCAGGGCTCAGGAAACCTTGTTTAACCAAGCCAGCTCTGTTCTAGGCTCTGCCTGAGCCTCCTGTCTGGGCAGGGCTCTGGTGGATCCTGTTGCAACTCCACGGGGCTCCTTAGATCTTGAAAGATGATAGAAAGTGAATGGTTTTTACTCTTCCATCTGATGTGTTATTTCAATGTCCAAGTCCATTCTCCAGCAGATTTTAACCATTTAAAGAGTGATCAAAATACAGCTCAAAGATCAGTTATTGCTGGAGGTTTTGTAATTTGTAGTCTCGGGTGAGTACAGTGAGCACGTGTTGTAGTAGTGAGGGATATCTGTATACAAAAAAAAATAAGAAAATTCTTTAACTTTTCAAATTAAAAAAACAGAGGCTTTTGTAAATTTTCTTACAAGGTTGGGATTTTTTTGTGCTTACTAATTATACTATGCGTAAATCATAGATTTGTATCTCAAAATCCTTTTCCAGACTGGAGATGATGAATCAGATTTCATGACTACCAGCAGGTTACTGGTTTTATGCAATTTTGATCGTGTGAACCTTACCAGTATTTTAAAGATAAATTTGCAGTTATAAAACTACAAAACAAAGAAAATACTCTGTAGAAGAAATGGTTGCTACATTTGTTCACTATTTACATTTATACTTCTGTACAATTTTCATTAACATCCAGTGTAGATGTCCTCAAAATTTAATTTGGTGTATAACTTACACTTTTGGTATATGTGTTTTTGCAAAAACTCTTAAAAATTGATTATGACTGATGTGTTGTTTGCTTTCATCATTCTTTGATTCCAGTATTCATTGCTGACAGCACAGCACTTTTGTGCCTGTGATTGTTCTTAAGTTGGCACAAGTGTCACTTGAATGATATTGCTTGTAGTAACAAAAGGCTTAAATGGATTCTACTTTCATAATTTTCTGTGGCATTTGGGAAACAAAAGAGGAAAGACAGTTTAATTTAGTAAATTTTCAGGAATGCAGAAAAGTTCAAAGCTTTAGGCTCAGGTTCAAAGTTGTAAAAAGTGTGTTGAGCTTTAGTTATTCTTTTTTCAGCTTAAGAATGTTATGATGCAATTTGGTCTGTTTTTAAATCCTACTTACCTAAGAATTATGAATAGGCTATCCAAACTGACTGTAATATATAGTATATATAAATATATATATAAATTGTATTAATTTCTCTGTGCTCTGAGGCCATTTCCTTAATTAGTTATTCATAAATGAAGATTTATGCAACAGGATGATTTAAGCAGCCAAGTCTTACTTCTCCGTGGTAAATGGAGTCTGAGGTACTTTAGCTAATAAGAAAAAACAGGTGCAATAATATGTCTATAGTTAGCATTTTGAGGTGCAAAACATGTACGGTGTGTTTTTATTATCTGTCAAGGTTTGTGAGCTCTAGCTCAGTCCAGAACTGACCCTTTGAGGAGTGTCAGCCCCATTTTCCTGGCACTCCATTTGAGGGGGTGTTCGTTGGCATTTCCACAGCTTGTGTTTAGCTGGGCTAATAAGTCCTCAACAATCAGGGTCTCTGTGACTTTGAGGTGACCTTACATGGGGCTAACTCAAGTCTATCATGATTTATTAATCCAGATATTGACTGGCAGAGACTCTTCTGTATCATCATGCCCTGAAGCAGCAGAACTGCTATGCATATATACTGCATTTGAGCTCATAAATTCTGCTAAGACCTGAGCTGACTTTTAATTCTGTTGCAGATGCGTATACAGCCTGCATAAACAGCTCATGGGTTTGCAAATTGGAGTTGTTAAGTCAAAGTCACAGGTGCATAATTCATCCCCTTTCTGGAGCGGAGTGTTATACCCTTCCCTGCCTCTGATTCTTGTGTTCCTGCTGCTGCATTCTGGAAAAGTGAGAACTGGTTGTGCAGACAACACTGGACAGGTTGCTTCACCAAAAGAGGTTTGTGAGGGGAGGGAGGTCGGGCTCAGAATTAGTGTTTGCTTCTTCCTTCAGGAAAGGGTGGGGAGAGCACCTTGTGCGACTCCCTGTGCTTCAGATTATTTTCACAGTCTGGACAAGGCTGCATTCAGCCTGAGAGTCGTGTGTTGTCATGTTAAGAGACAGTTTTAATTTTTGTTATGCAGACAGGAAAGATGCTCTAAAATATCTGTGGAATGGGTCAGGGCCCTCTTAACTCAGCTGACTAATGTGTCAGGTTTTACATTTCCACGTACCCTGTCATGTCAGTGATATTTTTTTGTCCTAGACAGACATTTAACTTGTGAGGAAAGGAATTGTGGGTTTCTTTTAACAAAAGAACCCTGCTAACAGTTTCTTACAGTGCTCTTGTGAAGCTGTTCTGCAGAGAGGATGTGGATTATTATCCGTTATTTTACTTCTGTGGACTTCTAAAATATAGTAGTGGATACATGTTTTGATAATTTCATATATATGCAATCTTATTGTTGCTTTTGCACTTTAGAGCAAGAAAAATGGGCAGACTTTATAAAGGTTTGTTCTTAGTCTAATGGATCATTTCAGTCATGGATACTCATGAAAGAAATGGGAACAAATTTGAGTCAAACCTTTTAGCACCTGAGAAAGGCTCATTCCATTTGAGAGGCTTTTATGTGCAAGTACTTGAACAATGTTTGCTCTGTCTAGCAGGAGGAGCAATCCATTTTGCCCAGCTGGTCACTACAAGGCTTTATAGATCCATGTCAGTCCCTCAAAATACCCTGTGACAGAGAAGGAAATTACTGTGTATTACTGTGTGATTCTTGCTGTTGGCATCACATGAAAGTTCAGAGGCAGTGGGAAACTCTCAAAAGTTAGTTGAAAAGCCATGCAGGTGTACATTTTGCAAGTCCAGTCTCCCACTTTGATACAATTTCCAAGTTCTCAGATTTTTTAACTGATTGAACTGTTCCTAACTCAACTTTCGCTAAGTATTAATTTTAGATATTTTTTGCTTATCACCAGATAATAAAGAAGGGAAATGAAATATTATTCACCTTATGCTTGGGTAGGATTAAATAAGAAAACTCTTCCTGTCTGTATTGGTGAAGAAAAATTGTCCTTTAAATAACATGAGAACTGTGTGAATATTATGAAAGAAAATATTTCTCTGATGACCTGTAGTTGTTCTAGAACTCAATCCATAGGCAAAGTTGTCACTGGATTGGTTCTTCATGGGGCTCTTACCTCTGTCAGCTTCATCTGTTTTACAAAGAAAAGCATAAGTGACAGTTTGTAAAGATTTGTAGTATTTCCAGCCTGTTGTAAAATCAGAGACAAGTCAGGCAAGTTTAAAACCTTATTCTTTGAGCTGTGACCTGAATGTTGCTAGAAACAGGTTTGAGCTCAGTTGCACTGCTTGCATCATTAACATCTGATTTCTGTGGAATGGAAGGAGGGGGGTGTGTTTTAAGAGCATTGGTTTCAGAGGCTTGGAGGAGTATTGCAACTGCAAAAGCAGAAAAGGGACAATGTGCTCTGTAATAGCATTACAAACTTGGTATGCAGAAGTACTTTATGGATATTTGGTTAGTAGCAGTAAGTCTAGTTAAAACTTTATGGGTTTGTTGGTATGGAATTCTGAAAATGCTTCTAAAAATTCATTCTGTAGTGAATTTTTTTAATGACTGAACTAAGACATGCACACCAATTTTACAAAACTTGTTTTATAACATGCCAGGTAACAAAGAAAACAAAAAAAAAATCTATGATTTTTGGTAATAACTACAAAGAGAAGTGTGTACAGGAGTGGAACAAACCAAAATTAAATTTTCTCATATCCTGGATTATTACTGCTTGAGAAGAATTTTCTGCTTCCTGACACTGTTCTATCACTGAACCAGAAAACAAGTTTTGCTAAGGAGGTTGTTCTCCAGTGTTCAGACATCATTCCACTACAGGATTTCCAAGTAGAACAGAGTTGGCATCATTCTTACATTTTCTAGGTAATTGTCTATTACTCAGGGTGCACTGTAGGTGCTGTTTGTTCCATATGCTGTGCAGGGACTTTCAGAATTCAGCTTTCCTTTACAGCAGCATTTACTGCAGCTTGTGCTATTTTACCTGAGAAAAACTGTAAAATAACCTGTGTGCCAGCTAAAATACTGTCAGTCACTGAGCTCTGTGCCACTCTGGACATAGAGTAATTTTTAGATACTGGTGTTGGCTTGGATTGTCTAGACTTGGGCAAAGTAGATTATTTCCTTTCTAGCATTAGTTTGCAAGTGGTTTTGTGTTGGCTGTGCAGAGCCCAGGAGTTCAAGACCAAAGAAACTTTGATCAAAGCAAACAAGTGCATTTTGTCTTTATGAAGAGCATCTCAGGCAGTCAGTTCCCTATTCTGAGTGCCTTTGGGCTGGTCCTGCCTGAGCAGCAGAAGCAGTGTAATGGATTATTTAACCTCTCCTCAAGGAGGAGTTACAGTCTGTCTAGACTAGCTGAATATATTATGAAGAGATTTCCTTTGTGTCTTTAAAATACCAGAGATTTTCCTGTAAAACTGAGATTCTATTTAATATCAAAAAGTAAATTTGCCTGTCATTACATTTAGGTAAAGGCTAAGTCACAGAAGAAAAGACATTTCTAACAAAAAAACCCACAAAAACCTTCGAATGTTAGAATGATCAGCAAGAGAAATCACTTAATTTTTCAGGATCGGCTAACATCCTCTTCTTGATAATGTTCCATTGCCTCCAAGGGCACTTACTTGATTTAATGTCATTATATTTCAGTACTTAAGTACTAAAAACTCACTTAAAGGACTGCAATGTCTATAACCTTTAGTTAACCTGATCAACCTAAGTGAATTCTGGCCAAAAGATGTCAAAATTTGATGTAAAAGCATTGTGCCAATCTAAGCATAACATTGATAATAATGCTTTTAGCACATTCTGAGATAGTTGCCTGCATTGCCATGGCCAAAGGCTGGAGATAAACCATGGACACACATGTACAAAAACACACACCTGCAGCAAAAAGGAACCCTCCCGAAACAAACAAATGTACAAAAAGTGAAACAAAGAACTCCACTCTGGGTGATTAACCTTTAAGAAAGGAGAAAATCCAGTGATTTAAACAGAACTACTTGAAGGTTTTAGCTTTCCTAAAGCATTTTGCTGGACTTGGTGGCAATAAACGCAGACTGTGTTAGAGTTTGTGGACTGAATGAAGAACTTCTGGCTTATGAGAGCAAACTAAATGTGTTCTAATTGTGTCATACAACTCTCGATGTGTGCAGTGTAGTAGGATACTGATGTGTGGCCATCAGCTCCAAAAGGCTTTGGTTAGAAGTAGAGCAGAGACTGGTCTTGCACAGAAGTAGAGCAGAGACTGGTCTTGCACAGAATCTGGATTAAAAGGCTCTTAGCGCTGGATGTACCTTAATTATTTTAGAGTGTCATCTTCTCTTTGTTCTTAGGCCTGAACTGTACTGGTCGTTAATCAGATCGAGGGTACAGAAGTGGCCAAACACAAAGCTCCGTGTGGCTGAATCGATGCAGGCTCCGTTTGTGTTCAGCTGCTGACTCCAGCGGATCAAAGCCGGAGCTGCGTTGCCACCTAGTGAGAAACCTGCAGGGACACTTGTCCTCGTGGAACTGCACAAGCAGGACACCACAGAGGGACAAAAGAAATATCCCCTGACTTACGAGTTCATTTCTCCATTTTAACTTGAGGTTCAGTTAAATATATGGAAACATAAAATTAAGGGAAGTTATCATTTCCACCTAGTGAGAAACCTGCAGGGACACGTGTCTGTGTGGAACTGCACAAACAGGACTCTGCAGAGGGAGAAAAGAAACATCACCTGACTTACAAGTTCATTTCTCCATTTTAATTTGTGGTTCAGTTAAATATATGAAAACACAAAACTAAGGCATGTTGGCATTTCCTGATAATACTGTGAAATAATACTGTGTTTTCTGGCTTCTTTCCTCTTTGGGAGAAGGACGGCAGTGTTACAGACTGTTGAGATCTGACATACTGTCAAATGTTTTGAGCCATTGCTACTGTAATTTGGCCATTTGTTTCTATTGCCAGGCTGTAAATGCTGTTGTGCTCTGAGGTGTTTGTGCAGGTTCCCAGGACTAGCCAGAACCAATCTGATGGAAAAAACAGCTCCAAGGGGAGAGAAAAAGGATTGTTTGCAGTTGAGGTGGATCGATTCCTTGATTGTGTTTGTGGTGCAGTTGCACAAGCATTGCACCAGCACAAAGGGAATGATGGTGCAGGAGGGGAGAAGGAGCTGACAAAATAGGGAAAAATTGCTGCATTTAATGGGGCTGCTACTTTTAAGTGTTAGTTTTCTCTACAAGAAAGCACAGTCTGTGTAACTTTATGAAATCACGACTTTCCAGTTATTTCAGTAAAGTCCACTGTGACCATACAGCTGAGAATTTTGCCAGTTCAGTGCTCCAGCCAGCATGTAGCTGGAATCTTTTATCAAATACACACCTTGTGGGCAATTGTTTCTCTGTTTTATTTTTGTTTGTTTTTAGAAGGAATTTCACAGTGTACTCTGGCAGATCTGCTGCAGTTCTCTCTGTTAAGGAATTCATTGTATCACAAAGTGTTTAAAATTGTGGTTTGCTGTGTAAAAACCTGTGGTCTATGGTACTTGGGAAGGTGTTGGGTTTCAGGTTGTTACACAGTGCTGGGAAACAGGTGGGAACGTGGGATTTAATGAATGTGGTTATCAGTAGTGAACCTGCTTTCATAACTTGATTGATCACAACTTGAGAGTCGAAGACTATTTTCAATTTCCTTTCATTAATTATTGAAAACAGTGCAGCAGTAGAATTGTTTCAGATTTTACAGCACAGGTTGCAAAATGTCTTCAGCAGCAATTCCATTTCTATTTGGAAGGCCAACCTCATGACAGAGAGAACCCTCCTTACTCCTTTTTTAATTAATTTATGGAGTTTATAACCCTGCTTCTGATTATTATATTCCTTCTTGAGTTGGTGAAGCACTTCAGAAACTGCTACTCTGCCACAGAGAAAATTACTAACAGTATTTTGAAAGACAGATTGTGCATATAATAAATTAAAAACCAATAATAACCCAGAAAATATTGCTTTCACATTCTTATGTTTCCTCTTTCTCTTTTCCCCTACCTCTGAACTTGCTGTTGAGTTCAGGAGGAGGATACAGAATGTGGAAGGTCTTAGATGAGAGATACTGTTCTTCCTTGAAAAATGTTAGATTTCTTTTCAATGCGGTGGATGCTTTGTAAAAAGTTGCTAAGAATTATCATTTAATTAAATGAAATTGGTTTAGATTATCTGCAGTAGGCAGCTGTTAAATACTCTTTTGGGTATTCTTAAATGTTTTTATTAGTTTAAGTTGATTCATTTCCTAAAATACACCATCTTACTAATGAAGCATTGCTTATTTGCATGCCAGTAAAAATGAGGAAATGAATAAAAGGAGGAAAGAGAGTTGTTTTCATGGACACAATCATGCAAACCAACTTACACTGTCAGCTATGTGACTCTGGACAAGTCTGGTGGATGTATCAGAAGCTGAGAGAAAAGTGGGATTTTTTCACACCCAGTTTCATGTTCATCATAGCTGACAGAGTATAAATTGAGGAAGGAAAATTGTCTTTCAAGTCTCCCAAGACTCCAGCTAAAAAGCCATTAACATGTTTATGTCCAAACACTGGGAAAGAATAGAGTAGCAAGTGAAAGTTACTCAGAATTTAGCCAACATCTACAAAGTTCAATTCCACAAAATGAAGATTTCCATAGGTTTCTGTGTGGGGGTCTCAGAATGGGATTCTGGCTGTTGAATATTAGCTGTAACTGCATTTTGTTGTTCATGCTTCATGCCAACATGTTGTTTCCAAACACTACAGTAGCATTAAAACGAAAGATTGTGACGGGAGATGGATTATCCCACATTGCCACTGTACTTGTTGATTACCGTGGTGTTTTTATCAAGGGCCACTCACAGCTATGTGCATTTGTTTCTTTTTGGTGCGTGTTTCGAGCATATTTGCTAAGGTGCAGATTGATTATGCAACACAGATTTGGTGACAATGGAGGCACTTTCAGGGAAAGGTGTGTACTTGTGTTTTGCAACATCCTAAGAAGCTTCAAATGCTACTTTTCTCAGCCTTACTTTCTTTCTCCTTCTCCTTCTTCTAAGTCGAGTTCTGTAATTGAGGTTGCTCATGAGCCATTTCCCATGCTAAAACTGCAAAACAGTGAGCCAGTGGAGACAAAAATAAATGTATACTTTTTTTAACTGAGTTAGCACCAAAATGGTTTGGTGTGTGGTGTGACAAGCTGCAGGCTGCTGCACAGTGGAACGGAGGGCAGGAGTGTGTGTGGGATGAAGGGGGAAACAGCCAGCAGTTAAATCAGCTTGGCTACCCTGGAGCCTCGGCCACCCCAAGTGTGTGGGAGGTGAGGCAGGAAAGCTTTTAGTGCTTGTTGAGGCAACGAGTCATTAACTGGCTGGATGTGTGTGTGTGATGAGGAGTCACTCATATCCCAGGAAGACAGGAAGTGCTGTTTTAATTAAGGAAAAGGAGACTACTTCTCGGGGAAGAAAAAAAAATGCTTAAAAAGAGCAAATCTTTGGGGCAGAAACATTGCTGTGGTTCTGTAGTATAGGAGTTTCACTGCCAATGTCAATACAGGATGTTCCCACCTCCAGCTGCTCATTCCTGTTGCAGTGTGTTGGCTGCACTGAGAGCTTTTATGACTTCCCTGATGTATTATTAGAATAATAAAGCCTAGAAGTAATTCTCACAGAGCAGCAAAAATGGAGCTAGGGACATTTTTAAAGTCAGTATTCCCCTGGAAGTTCACCTGGGTTTGGAAGTGTGACCTCAGGCAGGGTGTGATGGGTAAAACTGGAGTTTGGTGTTGTGCAGGATGTTCCATGGGGCTGTTACAGGATGATTTTAAGGCAGAGGTGTGTAGTGTCTACAGCAGAAGGGGAATAAATAGACCTGGATTAAATGTAAGTGGCAAGTTTTTGATAATGGGAGGGTGCAGGGACAGCTTTTGTGGGAAGAGGCTTGGGGCTGTGGGTTCCCAGACAGCTCCAGTGGGCCGAAGCTGAACCCATCAGCCTTGTGTGAAGATATATTTAAGGAGGGGTAGGAAACACTGGAGCAACGTGTAAGGGAGAGTGGAACAAAAAGAGGGAACAGCAAGGTCATGGAAGGACATTCACCACAGCAGAGCAGATGCAGGACCCTTGCTGGGGCAGCAGAGAGGAGCCACAGCAGCCTGCTGAGCATGGCCCTCACCCCTGCACCCATCACAACTGGGGGCTGGAGGGGGCTGAGGTGAGGGACTGAAATTAAACCCATTAGAGGGGGGAGGAAATTTCTTGGTTTCATGTTTATCTTCTTGATTCCCTCTACCCAAATCAGTAAGTACTTGTTTTAATTGACAGAAAATGAGTTAATTTCATCAAAGCTGTTTTGGTGACAGTAGTAGCTGATAAACAATCTCCTTGTCATTATCTCAACCCATGAGTTTCTTGTTCTTATTACTTGTATTTTCTACCCCTGCCTGGCTGAGCAGGGGCCTAGGTGGGAGTTGCACATCTAGCAAAGGCTAATAATCCACAGGACAAAACTCAGTGTGTTTGTAGGGTGAAACAGCTGGGGCTGAGATCTCAATGTCTCCCTTGTCCATGCATCAGGTGGTGCATCTGTCACGTTTCCAAGGCACACAGTTCAGTTTAGCTATTTCTGCAGTAATTCCATTTGGGTGGTCAGGAGCTTCTCCATGATGCTCACCAAAGGATGGTTGATAAGAATGACATAACCAAGTGAACAAAGTATATTGATTTCCCTTTAAAACGTACTACTACCACATTATTAAATAAAAAGACTATTTAATATCAGTTCATCGGTGTCGGGACCGTGGGCAACCTTGGGACAGGCTGCCGGTGGTCGTGGTGTCTCTTTGTCCCTAGGACCGAGCCAGTGGTCAGTCGAAGGGGGAGAGCAGTCTCTCCAAGAGACCCACGAGCCCAGAGATAGGGTTTTAGGGTTCTTGTTGGTTTCCCAGATCCACGACTGCTGGCGGAATAAGGAGAGACTCTTGGGGTGGCAGTAACAGGTGTTTACTTAGTTAGATCCATCTCCCAAGAGCCCAGAACAAAGGCTGTGCGGGAGTTTTCATACCAAGGTGGTAACAAATCAGGGACAAGGTGAGGGGAGGAGTAGGGGCAAAGCCAGGCCAGCTTGACCATTGAGCTGGAGAGGAAGGAGGGAACAGGGGTACATGACCAATTAATAACTATACTACAACGAACTTTCTGGAACAAAAGAGGAGTGGAACTTAGATTGATACATAGGGTAACTAATAACAAAACACAGGGGTGTGGAAATATAGAACAGGCTCAAACCATAGTGACAGGATCAGGGGTGAGCTTCCTTGAGGATGGATTTGCCCACCAAGGGGAGGAGTTCAGAGTTGCAAGGGGCTTCTTTACAGAAAGAGCAACTCCAACACCACATCTATTTGAATTATACATAATCATATCTTGCTGTACAAAATACATAGAAGCATTTTAGGCAAGACTCTTACCAATGCAGATATTTCCTTTCAAAATACTGTTATACCCAACCTGTGGCTGGAGAACTAATCCTTTAAAGAGCTGAGCCTGGAAAATCAGAATGGGGTATGTGTAAAAATGAATTGTGCATACATAAAAATGACATGTCTCTTCCATCTTGCTAAGAAACTTGGAGCTGTCTGTCCCTAAAAAAGATGAGGCTGCTACAGTCTGTGCATATCACTTTTAAGATAATGGAATGGTGCTGTAATGCAGGCTGCTAGAGAGGATCTAATTCTTCTGTGAACATACTTTGAAAATATGTTCAGTATATTTGAGATGTTTTAAAACCTTGGGTATCAGATTTTGAAAGGAAATTAGGTGTTTGCCAGAATTGTCAGAGATGTGTAGGATATTAAGTTGTTAACTCCCATGGGAATTTTAAGTGATACTCATGTTTTATGTTCGCTATCAAAGACTGATATATCTTTCTGTGCCATTATTTAGATCAGTTATCTTTTTTAGTAATTCCAGCAATTCACTTTCAGTGTCACTGCATTTTCTCTGTGTGACGATTACAGCTGGGAATTCCCTTTTCCATCCTTGAGCTTTCCTTCTGTGTTACTGAAGTCTGAACTTTGCTGCCATTTCAAGAACTTTAGTGCCTCTCTAAATAATTAGCCAGGTCTAAAATGGAAACTTTAACATGTCTCCAGTTGCTAAAAAAAAAAAAAAAAAAAAGTTTTGTAAACAGTCTGAAATTCTGGAACATTCATTGGTAACAATGTAAAAGGGTAGCTTGTAAATGCTTTACAAATTATGATGTAAAGTATCAGCCTGTGTGCTAAACAAGTTAAATGGAACACCACGTCTTTTTCCCTCTTTCTGGTTGTGTGACAATACCTTTCATGCCGCTGGCAGAGAAACTTCTGAAGCTTGTGCTTTTAAAACTTGCAGTTCTATTTATTATCACTCTTGTCAATTATGTTTAATTTTGAAAAAACTGCTGACAGGGAAGGCTTAAAGAATGAACCAGAAAGTAATTTCTTCAGCCATATCAGGAAGAGAAAAATGAATAGATGAAGGGTTCAGAGAGGATTGAAATGAAGTTAAATAGTCCAGCAAGTAAAAGACAACAGTTTGGTTTAGGTTCCAAGACCTTGTCTTGCCTGGGGCTATGTTTTCTCAGCTAAATTTTGTTTATTAGTGAAGGAGACTGTTGTAAATATGGGACACATGACCATTAGTAAATGACACATCACCTCTTGCTGCTTAAAGCCAACTTACTCCATTGCCAGATTCTAGAGTTGTCCTGAATCTTTTGTAGGTGTCTGGAATATGAAAGGCTAATTTGAATATGGGATGTGTGTCTGGGACATTTATTACTACACAACATGACTTGAATACTCAGCAGAGGTTTAGAAACCTTAACAGGAGGTACCCAATAGTTCATACAATGTTATATTCAGAATGATGCCACAGATAATATTGTGGCTCACAAGATAATAATAGCATTTTTCTTAAGAAGTCCTCAATCACCTGGTGCAGCCAAACATCTACTTGGGTTTGTGTTGCATTCAGAACTGGACCTGTATCTGTGGGTACTTGAGATTTTATTTACCTCTTGAACCTGTGGAGGTAAAATTTAATTCAGTCTGGAAAAAGCATTTTATAAAGGATTGAGCAGATGTTGATGTCATTTTTTTAAGTGAAAACAATGAAACATATGTGTCATCTCTTGCCTTTTCTCCTCCTCCCCTTTCCTTTTTACTGCTGTTCACCATAACATATTTTGACCTTTGGGTCACGGTCCAAATGTACTTCAGAATCCATCATCTCCTTTCTGCCCTGTGGCTTTGTTGAATGTGGGATATATTTGTCTGTCTCTGTATACCTAGTTTTCTTTTTCTTACTAGGCCTACTGTTGAACAATTCCCTGCTGTGTTTAAAATAGAACTTTGTTCTGCTCTTAGCCCCAAGACCCCTTAGTCATAAAATGTCTTGTTCTGTAACTTCTGTTCATTTGTTTTCCTGTTTGGAAATTTTTTTTCCACTTTGTTTCTCCTTCCTCTTGTGCTGGTGCTCAATCTGTAAGCAATTGTTGCACTCATCCAATATTACACAGAGGAATGAGGGAAATGGCAGCATACACTTTCTTCCTTTCAGTTCTAATTCCCTTCAAATAAAGCACTCAAAATATTGATAAAGGAAGTAGCCAATATAAACTATTTTGAACGAATTACTTTCCTGTAATTTCCTGTTGGATATTTTCACTTGACTTTCCATCCAAAATAGGTGTCGGATACCACAGTGAAGTGTGGTATCATTAAAGTTATAAAGTAAGAGACAAAATAAAAGCAGCCTATTTTCTGAAGATCATAGTCATTCACAGAATCACAGTTTTTCATTCTCTTACACTGCCCTTTAGTGTGCTCATCTCTGGTCCTGTTTAGGAAGGACTGGATGTGTACTTGAGTGAACGCCTCTGCCTAGAAAAGGAATGGGAACCATTTAGTGTGAAATCACTGCCTGATGTGATGGAAGGGAAAGTTACAGTATGGCTTTAGTAGTTCTGCATTTAAGGTGGTGTAAGACAGATAATGTGAGTATTTTCCATAGTAAGAGACATATTGCTATTTCCTTAGGTTGTAAAGTTTCATCTGCATAAATAGATGGGCCAGTAAAGGCCAAATTTTGCATTTATTTCTTTATCAAAATTTCTTCTTTAGGACTGAATGGTAATTCTGTTTGCTGTTCTGCTTGCACTTCCTAAGGTGCCATTACATGATGGTTTCTAGAGGGCTGCTCTGTCATTTTGCTTTTAGATTGTATTTGCACAGTTGTGAGGGAGGGAACACATAATGCAGGTGTAATATGAAAGTTGTGGTAATAAAATTTGCACTTTGTGAGTCTGAACATTTTTCTTGGATTGAAATTCAGTCATTTCCAAACTCACAGCTTTTCTTCTGAATTTATAGATGGCTGAAAGATCCGGAATCTAGCATAAATCTGAGTTATCTGTTAAGTGCTTCACATGAAAGAATGTTCATCTTGCTGCTTGCATTTTTCAATATTATTTATTCATGCTAAGAATGGAAGAGGGCACATGTGAAAATACTGCATTTTAAATTTCTTTCTAGTGTAGCCCAATAATATGGTGAATACTCTCAAACCAAGAAATCATATTTTTATTTCTCCATAAATGCATATGCAGGTCATTCTTGAGCAAAGACCAATTGTATGGAAGGAGAATAGAAAAGTAAAATGTCTGATTCAGAACTAAGACTATTTTCCTCACTTATCAAATTATCATCAAAGCTATTCACTCAAGATTTTGCTATTCTTTCTAGAATACTAATGGATAAGTAAAAAAAAAAAGTTTAAGGATGATTAAATAACAAAAATACCAGATAATTTCAACAAAGAAGAAGAAGAATTAAATTAAAATTAAAAGTTAATTAAAATTAAAAGTTAAATTGCTTTTTGTATTTCTATATTTGCAGAACTGATTTGTGATCAGAAAAATTAAGTGTTGTTTAAAGCAAAATCTCTCAACCTTTGAAAGATTTCAGAGTGGTTTCTGCTCTTCTTTTAGTTGCAACTTTTCCAACTTCATTCACTCTTCTGTAAAGCAGAGATGCAAACTATTACATGCTGATTTAAATTTATGCCAGTGTCATTTCCTGTGTTGTGATTTTAAAATAAATACTATTAAAGAAGTAAAACTGCAAAAAATTTAAGTATAAGGAAAATACTTCTTTACTTATGAGGGTGATCAGGTACAGTGTGGGTTTCCTGGGCAGGTTATAGAGGTTCCACACCTGGACATGTTCAGAGCCCAGCTGGGTGTGGGCCTGGACAATCTGCTTAAGTTCACCTTGCTTTGAGCAGAGCATTCTGAGAAGAGAGCTCCAGTTATTAATAGTTCTGTAGTGTGGTGAAAGAGTCTGTCTTCTGTATTTGGGGGTAATTCTGCAGTGATGTTAAATATTTAGGATGAAAATCTGAGTATAGTCTGCAACTGTACATTAAAGGAACTTATTTCTGTAGAGTTCTTCAAACTGTGGCCAAGGAAATCTTTTATTAATACATGAATTCAATAATCTGTTTCATTTGTTTATATTTTGAGAGCTATGTGACTTTTTAAATGAAACCAGTAAATATCATCTTGTCAGTGTTCTTCATAAAGATGAATGAATTTATTAGAAATTACAGATGTGTACATCTTCCCAAACATTGTGTTCTAATTGTTTTCTGGTTTTTTATAATTCAACAGCTTGAATATGTATCTAATGCACAACTACCTTCTTATCTTCCACAGATCTGAAGAGAGAAGCCAGTATTTGTCACATGCTGAAGCATCCTCACATTGTTGAACTGTTGGAGACATACAGCTCAGATGGAATGCTTTACATGGTCTTTGAGTTGTAAGTTTCTCTTCTTGATTTCACCTTCCTGTGTTGTCATTTGCTAAATAAAATCCTGAATGTCTGCTCATGCCTGCAGGTTTTGTAGCTCAGAGGTTTGGGGTGCTTTGAAAATATTTATTTCTTGCAAGTACAGGTTGTCCCAAATAAAAAAAAAAGTTGTCCCACTATCTAAGTGGTAACACCAGGGCTTTCTAAAGACAGGCATGATCTTTATTGGTGGCTGCAGGGTGCAAGAGACCAAGTTGAAAATCTGCTGGTAGACATCATCTTTGGGTGTCTGTGGGGGTATTTTGTTCCAGTTTTGAGGTTTTGTTTATTTATTTCCACAATATTGTTTCTTTACCAGTACTTTTCTATCATAAGATAAGAAAGTAAAGTTATTGGTGTATTTAAGTATTCTTGTAAGTCAATATACCTGTTCACAATATATGAAAAGAGGCTTTTGTCTGAAAGATTTGTTTTGAAAGTTTGAAGGTAAGAGTTTAGTTGTAAGAGGGAACAAAACATGACTTTTCAGCAATGCACAAGTATTTTTACTCAACATCAAGCAAACAAAGGAGGGAGGCAGCCCCAAAATCACCACATTCTTTCTTTGAGAGAAAATTATTAGTCCTTCCTGAGTTAGGTTTTATCTAAATGGGAAGGATACAGCCAGACATGTGGAATGGTCGTTTGTGCATGTTCTGTGTTTAATCTTCTTTCTCTCTGCCTACCAGCTCTTCTTTTTATGCTCCCCAAATATTCATTCCTAGTCAGTCTGGGCTTGTGTATTTGTACCTTTTAAATTTCTCTGGTCTCCCTCCATTGTGTTCTCTGATGCATTTGAGCTGCTGATGTTGGAGTGAACACATCATACCAGTGTGTTAGGTCATATTGGCTTGTCCACTATAGCCAAGAACTTGATTTGAGATGTCCACTTAAAAAGTAATTCTCACATGCTTTACCATTGAGGTAGTGGAAAAGCCACAGCAAAACATTAGGTAAAGCAGAAAATTGTTGTTTGCGAGTCTTCTGCTTTTTTTTTTTAATGAGTTTATAAACTTACGGTTTTGTGAAATAATTGTTCTGTGCTTTCCTCTCTGTACATTTTGATTCAATACTGACTTTGCTTTTTATTTTGAAAATCCCTAAGTATGGACCAAGGGACTTTAATTACCCTATTATGAAATAATTATGTACACCTTGGGGAGACATACTCAGATAATTAACAAGATTTTGAAATGGAAAAAAAAGGGTTTGCTTCTATTTTTACCATGCTGATAGCTCAGAAATATGAGACAAAAGCAGTAATTATTTTTTAATGACAACCTTATTGTAACTTATGTTTGTACACTTAAAAAGCAAGTCTGAACAATGAGAATTACTGCACCTGACTTCAGGCCACATGAAATAAGGAATTACAAAGCTAAATTATTTGAGGGATGATTGTTTATCATATGTATGTCCTTATCTGCTTTGTATACAAAAAACATCAGTCTTTTTTAGCAGTGATAGAAAATGAGGCAGCAGGAACACTTGTGCTTAAAATGTGGGAGGGAATGGAAGAGCTGTGGGCAGGATGTGTTGTTGTGCTGGAGGGGATGCTTTGGTAAAGTGATTCAGCAACAGACTGGTGTTTGTGTGGAGTGAGACTGCATTGTCTGAGCGGGTTAGGGGCACACTCTTTAATTGTGATCTTAAAAACAAACTTGGAGTTAGCAGCAAAGCATCTCTGTAAGAGTAGGTAACTCATTTCCCCCCATACTGCTTTCAGTTCATTATTGTAACCAGCTCAACTGATTTGCAGCAAATTTCTGTCTGCAGTAATAAAATACATTTCATTAGGGTCTAGTTACTCTGAAATGACCCTAAAGGGGAAGACAACACATCTGCAGAGGAGACATAAACCCAGCTGTGATGAGTGATTTGTGGGCTGGCAGGTGCTTTGCATGAAAATTAAGGCAGGCCTAGCACATGAAATGCGTGGAATAACCAAACATAAACCTTTGTGCCATCACTTGCACATAAATGATCCATTGGTTCACTACTGTTTCATAGGCTGTGAGTGCATGGGGCAGCTGCTAGGAGGGCCCTGAATGTTTTGCCAAACCTATTGATACAGCAAAAGTACAAGTGAAATAAGCAAATGTTAGCATGTGCCTGGTAACAACAGATTGAACCACTCAAGCAAATGTACACTCTGTGCCCAATTTTGAAGACTTTTGTGAAAAGAAACATTTGAAAAATCAAACAGAAGCACTGATGAACAGTAGCAATGAGGTTTAACACCAAAAAATGAGCTCTGTTTTGAATCCCTTGTTCATACACAAACTCAAGCACTCTCTAGAATGGCCCATATTTCACATTACCATGGGCTGCATGGTGCTGGTGGAATAAACAGCAGTGAAGCAGGTGGTCATAATAGATGAAGTGCATGTGTAGAGTAAGAAGCAGACCCTCTCCCAGTAAGTCTTATTGCTAAGGTAAAAATACTGTTTTAAAAGTATTTAGGTGTTATTGCATCATAAATGAGAGGATCTACCTGTGCAGACCCTCACACACCCCAGCTGCCCTGCCAGATGGATTCTTTACTCTGAAGGAAATTATCCCTTGGAGGCTCTAGGGACACCTTACCTCTGAGAAAGGCCAGCTCTGTTCTCTGTAATACAGTTGCAATTTTCTTTCCCATTCTTGGTGTTATTTGCTGGCAGCTGTAGAATCATGGGGTCATTTAGGTTGGAAAAGACCCTGTAAGATCATCAAGTCCAGCCATTAACCCAGCACTGCCAAGGCCACCACTAAACCACATCCCTGAACTCCACATCTACACATCTTTTAAATAACCCCAGGGATAGTGGCTACACCATTGACCTGGGCATCCTGTTCTCATGTTTGACAACTCTTTCAGTAAAGAAATTTTACTGCTATCCAATGTAAACCTCCCCTAGCACAAATTGAGGCCATTTTGCCTTTTCTGATTGCTTTTGTTACCTGGGAGAACAAACCAACCCTGACCTGGCTACAGGCATTTGTATAGACTGATGAAATCCCCCAGTGAGCCTCCTGGTTTTATTTAGAATACTGCTTTCTCTTTGTTATGCAGGTGTCACTTTATATTCTGTTGCTTATTGCATTTCCTCCTAATGATCATTGATTTCTGTCAGTGAGAATACTTTGAGAAGGGTCAGAGCTACTTGCTATATTTCTAAAAGAAAGCAAATATTAATTTTGACAGGTCTGAAAAATAGATTCTAGACTTATGAGTACATTATTTGCACTTTATCCTCAGTATATATGGACTGAGGGTATTTCCATGCTGAAGAGCTCAGATACAGGAGCAGTGAGTGCATTGCAAATACCTTAATATCTGGTCATGTGCAGAATATTGTCTCACCACTGTACATAGGCAAGTTTGTTTTTCTTAGTGCATTCTAAGAGAGATTTATCTCTTGGGACATCACGAGAACTGATCTGTTAAGCTTTAGTAGTTGGGATGTATTTATATACATATATATATAGTTGTATACATATAACTTTGCCATTTAATGTAGCTAACATGTAAAAATGCTTCAGGTTTAAAATCTCAAATGCATGAAAGCAGTACTTAGCAGGACTGCAGTTGGCTTATTTGAGGTAAGTGAAGATGGCAAGTCTATAAAAACTGTTGAGGTGAAGGGAAAAACATGCACAAGCCTTGAACAAGCATGGTACACAGCTCAGTAAGCTCAGGAGAAATATGTCTACTCTTAATTTTTTATCTTGTTTTTATTAAGTAATAATTCAGTTCCCTAAATGAAGCAGTGCTTCTAAAGCGTTTTCTTTTTTCATCAATAAATTAAATTGTAGGCCACATCCTATTAGGTCTGCAAATCCAAAGCTGTCATACCCCACTATGAAAACACAGAACTCTTCTGCAGTATGCTGTCTATTCTTCAATCACTGCTGGTGTCAGAGCAGATTTCTGTGTATGTATATATATATATATATAATTATTTATGTTTACTTATTGTGTATATATATATATATATATATATATAATTATTTATGTTTTTTTTTTGTGTATATATATATATATATATATATATATAAATATAAACTACATTGGTCCCAGTCAGTTCATGTCCCTGCCATGAGCTCCCTCTGCTGGTGCCAGGGAATTCTCTCAGGTTACAACTGTGTTCTGATTTTTCCCACATTTTTTTGCATCATCCACTTATGTCTTCAGCATGAATATATTTGTATGTTTACTTCAGTGGATTTTAACTTAACCTTTTTTTTTTCTGGTTTTCACATGCTTATGCTGATAGTTGCAAACCCTTGAGACTTCAGAACTTTCATTCCATCAGTATTCCAAAACTTTAATGCTCTTACGTCACACAAGGCTTTCTGTTTCTCTAAAGTCATCTTGTAAGTGATTGAGCTGTTGCTGAGCTTTTAATCTGGTAGTTCACTGAATTTTCTGGAATTTTTTGTAACTGGAGTTGACTCTGGCTTTTTTTCAGCCTCAGCTAGACAAAAGTCTCATGATTTTCAGGTAAAATTCAGTATCATGTATTGAATGTATTGTATGCCATGGGATGACACAAGCCTTCTTTATAAATGAATCAAAATCTACTCTTAAAAAAAAGATTTTGTCTTGAAAAAACAGTGAGTTTAAGTCAGAGATTAAAATACACCTCACATGTATTTGTGCTTGGGAGACCAGCAGAGTTCATCTTAATGGAGTAAAACTTTCAAACGTATTTGCCAGGAAGAAATTCAAACTGCCACTTACTGTTAGAAAATTTCAATGAAAAATGCTGGTATCTGTAAGTTGGAGGTAGAAATACATGTTAAAGACCATGCTGATTATAAACACCTCATGTAATATAAAAGTTAATGTAAAAAAATTACATTCCTTCCTCCATGTCTCAGAAACTATTGATGCTGCTAAAAACAACTTGAGTGCCTGTGGATCTTTGATTTCACTGACTTGTTATAAAATACAGATAATTAGTCTTCTAAAGGGTTCTGCTGCTTCATGAGAATGGCATCTCCTTATTTTTGGTAGCTGATCATACGTTTTGTGTATTCTACATTTGAGAAAGGGTGGAGAGGTTGACATGAGAGATTTTTTCCAGTGAGCCAGTGAATTCCAGGTTTATGTTGCTCTCAGTGTATCTGCCCCATGGCTGCTGTACATAACTCAGTGATATTCTCTGAGTGATATTTAGCAGACTGTATGCAGACTTAGGTGTGTGGAATTGTGCAAGACAGAAAAACTGCTGGGAAAAAACCTACAGAGGAATATTGCTACAGTGAAGAACAGCCATGGTTTGGCAATATGGGGTTCTTTGCACTCTTCTGTGTGCTTTTCCTTGGGTCAGTCCCTCTTACAGTTGTCAGTGCTCTGTCCCCATGACAGTGCATTTTGTATGAGGGAGACCTTTGGGATTTATTTGGGAATTAAAGATTCTGCACATGGCTTGTGACTCCCTAAGCAGAAGTTTGGCATTGCAAGTGTGAAACAAAGCAGAAGTGATGCTGATATTCTGAAAAGCTTGCTGAAACAGCCCTGGGAGTGTTGGCTGTCCAGATACCCTGGAAATTCTGTCTTTTGGATTTTTTCCCCTCTAGTCTTTGTGGAGAGTAAAAGGAAAAGGTGTGAAGGCTGAAAATTACACGTTACAGTTGATATTTTTGCAATTGCCTTATTAAACATTATTTATGTGATTTTCTTTGTTCCTGTTAATGCTTGTTACTCTCTTCTTGCCCCGTCAGGCTGTGAACATTTCTAGATATCAATCTCCCTTTAGATCCCTTTCAGGAGAGGGAAAAGGAGGGCAGCACCAAGCTGCTTTCATTTTAGAGGAATGGCAGCCTGATTTCAGCCTAAGGTCTATGAATATATCTGCATCCAAAGTGTAATGCTGCTCATTGTGGCAAGTTAGGGAATCAGAAAGATGAGGGAGAAGAAGAAAAAGGTATCAAGTGTCAGAGCTGGTGATACAGTGTGTGGGCTGTCAGTGTTCTCAGGTGTCTGTGAGCTGTAAAATCTCCTCTTGGCTGCTTAATTATCCAGAGGAGAATGCCAACTGGCGAGACTGTACTGTATTTCTCGAGTATTTTTTAAAGTCTTCATTTAAAATTCAAATTGAGTAACATTTTTTTATTACTGCAGTTGTTATTAAGAGTTGCACTTGTAATGCCTATAAGAACACACTTAACCTAATATCAGGAGCTAATTGTTAAATTTCAGTGTCCTCTTTGCAGGGCATTGACTTTTCTCACACACTTTATTCAATGAGCAGTTTAAGCGATAAAGTAAATGTTTGGTATTGGTAATGCTTTAAGAGAACTGTTAGATGACTGAGGGACATAAAATGGTTAACCTGTGGCAAGCCATTTTCTGTTACATTACCCATTAAATGCTGTTTTAGTGAGTAATGCACTGTATATATATCTAAAGTATTTTATGTAAGATTTATGTAAGGGAAATAAATAGATTTTTGTAAGCTTTTTTATGTAATTGATTGTAGTTACGAGTTTTAATCATTTTGCCTCTTTTTATCTGCAGTATGGATGGAGCAGACCTGTGTTTTGAAATTGTGAAGAGAGCAGATGCTGGATTTGTCTACAGTGAGGCTGTAGCCAGGTATTTATTATAATTCTAATTAATCCCTCAGGATAAATAGAAAAGAATGGAATATACTGTTGTACAATCTGTTAGCTAAATGTTGAAAGTTGGAAAACTATAAATAATCCTGTTTTCCCACTCCAGATGTTTATTGCAACAATTAGCATAATCAAAGTAGAATTTTGGAGTATTTTGCCCTTTACTAGTTACAGATTTGGATGAGATTACTGAGTAAAACTGTATTTCACATCCAATACTTAATTGTCACTCTTTGCCTTTATGGATCTCTCATATGATGGCATTTAGTGACTTGCCTGACAGGTGGGAGTTTTACTGGTCTTGCTAGATGGAGTGTGTATGTTTTTTTCTTTCTCATGTATCACTGTACTTATGATCACTTCACCTCTTCACTTACAAGATTAACTAAAATGAAGAAGTCTATAAAATTGCAGAAGGATAATGAAACCCACTGTCCTGGTAGCCTGATAGTTGAGCTCAAAGCCCACAGGATTCTTTGTTTGCTTTTCTCAACACTGTAGATTTTTTAGCATCACAGAAACCGGGTTGGAGGAGACATCAAGGTCTGTATTTCAACCTCCTGCTCAAGGCAGGGCCAGCACAGCATTGGAATCGTGTTTCTCAAGGCTTTGTCCAGTAGGATCTGGAATACCTCCAAGGAGGGAGAATTCACAGTTTCCCTGAGCAGCTTGATCTGGTGCATTGTTATGTTCCTGTGGAAAAAACATTCCTTTTAACCAGCTGGAGTCTCCAGAGGACAAGGATTGCCTCTCTTAGCCCACAGTAATGCTCTGATGCAGCATAGGATGCTGCTGGATGTGTTTGCCTGCTGTGATCAGTGATCTGTCAGGGCATCCTTGGGACACTGGGGAGAAAGAGTTTGGTCTCCAATCCGCACCAAGGAGCCAAGACCTTGGTGCAATCCTTTTCCAGATAAATCAGTGATACTCGCTTTTTTCTTTCTTTTTTCCTTTATGTTTTGTTACTAAAACAAAAAAATGGAGGGTCCCTGACTTCCTTGTCATATCAAGCAGAATTATTGAACATTTGAAACCTTTACAAAAACCTGGAAAACACAGATTTTTATTTTCTAATTTCCCTCGGCTTCAATCAGAATAATTCTCAAACTTCAGATTGTATTATTCACTCTTATAAACACAACTCCATTCTACAGAAATCTGTGTATTTGAGGTTAAATTGGTTGAGTAGTTTTATATAATTGGACTCTTAATACTTAAATTGTTACATGTATATAGTATCTTTTCCTGCAGGTTTGTCATGCATAATGTGTTTATTTTTTCAGTCATTACATGAGACAGATACTGGAAGCTCTACGTTACTGTCATGATAATAATATAATTCACAGAGATGTGAAGGTAAGGGGGTTTAATTACTTTTTTTTCCCTTCACCACAGTAATGCAAACTACTAAATTTCAATATCTGTAATTTAGACGAAGGGAGGAGCTGTAGAAAAGGAATCTCTATTTGCATAGTGTGTCTTTACTCTTACTGTGTCATGTCAGATTAAAGCCCACCCTAATTCTGTCAATATAGAACATTTAGGAGGTTTGTATTCACAAATTACACAAGCATTTGATTAAAACTTGCTTTGAAACTCAGTTTTAATTTCCAGTTTTTGAATATTCATATGGAATCTGCTTGCATTTTTTTCTTGTTAGTAAAATGTCTGTATAAATTAATTGCATGAATTAAACTGGAATTGGTAGTTTATTGGCATCAATTTGACAGCATAATGATAGTCCTCATTCACACAAAGATTTCCTAGAGATGCACATGCTTAAATGCTTCAATATTAGTAATATTATCTACTTCTTGGAGACAGACCAATAAACATTTATTATTATGAAAATTTCTCTAATATAAATAAGTTTGGGAGGAGAAATACAGTGTTTAAGACCAGTGTATGTACATACTGGTTTTGATCTGGTAAACTTTGTACTGTTTCTATGGATATTTATGGAAGTAGTTTATCCCAAAGTACTTTAATGTAAGTAGTTGGGAGTTCTAACCTAAGTGGGCTTGACTCTCTTCAATTTGAATATGCATATTCTTTGTTAATGTCATTGCCTAAAATAGTTATTCCCACTTCTCCAAGAGTTTGGTTTCATCCCAAGTGAGTCAAGCACTGTAGGAATTAAGGAAAATTCTAGCAAGCTCTGGTGGTGTAGTTTGAGAAGTGACTCTTGGAGTTGAGTGAGTAGAGAAGCTTGAGAGAGAGGGTGAACTGTGCTTCAAACTCCTGCAGGTGCCCTGTGAGGGAAGAGAGTACAGACACTGAACTGGTGATTCTTATAAGAAGTCATTTGGTCTTCTGTACCTAGACATTGCAGATCATTCCCAACCTCTTTCTTCTTTCTTTTTAAAATCAAGAAGATTATTTATGTAATAGGCTTTCTTTTTTAAGTTTGGTGTTTTAATAGCCATTTCTTAGAGCAGCTTCTAAAAATGGGCTCTTAATTGCTTATAGAATGTCTCATCTTGTTCTGTCTTGAAGATTCTAGGTACTTTTAATTGTTTGATTTTGATGCCACATGACCTATGTTGCTGTGTCTTCATGAAAGCTCTACGTGTTTTTCTTGGACCATATTCTTGAAAAAAAGCCAGGTTTCAGGTTTAAGGGCCTCTGAGGGAGGCCCATTTCACTGAGGGTAAAGTGGGAATTTATTTTAGTGTTTATCCGGTCTCTTAGAACTTCAGAATGACAGGGTGTTTTTTAAATACTGTCCTTAGAAATGAACCTCTTCAAATTACATAGGTTAGAAAAAAACATTTAAGGTATCAGTCTAAAGCAGTGTAAACCAACAGTGTTTTGTTTTGGCAAAAGCACTGCAGGGCTGTAGGGTTTGGGAGTAGAGCACATTAAAACTAACTTCAATATGCAGGCTCTAGATGTCACTGTAGACATTGTTTTGAAAGGAAGACGACTAAATGACCACTTTCCAAATTACCTGAATGGGTGAAAGTGAAAGTACTTCAATAAAATCTATATTGTCATGCTATATTTTTCTCCCTTTTAGACTTTATGTGAATGTTATTTTGAAATGCGAAATGCTTGGTTGTTTTCTACTGCACAGGAAAATTGGCACCCTACAGCCCATGTGAGGTTTAGGTGTGTTTTAGCTGCTTTTGTGCTCCCTTAGCTCCTAGATGATTAGGAAGTTAGACAGTTTAGAGTAGACAAAATTAAAGTTTGCTGTGGTCTGGTGCTAGCAACTTGACCAAGTGACTCCAGCCTGGGACAAACTCCCTGTGCCCCACATTCACCTCTGATAACAGAATCAAACCGTGAAGGCTTTCACAAGATGGCCTGGAGTTGTCTTTATTGCTCTCACTGTTCTGTGAGACCAAATGTTTCTTGAACCTGTGTAGATCATTTGACCCCCTTCAGCATTGCTTAAAGGCTTTATAATCAGTCACAATTATACATTTGCTTCACCCTCAGTTAATGTGATCCTGCACTGCTTGGAAGGTAGATCATATGGTAAGGAAAACAGAAAATGCAGGAAGGTAGAAAACTCGAAACAGCTGCGCATCAGAAATGTGAATGTCAAGGAGTTTTTCCCTTACCACAACATTTGTTCCTGGTCTGCCAACCTACTGATAGAGGACTCAGCCATTCATTTCATTCTCTCATAACCTTGCTGTGTCAGGAATACCCAGAAGGTGGCTATTGAAAGTAGCAGCATTTAAAGGGAGTCTTTTCCATTACAGAATGTTATTACAGAGCAGTTTGTGTACAGAGAAATCTTTATGTGAGAGAACAGCAAAAGGAAAAGGGGAATGATGTGGGTCTGAAATGAAATGCTTGTCTTCTCCTGCAAAACTCTTGCTGCAATTCGAGTACCATTTGTCACTTGCTTATTTTTGCAATAATTTTAACAGAATGGTTTCTATCAGTAAAACATCAAGAGGTTTTGTAATCTTTTGTGAGCCTCTATTGTTACGTAGAATTTTCCATAGTTTCAAAAATCTTGTTATAAAAGTACCTTTTAATATAACTGATGTAAGAGTAATTTAATCACATCAAGAGCTTTAGTTGCTGGGGTTTTATCCTTATCTGGTTCAAAGTACTACAGTTTTGTTCTATGATTTCCATGTAGTTTGAGTATCTGCCTGTGTTACTGATTAGCAAATTGATTGGTGTGCACCTGGAGTCAGAGTGAGCCTGTCAGCAAAATGGAAGCATCCAAAATTTTCATTATGGGTTTATCATGGTAGGTATGAATGCTCATTTTCTTCATGTGATCATCTAAAGAGATAAACCTGCTAAAGCAAAAATACACAGATTCTGCCATCTCTGCCATTAAGATTCAGTTCAAAATTTCTGTGACTGGGAGTCAAAACCAGAGGGTTTTTCCAGGGAGTAGGACCAGGCATTATGCACTGCACTGTGTGTCAAATGCACATCTGAGCTGGTCCAGGTGACCTGAGACTTGATCTGTGGATAGATTTGCATGGTGATTTTTTGCACTACACAGAACTTTACCTGTGATGAATTCTGAGAGCACACTCAGTTACCACTTCTGTCTTTCATTGCCTGAACTGCTTGTAGCTCAGCATTTCAGATTTTGCTGGTGGTGTTCAACACTCTTACACTTCTGCTTTTAAGTATATCTAAAAACTGAGTAAAAGTAGTGTATGTGTGTTTGTGTGTTTTTAGGTAACAGTATATTCAACTATATAAAAAATAACCAGAATAGAATCTGTTCTTTAAGACCGTCTTCCCTTTTCCATCTTCGACTATCCAAAACAAGAAATCTGTTGCACGTTTCTTTCCTTCTACTCTTCACAAAACCTCTTCTATGCTTTCTGGGGACATTCATTTAAAGCTGGTGCTTTTTCTCTGTTTTCTAGAATTTACTAGATCCTTGAGATCCAGTAGCAACTTCCTGATGAGGATTTTGTTACATATTAAATTGTTAAAAAGTTATTAAGACAGCAAAACCACTATCAGTAGTGCAATTGAAGTGTTCTGCCTGGCTACATTTTATTCTGAGGAACACTTCCTCATTCTGTGTAGAAGTTAAGAGACTCCAAAAATAAAACTTTCAGTATTTTTTCTCAGTGTTTCTTTAGGCAATCCTCTTTTCCCAGTTTAAGTTCATTCCTGTGCCTCTGCCTCCTATCTCGAGGTCCCCATGCTTGTTTTGTCCAGCCCTTTTCCTATTGAACTGTTACTGTGTTCAGAAGCAGTTTTGCTGAGAAGCGTATTTATGCTGCTTGGCCTACCTGGAGTTGAACATTTACAAACTTTCTGGTCACAAAGTTTATATGTTTTTTTAGATGTTTATATGTTATTTCAGTAATTTGCCCAGACAGTCAAAAAACTCATGTCTTCTGATGGATGAGCTGGCTTCCCATGCAGCACATTTGAATGGCTTAACCAAAAATTTGAGAGATGCTTGTGGTCTCTAAACTGCTTTGTAAACCAGGTGCTGTGCTTATTTGCCTTTTGATTTTTTTGTTTACTGCAATAGAAATGAATCGGGGTTTTTTTTTGATTAAACAATTTACAAGTCACCTGCTAACTTCTGATTTTGGCACCAGGATGTCTAAGCAATGCAAGAAGTTTACCACGTGAGCTGTGTTTTGCTTTACTGTTTTCCTAACTCTCCCTCATGCCTTTAAATTTTGGGGGATTTTTCCATCATGAACTCGTCTGTCAAATTCTAGACCAATGCAGGACTCAATTTGTAGTTTCTCAAATTGCCTGTACTGCAGAAAAGCTTTTCCACTATTTGAAACAAGAAGCACTTTGATGCTGTTAAAAAATTTAAAGGACATCATCCTGGCAGATTACATGGGAAAAAAGTAAGGCATATGTCATTTTTGGTGCTATGTAGAAATGTTGGAGTGGGATTTTGCTAAGAGTCTGTCACAAAATTATATTTGATTTGTAGTTCCCAAAGTTTCATTCATTTTCCTACCTTTTTGATAAGCACTGGGGAACAAGTGTTTGTGACTAGAAAAGTGTAGAAGGAATGACTTCAGCCTATGTTGCCCTCAAAAACTGTTGAGAAACAACCCCAGGCAGGCATTGTGCTGAGAGCTACAGCTACATTCCCTATAAAATGTACTTCAGGAAGGACAGAAGTGGAGTTTGAGTTTGTGCCTGTGCAAATTAGAAGAGCACTTTGGTAGTGAACATCTCTGCTCGCTCAGACTTGCAGCTGTTGGTCTAAAATAAGTCCTGCCTGCAGCTCTTTGCCATCTGGAAGACTTTGTCTGCTCAGTTCTGTCTTGCTGTGGGTACTTGGTCGTTGGATGTGTAACAGAGTTGTGGTTCAGCTATTCCAAGGAAAATGTCTGTGCTTTGTGCAGCCTTCTTGTAAAGGAAACCTGTGTTCAAAACTCTTACTGATTAAAAAGAAAGAACTGGGCCCTCAACTTCAGCCTAGCTTTTGCCTTCTTCCTTGACTTTTTAGGTAAAAGGAAGTGTCCTTAGGTCAAATGTAAAATGTCTTCTGTATTACATCGATGAATGAATATTACACAGTTCTCTGTACAAACTCCTTGGATTCATTTGGATATACCCATTGGATTTATTATGGCTAATGCTGATGTATCAAGCAAGATGATTTGAAAAGAAAATATAGCATGTTACTATTTTATTTAGATATTTACCATTTTATATCAAAGCTTGCCTAAAGGAAGTTAAAATTAGTTCGTTATTATTTATAGTCTATGAAAATCTTTCCGTATTCCTTCCCATTTCAGCAAAAATATCATCGTTACATTGTTGATGTTGCGGTGTGGATTTTGTAAACAGGCTATAAAGACTTTCCTTAAATGTTTTATCTAACAGAAGGGTTATGACTGGATCTAAACTACTTTTAGCAGCAGCAAGACAAGTAAGGAAATTTTTAATTTCCACTATATAGTTTAACCTTGGGCAGTCATTTTCTGTAAGCAGTACATAGAAAATTGGCCTAAATATATTATATGGAAGAAAGCAGACAGTTAATATCATCTGGATGACAAGAATGTTTCTTTTTACTTTCCTGTAAATCAGATGCTTTTCTCCAATACAGGTGTTTTTTTGTATTTTGCTCAGATGTCTGGTAAGAGAATAGTATGACCACAAAACTGTCACAAAAGACAGAAAAAAGCACAAAGTGGCAAGAGAACCTGCAATCATTGCAGGACGTTCGCCGGCTTCCACCCTGATGTTGTAGCAGGTGGGGAACTCTCCCGAAACCTTCTCCTGGACATTGTAGGTGATGGCAGTGACTGTAATGCAGAGCACAATCAGCCAGATAATGACACAGAAATATTTAGCAAACTTGGGCCGCTGGAACTTGTGGAGTAGGCATCTGTGGAGGTTCCCAGGGATTGTTTGGGAGTGTTGTGTGCCACTGTTTTTCTTGAGCGTGGCGTACTGGCTGAGGGCGATGGAGCACAGGATGGTGATGGTCACGTACATGCTGATCTGCATCACCAGTGCCCCCAGAAGATGGGCAATCCTGCACACCATGGACTCATAGGGCCAGCGGTGCCCAGCCACAAAGTAGGCGACCAGGAAGGGCATGGCACTGCAGACCAGCAGATTGGCAGACACCAGGTTGGCCAGGTAAATGTACTGTGTCCTTTGGATGAGGGCTTTCCGTGAAAATACCCAGGCGGCCAGGAAGTTCCCAGGGATTCCAGCGGGAAGTAAGCAGGAGTAGATGATGGGGAGAGCTACAGTGGTAGCTGACGATGGCTGAAGACATGTTGAAATGTTCATTTATGGCAGTATTCCTTGACTGGTCGGAGCTGAAACACAATTAAAAAACTAATATTTCTGTAATGTGCATCTAACTTCCCTTCTTTGCTCTTATCTCAGCTATTTCTTTGTCTCCCTGACTTTTCCATGTTCTTTGATTCTGTTTGCATGAGGTTACATATTGGGCATTATCTTCCACTCAGATTTCATGAAGAAAAGGTAAACCCTAAAGCTTTTATGTGCATAGAATCTAATAAAATAAATTAGGAAGCTGAAGGTATCAAGCTAGGATCTGGTAATAACTTCTATGATCTTGGTTTATTTCTCAGTCTTCTGCAACCTATTTTGGAAACCACTTACCATTTAAAATTAAATAAGCAACTTAAGTGCAAAGAATTACTTTAATTCCAGAAATGCAGAAGAGTATCTGTACCTCCATTTAACTACAAATTACTCTGTATGCTGCAAGAATTTTGCTATGTATATTTATTTTGTGCTCACATCTGTATCTGGTGTTACTTCATCACAGCTCTAATGTCAAATGTACATTTTGCAACTCAGTCTATATTTTTTAGCATCTACAATGGTTGTTAAAAACTGTAGCATAATAATTTTTTCCAATTTCATTTTTCAATATTTTCTCAGTTTCCAAACTGAAAATAAGAAGTGAAACCTCTGTGCAATGACTGTGTATAAAAACTGGCATTTCAGCTTAAAACCCTGTAGTGGAGAGTTTTTACTGTTGTATGCATATGTATATATACATGTTTTAGTGGAGTGTATCTTAGTTAGCTTTTGATTCCTATCAAATCATATGGAAAAAAGTAACATATTTCACATTTAGAGCCTGATATTTTTTTTCAAACAGCTGTAGGCAAATTAACTCAGATGTGAAGAGGATTCAGTGTAGCAATGATAAAAAGCCCAGACACCAAGTATAAAAACTGTGCTGTAAGGCAGTGTTTGACAAACTTGCAAATAAACTAACTTTTATAGCCCTTGCATTTTAATGTACACGAAGTTCCATATCTATTGTTGAACCAAAATGTATTAAATTATTTTATTATGATGAGTTAAGTTCAGAAAGTAATTGTTGAATTTGCTCATTTTAGAAGTCTAATGAAAATTTTTGTGTCATTGGCCAAATTTTGTCAGGTAAAACAAAGTAGTAATTTTAAGCTTACCTTTACCAGCTGCAGGCACCTTCCTTTGCTGAGAAGAAGTATTTCTGTCTGGTGTCCTTTTTATCTCCACTGCTGCAATGAAAATGATGGCACTGGAATCTGGAGAGCACAGTTAAGAAGAATTTCTTTCTGACATAAGTAGGTGTTCAGAGCGTGCGCTTTCCTTTACAGTGTCAGAAGGCAGGCAGGCATTTAAGGTCAGACAAGATGATACTGTCTGTACAAAAAGGCTTTGAAATTAGGTCAGGTTCAGCTCCATTGGGGAAAAAATATGGAGATAGCATGGAAGAGCAGCTGTAGCAGTCTTTTAGGAACAACACAGAAGCACCTTGCAGTACTTTATATAGTGCTTTCCTCTTTTGGGGGTGGAGGGGTTCTCTTTAGGACTGCCCACTTTTCATGCCTGAAAATTTGTCTTTTCAATGGCATTTAGTAGTTCTTCAGCTCCATGAGTTGTCACCAGGCTGTCTATTCCCAAAGCCCACATGCAATAATGCTGTGTCCCATGTCTGTCCCCACGTGAGTGACCAGAAGGGCACATCTCTTACATTGGTCAGGTGGTGGATTGTGTGGAAGCAACTTACAGCTGATGCATCCAAGGGTTCTAGCAGGGAAGATGGACTCATTGTGCAAGAAATCCAGTGTTTTACACTAATCATCCAGGAGTGTGCATGGGACAATTTCCTTCCTCCACAGCATAGGTATAATCACAGATCAAACTCTGTTTAACTCTGCAGAAGTTGAGATGTTTGAGTTTTCTCCTTTCTGGTACGTCTGTGGTTGTCAGATACGCTTTTCAACAGCTATAAATAAGTTCCTTTAAGAGAACAGAAGTTTGACATGGTTCTTGTTTTGCTTTATTTTGTTTAAACATAAATTTTGAGATTTTACCTCATGATCTGTTATCATTGTTCAATCTCATTATTACTAATTTTTTTACTAAAATAATGGACATGTAAGCTGGCTTCCTATTCTGAATTCATAGCTGAACTCATTTACAATTACATGTATTTGCTGTGGAGTATTAGTAATTAGGTTGTAAAGCTGTAATTAGTTCGCATGTACTTTAATTCTAGTTCTTGTTAGATTTAATTATACCTTGTTTACCACTTTTGAATGTATAGTTATATTAAAAATCCTTCTAACAGAGTCTTGTATTAATTACATGTTTAATTTTTTCTTAAGTAGTGTTAGAAGTCCTTGTTACTGTGGTGTTCCACTGAGATTTAGATACAAAAGTGCATATCCTGAAAAGCTGCTGAGAGTGGTGTGAACAATTCCAGTTAGCAGGTTTCTAAAATTATTATTATTATTTGGTTGGTTATTAACTGTTCCCTGTAGTATTTATAATTTAATGATGTTAACTCACACTGTAAGAAGAAATACTGCTACATTTTTTTATGAATTATTATATGATAATAGATTGTAGTAGTGAATTGCAGTCTACCAGACTTTATTTTGGAATGGATTACTGAGACCAGCAGCAAAGTAATGAGGTATTATAAGTTTTTTAAAAATGTCACCTGTCCCAGAAATACAATTGTAGTTGGCTCTAAGCAGGTGTACTAGTTTGAAAGCAGACCAGTGAGAGACTCAAAGTCAGAACTACAATTTAATAGGAAAATTAAAATAAATACAATAGAACAAAAAATGCTTCCAGAGTCAAAATACAACCTGACACCTTGTCGGTCAAGGTGTTGGTAGCAGTCCAATTAAATGGTGGCTGCAGTCCTCTGGGAGTGATAGATGTGGTTCTGTGGAAGCAGTGATCCTGTAGAAGGGTGTGGTTTTCCTATGAAGGTCCAGTGGTGGTGTGGAAGGGTCTGGTCTTCCTCTGGGAATCCAGTGGACAAGGCTGGCTGTGATGTTTCAAATCCCAGATTATATCCAGATAGGGATGCTTGGTTCCTCCCCCTGGGTGGAGCATCTGACAATGGGATGATGTGATTTTATCAGTCATGCAGTGGGGCTCAGTGGCCCATTAACAGAAGATGCCCTCTGGAGGGAGGATGGGTCATAGAAGAGATAAAGAACACTGCCCCACGGTTTTAACAGCTGGCCCATTTACAGAAGACATCCCCTGGAGTTTTCAGGGATGAGTCATGAAGGAGATGAAGATCACTGTCCCACCTGGTTTTAACAGCTTATGAAGATGGTGATAGAATACACACTTTTGGGTACATCTTACATTGTAACCTAGGACAGCAAGCGCCTTCCTTATTCTGTTTGCATTCACCTAACTTACAAGTGCTGAAATGCTGTGTTTTATCTAAAATGTATTTAAAGATACTCAAATGGAACACATGCATTTTTTTATGCCATTCACTCTTAAGTTCTTCATTATTATTTTTATGTGCATCATTCACCTTAGTGATTTGTATTTTCTGTATTTTCAAACCATGATCACTCTTAATTTATGTATGTATTAGGTTTTATATTACCAATAGGCAGCATGTGTTGCATTTCATCGTATGTAGGCAACTTGTTTTCTGATCCTAAAAACACAAAACCCTGGAAATTCCCAGTGGTGAAATTCCTTGACTTCAGCAAGGCTTTGACACTGTCTCTCACAGGCTTGTGTGTGCTGTCAGAGCATCAAACTAAAGCATCCATATGTGAACTTCCCAGTACTGGGAATAACATGATTCTCACTTGTTTGTCAGTGATGTGTTTGCACTCCTCTTTTATGGTTTCATTGACCTGTGTTTTAAGGGAAGTGATTCAATTAAATGTTTCCATGTTGTTATCAAAATAATTGCTGTTTGTCTGCCCTCAGAAACACCAGTTGGCAAGTTTTAAAACATAATGGCATTTAATTTCAGTGTGAAAATGAAAGTTGATGTTGTGGTTTAACCCTGATAGGCAGGTGAGCCCTCACAGCCGCTCGCTCACTCCCCCTCAGTGTGAGGGGGAGGAGGATCAGAAGGGTAAAAGTGAGAAAACTTCTTTATGATTTTTGCTTCTTCCCCCTCTTGTTCTTGTAGCTGCTCGGCTGCAGAACAGACCTCCTCCCCTGGTGCTCCCTCCTGCTCTGTCTGGCACTCTGATCAAACCTGCCGGTGTCTGGGTGCTGAAGTGGGTGATTGTGGTTTTATCCCAGGAAGCACCTAAATCCCACATATTCACTTACTTTCTCTCTGGTGGGCTGGGAGGGAGAATTGGTAGGTTAAAAGTGGAAATCCGTGGTTTGTGATAAAGAGTTTAATAAGCTTAAAGAAAAAGAAAAGAAAAAACCAGATACAAAACACCACCAGTGATAGAAAGCAACCCCAGCTTACCGGTGCCCTGCGAGTTCCTGAGAAATGGCAACACAGCCAGATTTCCTCCTTAGTTTTTATTGCTCCATGTGCTCTGGGGTCAGCTGTCCCTGCTGTGTCTCTCCCATGACCTTGTGCACCCCCAGCCTCTCGCTGGTTCTCGCTGTTCTGAGAGGCAGGGAAGTGCTGCTTTTGTTGTGCAAGTGCTGATTAGGAATGGCTCAAGCATCCCTTTGTTACCAACACTGTTTTGATCACAAGCCCAAACCACAGCCCATAATGTGAAGAAGTCTGTCCCAGCCAAAACCAGCACAAGACTGGCAGGTTTTGGTCCACCAGTTCAAATTCAAGTATGTGTTAAAGATTTGAGTAAAGAGGACAATGAGGTTCATTCACTTATATGTGTGTGTGTTGAGTTAGCCTTTAAATATAGAAAGCAAAATAAATAAAATTACTTTCATGTTAAAATTCATCTGAAGACTCAGGTAATTAGGAAGCACTGGGAAGAGGAGAAGTAAGACACACTTTTTGAGTGACTGATTCTATGGTCATAGAATGTCACCATGTGACTTTCAGCAGATCACCCCAGATGTTTGAGGACTGTTTGCTCTTCAGTAATATTTTTTGTAAAGCCTGGCATTTTATCTTCAAGTTTGGGAAAACTGCTTGCAGAAAAAAAAATATTATTGCAGAATAAAAAAGTATTCTTTTAAAAGAGTAGAGGTATCTGCTTTTGTTTCTTGGTCAGTAGTAATTGCTTCCTACATGACAGTGCTGTCTAGTTTCGGATCCCTTTCTGAGCCAATTGATACATCTGGTCTTAACATCTTGAAGCACTGATTTACACAGTTGTAGAAATCCAAAAGTATTTTCTGATTGCTTTCTGTGGTTGTTTCTTTGTTCTGCCTGCTGCTCCCTTAAGGCTGCATTCAGTCAAGATCATTCCTGTTCCCCTCTTCTGTGCCATGCCTGCTCTTAGGGACTTTCTAATAGACGTGTTCCCTTACACATTTTCATTTCTGAGCTGGAGAGTTGAATTATTTAATGCAGTTTGGATTTTCAGTATCAAAACCCTGTACTACTACTTGATCTTCTGAAGAGATCTAAGTCTATTTTGGCAGTGCTGCTGTGTCCATGAATTACAAACCATGTAAATGAAAATGCTGATTTTAACACCTTGTTCAAAAGAATTTTAGAATTCAAATTTTGTTCAAGCTTCTTTTGTTCGTGTCTGTCCTCTCCTGAGTTCCCCAGCCCACATCCTCACCCTGACCTGCTGCTCAGTGTCATCAACCAACTGCTCATGGAATAAGTATAGAAAAGAAAGAATGATGAGATATCATGTGTATCTTGTGAAATTACAGTTTATAAACTCTACTAGATGTACCAGAATGGATGTAACTATGCAGAACTACAGTATTGCATAATAGAATTGCACTGTACAAATACAAAACTATGAGAAGCATTAATATAATTGGATGACAAAATGAAAGATAAAAGATCATGAAATGCAGTTCTTGTGAGAATCAGTCAAATTATTGTACAAACACCTCCATTGTATGCTGAAATGTTTAAGAAAAAAGGCAGTTAGCATTGTATCTTTATGAAATTATATGTTTGCGGGAATCTTTCTTTTAAAGATTAAGAAACCCCATAGTTTTTAATTGTAAAAAAAGAAATGAAAACAAAATAGACTGGCTAGGCATTGTAATTTGTTTAACGTGTTTATATCCTGTTTCATCAAATCTGAATGATGTAAAATCACATCAAAACCAAACCAAGTTTCTGTCTAGCAGAGGTGAAGTCTTATGTTTACTTTATTCAATCAGAGTATTATGAGTATCTTCTGTAAAATTAGAATATTGTATGGAATTAGTAAAAATCCACACATTTTGGCACAGATTTGGCATTAAATCATGTGATCCATTAGGGAAGTTACTGATTGTCATATTAAAACCAGCTTCTTTACACCTGCTTACTTGAGCAGCATTGTTTCTATGTGTCAAGATAACAAATCCTTATTTTAGAGAGCTTGATGTCTGGTTTCTGTTTCTTTCACCTTTCTGGTCTATTATGCCAGACATTTAAGTTGTTCATGGTTGTGCTGCTTTATTCATCTTCATGCCAGATAACCCCCACCTTCAGCTCTGGTTTTTAAGAAATGTTCCAGTTTGAAATTTGTTTGTGCCTAAATACGTAAAGCTGTTTAGTTTTGATGTGAGAATATAGCTGTAACTATGAAACACTGCTGTTCATTGCTATTCACATGGCATCAGCAATTATCTAGGTTATTTTAATCCCATGGAAAGAGAAGTCTCCTGCAAGGGAGGAAGCATGCAGCTGCAATGTGTGGCTTTGGAAATCTAGGAGCAGACCAGTCCCTGAGCCTGGCTGTTCATTTTGTTCAGGTCTGTGATTTATGTTCCTTGCTGAACAACTCTGTGTAGCTGCTGTCATCAAATTTGTCATATTGAAGGAAATCTTAGGAAATATCCACATGTCATCTCTCCTATGTTTATTTCAAATTTTCTGAAAGCATTGCTTGCTTTTCCTCAGGTGTTTGACCTTGACACTCATTAAAATATTGGAAATATAATAAGGGACTTAGGAGGGTTGAATATTTTAATTTTCCTGTTTAATAAAACTGCGTGTGCCTTCTGTACTTAAAACTGAATTAATAGCTGTTGTATTCTTCAGCTCATTTTTAAGCTATGTACGTTGCTAAGTTCTCAAATATTTTCTTAAAAAAATACATTTATAGGTGTAGTTAAAATACTCCTCTATTTGAAAGTTTTAAAACGGAGAAAACCATAAAATCTGTAATGGTATCTAGATCTTTCAAATAGGGAAGAATTTACTTTTTGCAAAGTTCATCTATTATTTACATACACTAGTTACTAATATTAATGTGTATATACAAATTTACTCTAACGAGTTCAAACCTCTTCATAAAAATCTCCCTAAAGAGTTAGTGTTCTAGTTTAGTCCGGCACAAGATATCTGAGAACTTCCTACTTTGTTTTCTTGGATAAACAAGAGCGAAATGCTTCTGAAAAGTAACTTCTCATTTTCACAAACAGAAGTAAGACTTCTTGTTTTTCTTAACAGGAGGAAAGAGGCAGAATTAGTAGCTGTAGAGTAGAGGATTTTGTGATCTGAAATTGGTGACCTGGAGTGACAGAGGTGCATTTAAACATTCAAATCATTGACTTCTTCCTTGAGTAGCTGGAGTGGGGAGTGGTGGTCGATAATCGTTCCTGTGCATATTGACCAAGTTTTATGTCTGAAGTGCTCTCCAGGTTTAGGCTTGACTCTCCATGAAGTTTTCTGCAGATCAGTTGGAATACAGTCTTACGGACGCTTCTGGACATCAGGAAATACATCACTGGGTCCAGGCAGCTGTTGAATGATGAAAATATGAGCATCGCCTCGTTGCATGTGTGAATGATCTCCCTCCAATAACAGGATGGGGTTTGTAACTGTGAGGTGATGTAGACAAACCTGAACATGTGATAAGGCACAAAACAGACAGTGAAAATGATGAGAACAATGAAGGAATTTCTTGCTGTCTTGGTGTATTTTCCTGCATTGGGAAAATTTGCCCGTTTCCTTGAAATTTTCAGAAGGTTCTTGGCAATTTTAACGTACGAAAGTATCAAAAGGAAAAAAACTACCCAAAAAATCATTACAGTGATATAATTTAAAATTGCTTCTGTCTTTGCATTCTGTTTGGTTCTGTAATGAAAGCACTGGGTAGAGTTGCTCTCCTCAGTCTTGAAGAAAGATGGTGCAACTACCACTATAAATCCTGCCAGTGCAATCGCCCACACCGTGCAACAAATCTGCACACTCCGGGTAGTGGTCAGCATCTTCGGACGCCTCACAGACTTATTTATTTTTATATAACGATCCAGACTGATTAGTCCCAGCAGTACTATGCTAATGTACATGTTCATGTAAAACAGCGTTCCCACAACCTTGCAAAAAATCCGCCCGAACATCCAGCGGTTGGTGGCATGGTAGAGTATCCGGAAGGGGAGGCAGAAGATCAGCAGAAGGTCTGCAACAGCCACGTTCAGCAAGTAAACCTGGATAGAATTCCTTTTCTGATGAATGCGCAGGAAAGCAAACAGGGCTATGATATTTCCAACCAATCCAACAACAAAAATAACGGAGTAAAAAACTATCAAAGCAAGTGACAGTGAGCTGTCATCCAAGGAACAGCTGGCATCGTTGTGACTTTCTGAGGCATTTATGGCCGGGTTGGTTTGGTTACTCCGGTATTCTTCCTTGTGTGGAATACTGGTCAAAAAATCAGCTGAAGTTGCAGCCATCATTTGGAAAGAGTTTTTAGCTGGTCTGCAAAGAAACAAAGAGAAATTTTAAGAGCTAGATCTCCTTCCATGTGTCTGTTTGCTTTATTGCCTACAGTGGAATACTATATAAACATAAAAGCTACTAGCTAAAAGGAGTAAATGCATCAAAGTATTGGTGTAGCTGCATAGAAGGAGTTTCAGCCGGATATCGTGATACAGTGCGAGTCTAGGTAATCTGCAGGCAAGAAAGAACAGATAGTGTAGAGTACTCACACAGATAACTTTTTCTGTAATTACAGCTTTATTACTGTCTTGTGTTGTTTTGCGAGTAAACTATTACATTTTCCTGCAAACTTTTTGCAAGAATTTTTTTTGCAAAGAAATTTTTTTATCTATAAGAGCAAATATTATTTTTAAGTTCACTTCTTATTACCAGCATTTCTAGCACAGAAAAATTCTTAACTGAGGTGTTGGGACAGGTAAGCATAATTAAGTATTCTCAGTGTTGATACAAAGTACATGGAAATGTATTAGAACAAGTCTAAACTCATCTGTGTTAATTTTAAATAAGTACCCAAGATATCTCACATGCAACTCACTGGTTTTCAATTAAAAAGACATTCACCAAATAATATTTATTTGGCTATGTACTGTGTTATAAGTAACCCTGTGAGACAGTATTATTGCAGTAGCTTGTCTTTAGTAATCCATACCTTCATATAAACGTTTTTTTTCAGCTTCTTGACTGTTCACAAATCAGTATTACACTACTCTTAAATAAACTACTCTTAGCTGGAAATCACATTAATGCAATAACAGGTTGTTTTCAAACCTTCCTTGTTTTCATGGGTTTTTTTGCTTTTGTTGGATAGTTTTTAATTTCACTAAGCTTATTACTGACCAGGAAGTTACAATGTGAAAGATAAGTCAGCTTTGACCAAGGAAGGAAAACCAGAAAAGTGTGGTTTGCAGACCAGTCACATGAAGGTATGTAGAGAGATGGTTATCACTGATAAGTAATGGTAGAACTTTAGCTCTTCCACTTGTTTGTCATAGCAACAAGAGATGCCATGGGAAAGTTCATTTAGAATATTTTTGTTTTACAGAGGAAAGAGGTTTTTTCTTGTAATTCCACAAAATTCAGAAGTGGTTTTGGCTCTCCGAACTTAGTTGTCTAGCAACTGTTACAGAAAAAAACAACAACGAAACACTGCCATATATGTAATCTTAAAATAGCTTTTATGCTAGGTCTGTGTCTGAGCTGTGCAATTTGCATGCTAGGTCTTAAAAAATGCAACCACAGCAGTGAAAATGGCAACACTTCGGGTAAAATTCTTAAGAAGATCTAATGTACTTACAGAATCTGAACTACTGAGAATCTAAAATATTTTAACATTGTATATTGTCTGACCCCACAATTGTATTAAAGTTGTAGAGTGTGTGAGCAGTTTCAGAAACAGCTGTTCTCATATTTGCTACATGATATTGTCAGGGCAAGAAGTCATTTCAAGAGGTTGATTTCCGACTGCGATGCTTTCAAATACATCTTGAAACCCATCTACTGCTATGACTTAATGTTTAAGTTGCTTTCCTATGAAGATGTTTGGTACAATGACTTGTATAAGCAGTGACAAGTTTGGATCAATGAGAGAGAAACTTGGGTTATGCTGCAAATGGATAGGAAACAAAATGTTTCTCGTAAGTTGCGTCACCTCTAAGCAAGAAAACATGCTTAAACCTAGGTTTACTTTTTGAAAAAAGGGTTTGGAGGTCAGTAATACCTCTGCAGTTAAGAGAAATGTTAGTAGAGATTTATTTTACTACAACTTAAGTATAAAAGAAGCCACTTACCATTCATGTGTTAAGAAGTTCTGCTGGTTCTCAAAACCGCTGGTGAATACAGGGAGGAGAAACGTGCAGGTCCTCTTATTAGAAAGCTTCTCTCTGAAAGTGGTGAGCTTCAGCTGACACAATTGGCAGCAAGGGGAAGTTTTAACTGGTGTTGCAACTGGTTTGCTTGGTTTTTTTAAAGGCATTTTTAACTGTCAATACCCAGTTTATTTGGACTTTGCTGGGAGAGCTTGTGTAGTAAATTTTTCTCAGTTTTGCTCTGTATTGGAGATCTGGATTTTTTTTCTCAGAGATTTTGTTTCTGGTGAGCGGTGCCAGTGACATTTTGGGTGATAATGATGTTGGTACAGTCTGTCATCTCTTTAATACTTCATGGAAATAGTGTCACTTTTTCCAGTGTAGGATAAAGACAAATCAACACCACAATGGAATGGTACATTTTATTAATGTATATATAGTTCTCCCATCTACCTTTCTCCTTGCCTGGGATTAGAAATTTTGTTCTTTCTCATTTAAAATGACAGTGACAAGAGGATGTGAAAGTGCCCAAAGTATACAGCTCAACCATTTCACTAAGGCAGAAGTGAAATGCAATACGCAGCAATAATACCACCTGGTAACACTCTTTCAAAGTGGGGCATAAGGAATTGAAAATTGCATTTATAAATTGGAAATTTAAGAGTGGATTTTAGAAGACATGGTATGACAAGGCCTTAATTTAATGAAGACCTCAAGAACATTGTCTTGGAGGTCTTTGTTCTCATATAATTAAACTTTTACAGAAAGATGTGGGTGGTTGGAGATGATAACTTCACAGGTAGTCAGACTGAACTTTCGGTAGCTCCTGTGCACTCCTTTGAGTTCTTAGTTTTGCAATTTAAGCAGTATTGTGTTCTCGGGAAATAGTTATTCAAATTTGAGGTTCTTCATTTTAAGTAATGTGGTATTGAAAAGAGAGGTTTTGAGTTAATGCAGGAAGCTCTAAATTAAATGCAATTGTTTGGGTAGGTGTATTTAATACCAAATTATGTTCTAATAGATTTGTCTGTATGTTGCTTCCTCCTACAGCAGTCAGTATCCATTCAAATTGTTGTATAATATTATTTCATTTTTATATGTTACACCTCACTGTTATTTGTGGAAAATCAAAGGTATAGATGGCTATGGCTGGAATCCAGTTTAGACACCTAAACAATATCCCTCACTAGAATATCCCAGGGGTGTTCCTTTTCTTCCCTGCAGCTGAGAAGTGATGAGGGAATTCTGTGATTAAGGCTCCAAACAGTGTTTTATGTTCTCTGTGGGAAGGATAAGACCCCACAAAACTTATCATAGGCAGGATATTTCATTTGGGGAATTGAAGCAGTGTAAGGGTTAGTAGGATGAAAGACAAAAAGGAAAATACCAGTTAAGAGATTATAGACATGAGTTTTTATCTCCATTTTATCATGATTTCACTTTGTGTTCCTTGCTAGTTCTGATAAGTTCTGAAAGGATCTTGCTATGCCTGGGACAATAGAAGGGAAGCCAATGTAGAAAGAGGAGTCCATGCCAGAAAAGAAGATAACTGAGATTAAGAAATTATTCTAAAAAAAACCAAATTCTAACTTCTTTTTGCAGATTTATGAACATAAGTTCTAAAACACAGATTGTATTTCTCAAACAATGTAATAATTTGTGTGGATTTTTGTCTTTTCAGCCACACTGTGTACTGCTTGCCTCAAAAGAGAATTCAGCCCCAGTAAAGCTTGGTGGCTTTGGGGTTGCAATTCAGTTAGGAGAGTCTGGGCTAGTCGCTGGAGGTAAGAAATTTTCCTTCCAAGTTATTTACTATTGTGCATGTTGTACTGCAGAGTTCTGTTCTTCTGACACAGCCTGGCCTGCAAAATAAGAGCTAAAAAATAATCTTCTCTAAAGACTTTGTTAACATAGTAAATGCACACAGCCAAGCTAAATTGGTACTGGGATGTAACATTGTGCATTCACACATCGAGTATTAAATCCCTGTAAATGTTACTTAATGGGAGCTCATGCTGGCTTGATCAAAATAAAACTGAAAAAAGCCAAAGAATTTTCCACTTTAATACAAGCTTTGGCTTAATTTTCCATGCTTGGTAAAGCAAAGAAAATAAAAATGTGTTCATTGAAGCACTTGAGTAAGGACTTAGTGCAGCACTGTCAGTGCTCCCCTGTTTGATAGGCAATTCCTGTCTGAATGCTGTGCTGTTAATAGCAAAATCTTACTGGTTTTCACATGTGATTCTTTTCTGTGTTTTAAAATTTCATTGTAATTATTGCATAAGACACCAATATCTTGAGACGTATGTATATTTTTTGACTGTGTTTTGTTTTCTGTGGATTTTATTTCCTCTAGCTGCCTTCCATATTGTTCCAGACAATAGGGTTATGCTTTAATCAGCCTGCACAGATGAAGACCCAATCAATTTTCTGATGCTTTCATTGCCAGAGTAGGAGACCACAACAAAACATTTTGTTAGTTTTAGTATTTTTTCTTCAAAATTAGTAACTTCCATCAGTATCATGTTTCTTCAAAAACTCAGGTTTCCTAATCTAATCACTTAATATTCTGTGTCAATTTGTATGTTTTCTAAAATAAAAAGCAAATCCAATATAAATATACCAACAACTTCCATTCCGTTCCAGATACTGCTGATACCCTGGACTTATCCAGGTATCTTATTAACTAGAGACATCTTTTCCAAAAAAATACCCATTCAGTTAAGGTCTAATAAAAAGGCCACTCCTTTCTTTACTTTTCTTACGTGATTCAAATTATCTGTACTGCAGCCACTGCTTTTTTTAGTGGTAGTTTCTACACTTTTGTTTATAATTATCTCATTTTTCTTCTTTATGTTCTCACTGAGCAACTTTACCCATTTCTTCTCTTTCAGCTACTGTTCTGAAGGTAGTCAGATGCAGTGTGCTTTCAGACTACCAATTGTCTAGCAAGAAACAGACAAGGTCAACTTCGAAAAAAAAAAATTACTGCATTTTTCCCAAGTTTGCCATGGCCTTCCTTTCCTGTTACTGTTCCCAGTGCTGCCATCCCCTCACTGTTCTTGTGCTCAACCTCCAAGCAGTGATCAGTGCTGGGGGTTCTGTTTGCAGCTCTTACAGAAGATCTCGAACCTCACCACTGTAATATTTCTCTCTATCAGTGTCTTTTGCTTCTTCCACCTCAGCTTCTGCCATATTGGTCTGCCTTCATACACTTTTTTTTTTCCTTATTCTCAACTGGCATTTCCAATTTGTAGCCTTTTCATTGGCTCTTGTTGCTTTCAGCTTCAAATTCCACTCGCTTTCAGGGATACCCAGAGTAATTCCACTTCATTTATATACTGGAAAGTCTCCTTAACAGACTCCTCTCTTTCTTCTCATCTCCCATTCCAATCTTTAAAGCACAAACTACCTCTGTTATCTGGTAATTCTTTTCCCTGCCAGCATCCTACCTGAAGACAAATTACTGGACAGTTCCCTGCATGGAACTGGCAAGATTTTATTTATTCTGTTTTACAATATCACCCATATGTGTTACATGAAAGCTGTCAATACTGGCGGTTTGAATTGGGCTATAAATTTCTTATAAATTAGTGTTTATCTACACATTTGTTTAAGGATGTTATTCCTATGCCCTATGGATAAGTTTTGTCATAATAGTAACAACAATTTACAGGCACTTCTTATTTCTCAATTGTCTCGTAATGAAGTAGAAACTCTCAAATAGAGAAGTCTGAGGAGTTTCATAACCAACCTGTTCACTTTCACATTGCTTTTCTGATTTTTAGTGAAAAACATTGATTCCTCTTGACACAGTCAGTTATTTCCCTTTAAGCACGGCAATGCCTGCATTTGGTGGTTAATACATCAAAAAAGAAATTCTGTATTAAATGAAAGCTATCATGGCATTAACATAATTTTACTGACCTGAAATCCCCTGTGCTTTGTTTGTGCTGCTTTTCCTACTTTTGTACCTTGACACACCTGCACCTGGCAATCCCAGATTCTGTGTAGCCCCAGGAGAACAAACTAAAGGGAATTTTCTCCCTCACTGTGTTTGAAGCCAGCCTTCAACCTTACAGCTTTTGCTTTGTGTGAGACTGTGACATTTTTTGACTTGACAAAGACTTCTTTATTAGAGTGTGCAGAAATTTCTGGGGAAGGATTTTTGTAGTGAAGTTAAATCCCAGGTATTAAAATCTTATTATTGAAGCCCAAAGACAGACTTGTGAAGTTTAGAAGGATTGTAACTACAGGGTTCTCTCAAGCAGGTAGATGGCTGTTAATAGAAGGGTAAGAGAGCTCATGACAGCAAGCTGTGACATCATACTGGATGTCATTGATGAAAATGTGTATGGGAGAAATTTTAGGAGTGACTGTGTTTTATCAGCTAACTACTCAGTTGAGATTATTTTAAAGAAAGTGTAATTACTAATTAATATTTACTTTATGTAAGTAAAATAAAGTACCAAAAAAAAAGGACATGGACATAACTCATTTCTTCATAAGGCCAGAACGGAAAATGTGAGGAAATACTTTTTGTTCCACTCCATTTGCCCATAAGCTGCAATAAATGGATAAGAATCATGTGTTGTCATCTGACCTACAGGGGACAGATTTCATGATCTACCAGTCTCTGAAGGTCTCTTCTTACTTCAGTTCTTAGGATCAGAAGTGGAAAATTGTGCTGAGGGCTTCACTTGAAGCATTGAAATAGGTACTTTTTAAAGGAACTCTGGCAGTATACACAGGAGTTAAAGATCATCGTAATTTATAAGTGAATTCCTTTATGGAACAGCACATAGACCGTAAACAGTCTGTGTTGCATTGTTATGATGCAGCTGAAGTAGTGGAACCTCTGGGAAGTCAATGATTTAATAGACAAATCTCACATTATGATCTCTGTCTCCTTCCTTGGAGAGTTTTTCTTGCAGAGCATAGTATGAATTGTCACAATATTTTCTTAAATATGACATCAGATTTATCTGATATCAGATATCTTAGATGCTAAATCTTGGGGGTTTTAGCTAGTGTATGGTATAAAAATCAGAAGGAACAAAAACTATTGAGTTCACAACTGGTATTTCCTTCACTTAATCTGCTTAATTTCTCCTGGTTTCAGCTAGTGCAAAAAAAGCTAACTGTATAGACCTAATTGTGATGAGGTTCTTTATCTGTGGGTAGTTAACTGCCGTCCACATTTTACCTTCAGCAGCAAAATGACACAGCTATCATAATGCTAATCCAGCCCAGTATTAATTTTCATGTATTACCAGTTAGATCCCTTAGGCTGCCTCAAAATCTAGTAGTATCCTAATGTAAATTCTCACCTTATTGGAAAACATCTTGCGTGTTCTTAGTAGAAGTACAGCACATAAATACCAAGTGCTCTGGGTTCCTTGTGAGGTTTTTTTTAGACTTACTGCAAAAACAACACAGGAAGGCATTGCCATAAATTGGCCTCTAAATAAGACTATGGAATGGGGGGAAGAAGGCAAAATCTGTTAAGTTCCTAATTTTTTATTTTGTTCTCATCAATGGTAGAATGATCATAGAATGGTTTGGGTTGAAAGGAACCTTTAAAGGTCATCCAGTCCAGTCCCCTGCCATGAGCAGAGCACTTTCCTCTAGATGAGGTTACTCAGAGCAACCTGAGCTTGAATGTTTCCAGGGATGGAGCATCTGCCATCTCTCTGGGCAGCTTGTTCAGTGCTTCACCAAACTGGATCTTCTTGGTGATTTTATAAACCCCAAGTCAGAAAACGCTTATTTTTGTTCTTAATGTTGAAGGGTTTTTATACTGCACAGACTTTTTTCCTTTTTATCATCAGTGTCTGAATGGTATTTCGAAGCTTTCATTTGTTTTCCAAGGAGAAGTAAAATTTTGTAAGCTGAGGTCCTACACTAGTACTCTTCTTTCTGTTCAAGGGTAGTGTTTTCACTTCTTATTTTCCTGAAAAATAAAAGAATGTGAGTCCTTTCAGCGCTTTACCTTTAAGAGACTTTGTTTTGTTTTAAAGATGCAACTGTGGTTTACTGTCTCACAGAAACTCCACGTCTGGGCTGATCTGAGAGTGCTTACAGGAGGCTAATGTGTTGAGAAATCATTTAGGTTTACTTCCTCCATCATAGTTTTATGGCAGAAAAGGCCATTGAATTAATTATAATTTATCTCGTTAATATGTGAACTTTGCTTTGTTTGTTTTCTGGACACTCATATCCAGTTGTCCAGTTGTCTGCTGATGCATCCTTTAAACACATTTTCTTCAGACAGTCTTCTGTGCTGAAGCTGAATTACCCTTTTTTTCCCCCCCGCTTTTTTCCTTTTTTTTAATCTAATCATCTTCTCTGTACACCTGCTTTAAACATCTCTATTGTCTGGAGTAATGTGGAAAGGAATTAAGAGTAGTAAAGTACTGCCCTATCTGATCTGTTGTGTGTGATTCTTTGATTCCTTCCACATTATTCTGGACATCCCACTCCTTTAGAAACACCTTAATTTGTGAGCATATTTCTTATTACACTATTGTGAGAGGTCAGATGGTGATGTTTATTAGTACCTCACTTTTTTTTTTCCTACGAATTATTTGTTCCAGTTGTTTCCTTATACATCGTTCAGATACTACTGCTGTTGAAAGACTCTCCTTCTGATATCTTGGTCATCAATCCCCTGCCTTAGGGATGACAAAATCTGGTTGGGTCTCTGTATATACTCTTCTTCTTGTGGAAAGCATAGCCCTATTGTCTGGAATAATAAGGAAAGAGTCATAGAAACTAAATTATCAGAGGTAAGTCAAAATTTATCTCTAGTGCTTGTAAATGATGTCAGATTGACAGCACCTGAGGGCTGGAGCTCTCTGTTTATCCACAGGAAAAATCAACAATATTAGCAACTTTATACATTTACAGACAGCCAACGTGCCTCAGAACTGGCTGGTAAGAAAGTTTACCTCTAGAAATGAGATCCTTACCAAAGTAACCTGGATGTACCTGTCCAGGCCCTGAGTGCTTCCTAAGTCAGCAGACTCTTTGATGTAGGCATTTATTTACAGTGAAATGGATGGAGACAGGTATCACATTGACTACATGCTACTGCTGAGTCTTTGTATAGTGATGATTTTCAGTTAGTGCCACTCTAGAACAGAGAAGAAGAGCCTGAAAGCACACAGACAGAAAATTGATTCCAGTCTTCCATGTGATTTCTTCTCATATTTGGATACAACTAAAAATCCTCTGTGTATGCATGTGTGAAATCTATATTTAATTAAAAAGTTATTTTTTTCATGCACAGTCAGTTGAGTATATCCATGAGTGTGCTTATATCCTGAAGAATAAAAAGCCTGTGGGAGGCAGAAGTTACCTGTTACAGAGAAAAATGTCTTTGCTTACTGTTCTATCTCACACTCCCTCCAAAAAGATGCCAAGATGCAGACTTACTCCCAAAGCACCACAGAAAATTCAAAAGCTTCTAAAATATTTTTTAACTGAACTGTTGAGAAGAATTCTAAAATTTTACACTGGACATGTTTAGAGGGCAGATTTTCTACTAAATAATTTGGTTTAAAGGGCAGTGAATATCCATGACTTTAGACAACTTTGCTGCCTATATATATTTTTATATATATATATATATATCTATATATATATATGCTGTTACTGATATTCCTTACAGTTCTTGTAGTTCCAACATAGGAAAACTCCTCATCTGTGTGAGCTCATGTGTGCACTTTGTTCATTTTGCTCAGCTAAGTGCAGTTCAAAGGTGCAGCTCAATAGTCCTTGCTCAGGTCTATTTTTAGAACAACTTCAAAATCATCATTTGCTTCTTTGATGAACCCAGTGGAGTGGTCACAAAGATGACAGCTGGCCCAGAAATTACTGTAGCTTTCTTAAGATTCCAGTACATATGTACACATATAAATGCATTTTTTAATCCTTTTTGACTGGACAGTTCAGTCTCAACCAGTGACATTTCTGCTTCTTCTGGGTTTAGTTTTTCATGCTTTTTTCATAAAATTGTGATTTTCACCACCTTAAGTATCTACCTCATCCCTCTCATCTAAAGTATCAGGATCTTGTAATCACCACTAACAAGGTTACAAAACCAAATCTGTCTCTAATTGTATCCACCAATTATAATCTGGCAGTGGTAAATGGCAGGATTTCATTAACTTAGCCTAGTCTTCTTTTCATTTATTTTGTATTTATGGAGTTCTCATTTTAAATTTAAAAGTGAATATTAAGGTTTAGTAGAACTAATTTTTCAGTTTGCTTTTAAGTAGCATGTATTTTTCATCTGGTTTATGGCAGCAGCCTGGTGGGGGCTTAAATAGCTGTGTAACATGTTTCCTTTTACTAAAACCACTCTATTCCTTCTGCTCCACAACAAGCAGTTCAGCAAACTGGATTTTTTATGATGTCCTGGGTTTGGACCAGGCCAACAAAGATCGAGTTCTTCTACCTGTGATAGAAGAAACACCTTCCATCTTCCAGGGGAACAGAAAGAAGATGTGTGGTGATCAGAGAGGGACTGGTTTTTAACCATAACTTACCTGTAAGAGCNGTCCTTTCAGCGCTTTACCTTTAAGAGACTTTGTTTTGTTTTAAAGATACAACTGTGGTTTACTGTCTCACAGAAACTCCACGTCTGGGCTGATCTGAGAGTGCTTACAGGAGGCTAATGTGTTGAGAAATCATTTAGGTTTACTTCCTCCATCATAGTTTTATGGCAGAAAAGGCCATTGAATTAATTATAATTTATCTCGTTAATATGTGAACTTTGCTTTGTTTGTTTTCTGGACACTCATATCCAGTTGTCCAGTTGTCTGCTGATGCATCCTTTAAACACATTTTCTTCAGACAGTCTTCTGTGCTGAAGCTGAATTACCCTTTTTTTCCCCCCCACTTTTTTCCTTTTTTTTAATCTAATCATCTTCTCTGTACACCTGCTTTAAACATCTCTATTGTCTGGAGTAATGTGGAAAGGAATTAAGAGTAGTAAAGTACTGCCCTATCTGATCTGTTGTGTGTGATTCTTTGATTCCTTCCACATTATTCTGGACATCCCACTCCTTTAGAAACACCTTAATTTGTGAGCATATTTCTTATTACACTATTGTGAGAGGTCAGATGGTGATGTTTATTAGTACCTCACTTTTTTTTTTCCTACAAATTATTTGTTCCAGTTGTTTCCTTATACATCGTTCAGATACTACTGCTGTTGAAAGACTCTCCTTCTGATATCTTGGTCATCAATCCCCTGCCTTAGGGATGACAAAATCTGGTTGGGTCTCTGTATATACTCTTCTTCTTGTGGAAAGCATAGCCCTATTGTCTGGAATAATAAGGAAAGAGTCATAGAAACTAAATTATCAGAGGTAAGTCAAAATTTATCTCTAGTGCTTGTAAATGATGTCAGATTGACAGCACCTGAGGGCTGGAGCTCTCTGTTTATCCACAGGAAAAATCAACAATATTAGCAACTTTATACATTTACAGACAGCCAACGTGCCTCAGAACTGGCTGGTAAGAAAGTTTACCTCTAGAAATGAGATCCTTACCAAAGTAACCTGGATGTACCTGTCCAGGCCCTGAGTGCTTCCTAAGTCAGCAGACTCTTTGATGTAGGCATTTATTTACAGTGAAATGGATGGAGACAGGTATCACATTGACTACATGCTACTGCTGAGTCTTTGTATAGTGATGATTTTCAGTTAGTGCCACTCTAGAACAGAGAAGAAGAGCCTGAAAGCACACAGACAGAAAATTGATTCCAGTCTTCCATGTGATTTCTTCTCATATTTGGATACAACTAAAAATCCTCTGTGTATGCATGTGTGAAATCTATATTTAATTAAAAAGTTATTTTTTTCATGCACAGTCAGTTGAGTATATCCATGAGTGTGCTTATATCCTGAAGAATAAAAAGCCTGTGGGAGGCAGAAGTTACCTGTTACAGAGAAAAATGTCTTTGCTTACTGTTCTATCTCACACTCCCTCCAAAAAGATGCCAAGATGCAGACTTACTCCCAAAGCACCACAGAAAATTCAAAAGCTTCTAAAATATTTTTTAACTGAACTGTTGAGAAGAATTCTAAAATTTTACACTGGACATGTTTAGAGGGCAGATTTTCTACTAAATAATTTGGTTTAAAGGGCAGTGAATATCCATGACTTTAGACAACTTTGCTGCCTATATATATTTTTATATATATATATATATATCTATATATATATATGCTGTTACTGATATTCCTTACAGTTCTTGTAGTTCCAACATAGGAAAACTCCTCATCTGTGTGAGCTCATGTGTGCACTTTGTTCATTTTGCTCAGCTAAGTGCAGTTCAAAGGTGCAGCTCAATAGTCCTTGCTCAGGTCTATTTTTAGAACAACTTCAAAATCATCATTTGCTTCTTTGATGAACCCAGTGGAGTGGTCACAAAGATGACAGCTGGCCCAGAAATTACTGTAGCTTTCTTAAGATTCCAGTACATATGTACACATATAAATGCATTTTTTAATCCTTTTTGACTGGACAGTTCAGTCTCAACCAGTGACATTTCTGCTTCTTCTGGGTTTAGTTTTTCATGCTTTTTTCATAAAATTGTGATTTTCACCACCTTAAGTATCTACCTCATCCCTCTCATCTAAAGTATCAGGATCTTGTAATCACCACTAACAAGGTTACAAAACCAAATCTGTCTCTAATTGTATCCACCAATTATAATCTGGCAGTGGTAAATGGCAGGATTTCATTAACTTAGCCTAGTCTTTTTTTCATTTATTTTGTATTTATGGAGTTCTCATTTTAAATTTAAAAGTGAATATTAAGGTTTAGTAGAACTAATTTTTCAGTTTGCTTTTAAGTAGCATGTATTTTTCATCTGGTTTATGGCAGCAGCCTGGTGGGGGCTTAAATAGCTGTGTAACATGTTTCCTTTTACTAAAACCACTCTATTCCTTCTGCTCCACAACAAGCAGTTCAGCAAACTGGATTTTTTATGATGTCCTGGGTTTGGACCAGGCCAACAAAGATCGAGTTCTTCTACCTGTGATAGAAGAAACACCTTCCATCTTCCAGGGGAACAGAAAGAAGATGTGTGGTGATCAGAGAGGGACTGGTTTTTAACCATAACTTACCTGTAAGAGCACTTGAGCACTAAGTGAAGGTGCAGCCTCACATTCTGATGTGAGGTCACCAGATGAAACAAAATAGGAACTTCAAAGTAACAGATAGATTTGGATAGTGGGAAACAAAGATAAAAATTAAACCACCTGCTCTCCTCACCTTTCCAGGTTTAGCTTCACTCCCTCTCTCCTGACTCACCCCCCAACCCCAAGTGGTTCAGAGGGGTTGGGAAATGGCATTTCCCAAGCTTCTCACTTGCTGGGCAGTGTTTTTCCCTTTCTTACACACAATCTCCCTGCAACACCACTGTCCTGACTGCTGGGCTGGGCTGTTGCCCTCATTGATTCCATTGGAAATGTGTCCAGTGTGGGGCAGCCCCAGCCCCTTCTCGCAGCATCCACCTCTGCAGCCTCCAGTGCCAGCACCATGACTCCTAAATTCCTGCATTCCACCATGCCATTGGATTGCTTTTATAGCATGTATTGCTGCTAGATATGCTACATTATACCAGGAGAAAATGTAACTGTTTGCAAGGACACAAGGTGTTGTGTAGGTTACCCTTCACTGTACTGAAATGCCCAGCAGACTTCAGTGCATCAACAACAAAAAAAAACCCAAAGCCAAAACCCAAGCCTTTAAGCGTTGTTCTCACAGCACACAGTCATTTTTGTACCATGTTCACCTTTGCAGTTTCTTATTTAAACCACAAAGAAGTTCCTGAGCTGAGAGGGCTGGCATATAATAGTTGAAAATACACATTAAATCAACGTAGTTATCATTTGATATGTGAGGTTCATGGTTTCATTAGCTACTTTATCCAGACAACTGTACATCTCCCTGGAGTTTAATGCCTCTTTTAAATAGCTTGCTTTCCCCGTGTGATATATTGTCCTCTGCTGATTTCTCCTGTTTGTCTGTGGAGTAATCCCTCTTCTCCACACTTGCCAGATTTTATAACAGCAATTATAAAGCATGGTGGGAAGGCAGAATTTTCAGAGACTGTATGATTTTCGATTTTCCATTGATTAAAAAGATGTAAATGAGCTTTACTACCACAAAAGATTTTTTTTTAACATGTGAGAAAGTTTACACCTGCTCCAAAATTGCAAATGGGTTCAAATGGGTTTATCTGCACCCAAGTCTCAGCAAACTGAGACAAACAAGGCTTGGGTAAGCTGAGCTGCTCTGAGATCTCTGATGATCTTCTGAGTTAAAGGTTTCCAGTTTGTGGTGGGCACACCATAAACATCAGGTGAGCAGTCTGAGGGATAGAAAAATGCTCTTTGAACAGGCAGGTGTTGCTGCTTGTGTACAGGCATAGCCTGATACAGAGCTGGAAATGTTGATGCTTTTGCTGTCACAAATGATGGCATCCAGAGGGGGAAGAAGTGATAAAGCCTTACAGTTAAAATTTTTTAGGCACATAAAAAAAGGCAAAAAAATTCCAGCAACTTATGCATGCTGGATGTGTATATGATTTCCATTTTCCTTCTCTTCCCTGCCACCAGGCATGGAAAAGAGAGAGAGTCATCTCAGGAGATAATTCTTTATCTCATATATGTGGTCTTGGAGATTAGGCTTTGAGGTTTCTCAGCGAGGCTGAAATTATGCCGTACACCTACAGAGTGTGAACAGCCCACAAGAAGAATGAGTCATCTTTCCACATGTGCATCTCTGTCCAGACTAAATATCCTTCCTCCTCCCCCTGTGATATGAGGGATGAGCTAGACTTGCAGCATCTTGCTGCTTTATTCTTCTTTAGCTCAGGAAGGAACTGCCCCTTTGCTGTCAGGTCAGCCTGGACTGCAGGGACTTTTTAAGATGCCAGCCTGGCTTAGTGATGAGGTAACATCCCTTTGTCAGAATCAGATCCCCAGCATTTGTTTGGCAGAGGAATTCCCTGATAAACGGGGAACACAAAGCCACGTGAAGAAGTTTGACAATGGTGATGGTTTTTATTGAGAGTATGGTTAAAAAGCTGCTGTCTTTCTGACTATTTTTTAATCCTTTAGCTGCAAAAAGGACTAATTAACAGAACACAGTTGGATCATATTCCTGTGTTAGGTGGGATAAACATAGGGATGGTCTTTACTAATTCCAAATAGTCTCCCAGGTGTTTGTTCCCAGTGCTGTGACTCAGCTGACTCCCATGCAGAGGGTGAGCTGGACAGGTTAACCAAGCAAGAGTCTCCTTTTGGAACAAGACTTAGTTAAATACATGCCCTGCAAACACCTCAGGTTCTCTGGGCTGCATTTTAGGCTCTCCTAACCTGCAGAGAGGAGCTGCAAGCCTGGAGGGAGCCTCTGAAATCCACTGTAGTGAGCAACAATATTTATATAAACAATAATTTATGGAGGGGTTACTAGTGGTGACAATTTGCTACACTGATGGTTTTTTTCCTTCTGTTGGTTCTTGGTGGAACCAGGGTAGCCCAAAGACTGCAGTGTTTGTGTCAGTGATGACCTGAGCGTTCAAAGCTTAATCTTTGCAATGGAAACAAAACTCTTTACAATGGGAAGCATTTGTAAGGAGAAGTAAAATGTTCATTGCTTTTATTTGGCTTAATGTGTTACATAGAAATTGAATTAAGTTATTCTAATCAGCTTTATCTGCTCAAAGGATCACTTGGTACTAAATACATTTTGTTTCCGTAGGAAAACATTAATTACACTCAGTGAAAGCACTCAGTGAAACAAATTAGCATTATCTTTTCATCTGCAGTAAGATACTGCCCTCTTCAAATAAATGAATAACACATTTGCTGGCATTTTGCATTTTTGTTGGCAGTTTCATTAGACCAGCCAAGGTTTGGGCAGAGCGTCAGACCAAACTCTGCTCTTGCCAATTAGAAGCAGCTTTTTCAAGTTACCAGTGTGGACTGGAATTCTACAGTATCTTTGTATTTGCTCTCTGAATAATTCTTGTTCCAAAGATTATCCAAATCGATGGTTTTACTTTTATGTGGCAAATTTCACTGAGGAATCTTAGTTCTCTTATAAGTCTTGTTTCACAGTCTCCCAGCTAGGGCAGAATGCTCCTCAATTTTTAAAAGTAAAAATGAAGCAAAAGGGAAAATGCTGATTTATCTCATTGCATGTATATAAAATAAAAACTTACAGAAAAAAACAATGGTGTTAAAAGCTTTAAACCATGAAAAAAAGTTACTAAAACTACTTTTGTTTAATGCAATGATATTCTTCATTTCCATGTTTGATACACATCACTTTGACTCAATTTTCTTTTTATTTCCATTTAGGACGTGTAGGAACACCTCATTTTATGGCTCCAGAAGTGGTAAAAAGAGAACCCTATGGGAAGCCTGTAGATGTTTGGGGTTGTGGTGTGATCCTTTTTATCTTGCTAAGTGGTTGTTTGCCTTTTTATGGAACCAAGGAAAGATTATTTGAAGGCATTATTAAAGGCAAATACAAGGTAAATGACAGCATACATGAATCCTTTTTACAGTGAGACAAGCTCTGTTGGTAAAATTTCTGGAAGTTGATTTTTGTATTTACCCTGATTTAAATTTAAAGCTTATGGAAATCTGTCATGCAGGTAAAGAGATGATTTTCCCTCCCCTGTCTGTCTTGTACCTGATATGTTTTGTATCGTTGCTAGGAATTAGAATATGGAAATATTTGCTCAGGTTAAATAATAAAAGGCTGTTACAACCAGCCCCTAACTGTACATTGAGCCCAGCAGGAAGACAAGAGGTTTAACTGTGAAATAGAACATACTGTAACCTCAAATTTATAGACTATTAAAATTTTTTTATTAACTAAGAGAACTGTCATAAACCTTAATCAGCATATTGCTTGGATTTAAAACAAAATGCATGTTATTGTGCAAATGCAGGCAGGCATTTTTCTTCTTAGTACAGTGTGTAGAAAAGTGCAGCTGGTGATTCAAAAGGAGCCACTTGCAACCAAGGGCAGTGTGCACACAAGAGAAACTCTTACAGCATCAGCCTCCAGATCATTGTGGAGATACATTTAAAGCTTCAACTTCACTGTTTCTGTGGGCTTATCTAAGATCAGCTTTGCTGTACTTTGTAACCAAGGTCATACATGAGCTGTGCATTAGCAAAGTGCAAATGGAAACTCCCTAAGCTGTGTGATAGTCTGGTTTATTATATCACCTTAACAGCCTGCTGAAATGTGAGTGACAGCAGAGTTACTGTACTTGGTCAGCAGCACATATTTCATTCTTTAAATTTTATATTCCTAGGAACAGCAGCATTTCTTCATGGCATTCGTTTTGGGATTGCACAGACTGACAGATACACCACTTTATGGAAGATTTCTTTATGGAATCTCTTAAGCAGCTAAAATGTTCTGGAAGGATACAAATTAACTTCTCTTTTTTAAAAAATAACTTAAGCCAGCACATTGTGTCCTCTTAGTTCCTTTTCTGTTCTTGTTTCCACAATAATATGTCTATTCAGTGAAAATCCTGTCAAATTTGCAATTACCTTCATTTCATTAGAGCTGAAAAAGAAATTATGAATCACAGCTACAAATGTGTATTTCATAGCCAGATAACATTGCTAAGTGCCCCAATTCAAAGTGATCATTTATTGTAAAGACTGATTTTAAATTAAATGGACCTCTTTAAATGACCAGATTGTAACACTGAAAAGAGTCTGGTTATAATTTTGAATTTGCATTTAGTACTTTGTAAAGGTAGCTGTCTATCATCTAAATAAAACTTAGCTTCTTCATAATAAAGAAATACTAGAAATACCTTAAGGATGTAATCCTTTGTATCACACAAAGAATTTTCTCACTTTGGTATGGTTTTATCAGATGTTCATCATTTTGACTGGTTGGGCACAAACCTGCATATATGCACAAAATGAAAATATTTTCCAAATCATCCTTCACATTGTATCTCCTAAAGATAAAGATTTTCTCTGCAAATGTGCAATTGCTTGTATTGTCTTGTCCTTTTATGCTTTCCTAGTGGAAAAAACGTTGCCTGTTGGGAAGTTAAAAGAAATTTATTGGGAAGAGCCATTGTCCATAGCACCTTCAGGACAGGACCAGAGTAGTTCACAATAGGCATCTTCCTCCCTTCTTCCCCAGAATCATTGGCATGAAATTGTAGGTTGAAACAGATAAATTCTCATGCCATATATTGATTTCAGGAGTAGATTTAATTTCTGCATTTATCATATACATAACAGCCAAACAGAACTTAATTGGTTTTTGCTTTTTCTAGTGAATGGTCACTTTTATCTGAGCAGAATGTAGAATAGGTAGAAATTATACTGTGATTATAACATAATACTGAGGATATGTCAGGGTTTATGTTTTCAATTTTTGTGCCATTTCAACACCAGCTAGTGTTCAATTTATTACAAGTTATTAAAAAACTTAGAAATTTTGTTTACATTTATTACCTGGAAATGTTTGCAAGCACCAATCACTGTTAAAACTCTGCAATAAACAGCAGGTTCTTTTCTACATTCTTATTACTAATTTAAATTTTTTTTTTTTGCTCATAATCAGATGAATCCCAGGCAATGGAGCCATATTTCTGAAAGTGCCAAAGATCTGGTGCGCCGCATGCTCATGCTGGATCCAGCAGAAAGGATAACAGTGTATGAAGCACTGAATCACCCCTGGTTAAAGGTAGTAAAAGCAGCTGTTCACATGCCAGTTTCCTCTTCAACAGAGAAAAACGTTTATTTCTTTGTTTTTCTGTGCTTTCCAAAGAAGATACGAACTGTACAAAATGTGTAATAATGTGCTTTAAGTGCTCTGCAGGATTAGAGCCTGAGATTTTGATAATTGCCAGGCTTAAACTCTTGCTTAAGAGCAAACTCAGTTGGACATCTTTGGCAGCACCAGAGTGCAAGGAGTAGGGCTGCACAGCATAAAGCTTAAAAAAGGCGTTTAATATGTCTTTCTGTGGCTCTCGAGCTCCAGAGGAGTAATTTCTGGTCTCCTTTCCACTCAGTCATATCTAAACCTCTTTCCTATTACTCATGCAGCCATGCACTCTAGTGCTGTAGGTTATGCTGCTTCCTTACATAAGATTCTTGAAAATATCCCACCAAAGAGGAAGGAAGTAGTGGAGTGTTGCTCCAAGGCCACTGTGACTGCATAAAATTATATAACATCTGGTAATCAAACTATTTTGCAGTGATGGCAGAATTTACAACACTTTAAGCCAGTGGAAGAGTAGTTGCTGCACACTGAAGATTTACAGCAGGAGCAGGAGAAAACACACTTGTAGCTTCTCAGCAGTCCATCACTAGTCTGTGCTAAACTAAATTGAGGTTGGAGAATGATGGGTTGTGCTGCACAATTAAAAGGTGAAAAGTACTGGTTCTCAGAGTATTGTATTTTCTTTAGCAGAGGGTGGTGCATTAACTATTTTTCTTTGTTATCCTCTGCTGCTTTTCTATAGTGGGTGTGCAGGGTAGAGAGAGTCATATCATGAACTTAAACAGGACACTTATTTTGAAAGGGGGTTAATCTGGTGTCTGCTGCTGGACTCTTTATATGCTCCACATGAGACAAAGAGAAACCCACAAAGAAAGAACCCTGAAAGAACAGGATCCTACACTCTTCTCCTTCCAAGTAAATGGTGTAGCCACCAGTGAATGGAGTCATTCTTCCATGTCTCTGCTCTCTTTTTGCCTCTGACTCTTGTATTCCAAGCTGCAGAATGGTCTAGCTGATAAAAGGAGGTCAGGAGTGTTCACCTCTCAGAAATTACAGTGGTTAAGGCAACTCTTCTGAGAACTGGGAATCTGCAGGTTCAAGCCATTCTACTCAAAAAGAGCCAAAGGTCTGTCTGTTCTGTATCTGGGACATACATAGTGTATCAGATATCAGAGAGTGGAAATGAACACCATGTTTTGGAATCCCAGATTATCATACAAACACAGGTGATATGTTTTTACCTGCTTGTAATTGGACTTTTTCTTCACTTTGAGAGCATACCCACATAGAGATGCCAAAGCTAGAGCTTGGTTGACAATCATTTTGGCAGAAAATCTGTCATTTTTGTTGTTTTGTTGAGCAAGTAAGCTGATTAGGTTTGTTAAAAAGACAATTCTGTAATGTGAATGTGCAAGCTCTGCCTGTGCAGCTTTGCACTTCCGGTGTCTGTGGTCTCTTTCTGATCTTGTTGTTGTTATTTGTTGAAAATCACGTGAGAAAACAAGTGGTTTAGTTTATAACAACTTTGTTTCCAAGCTCAGGCCCGCGGTCTACCAGTCAGTCCTCTCATTTTTGCCTACAACAAACTGCCTTTCCTGCTGACTCAGAACTTTCTAAACCATTTATAGATAGGAGCAAATACAGCTTGAGACAGAGACATCTTTAGTGCTATGGAGAGACTGCCATGGTTTCTCTCTGATTCAGGAGATGCATGTGATAAACACATTAAATTAATGATTTTATATAGCCTCAGGGGAAAAAGGTAGTTGGCTGCTGCAGGTTTTGTCCCTTCTGTCACTGCAATTGTTCATTGGCAAATTTTTCTTCTGTGCCTATAGTGGAGAATTCTTCCTGTCCCATCCCCTGGCTGGCATTGGGTTGGCACTTCTTGCCCTGTTGGCTATGTACCCCACCTCCCAAACTTACCTGAATATCAAGCACCATGTACAAAATTGCTTGAACTTGTTGCTTCACTGAGGTCTGTGAATTCCAAAAAGCAGAACTACTTTCTGCTTGTTAGCTTTGAAGTTCAGTGCTGGGCACAGACTGACAGCACTACAGTACAACAAAAGGCTGGGGTCTTACTACAAGGTGGGAAACAATTACAAAAAGAAAATATTCTTGGCCCAAGTTAAGAATTCCTTCAAAGTACTTTAATCCCTCTTAATTTCCTGAAGTTTTCCTTATGTTGCAACAAATCCTCACTCTCCTTAGGATATTTATGAGCTGGTACATTTCTTGTCTGGTTTCTTAGTGTCAAGAGGCTGTTAAGAGCTTGTATTTAATGTTCTTTTGGTTTGTTTTTTTGTGGGGTTTTTCAAGGAGAGAGATCGCTATGCATACAAGATTCATCTTCCAGAAACAGTAGAACAATTGAGAAAATTCAATGCAAGACGAAAACTAAAGGTAAACTGAATGTGGTGTTAAAACAATATAATTACACTGCTCAAATTCTGTGATACTTGATTCATTTCAAAAGTGCTAAGAGAAATTTATGCATTGAAGTGAGCAATAAAATAAAAAGTTGTAACAGGCTTTCACAGACATTTATTGAAATGATGTCTTAGGTTGTTTGTCCTTTCTTTCTTTCTTCCTTAGTGCTTACTTTTCAAACTAAATTGCAGTGCAAATTGTCTTCATCTTTAATCAGTTCAGTAATTCTGTGTAATACGAATTCCTACAGAGAATTGTGCAATCACTTCTGTTATTATTGTGCTACATTTATAATAAAAGGAATACAGTAATTTTTAATGTCTTTCTTGAAGAAGAGCCAAATACAGGTTCTTCTGTTTATCCTATTTATGTTTGTCTACATACTGGTTTATTTCTTAGCCATATTGAAAAGAATGTTAACGTTTTAGCCCAAAACAACATGGTTTTCCTTCAGTTCCTCTCATGGAATGTTTAGCAGAAACATTTCTAAATTCACTGAAAGGTTCAGAAAATTATGACAGAAACATGGAGCATTACAGTTCATGGGCTGTTTTACAATTTGTAGTAAAACTCAAGATCAGGTACTCACACTGAGGTGCTACTTTGCAAAAGTTTCATGTAGCTGATGATGATGCACAGTTCATGAACAGCTCTTTCTCTTACATGGTTTGTATGCCTGGGTAATACTTGCATTAAAATGCTAGCAGCACATTTTAGAATATGGCCTGATTCCATATCAGTTTGGTGCAGTTTCAGATATTTCCCAGATTTCTTCCTGGGGAGGCCACTATATTTAGTTTCCTGAGCTTTTATACCTTCATTATTTTTTATGCCGTTTTATCCAAAGCACTGTTCTGCAGGATGTTTCATTAAATTTGGCCATACTTCCATAACTGACATTAAAACCTGAGTGGTTAAAGTGTAATTTACTTGAACAAGTAAATATATGTCATAGCAGGTAACCATTTTCCTGGGTTTGTAAATTCCCCTGTAACACTCATTCTGGGACTCTGAGATTATCTATATAACTGTGTTATTTTTATACTGATGTATTCTGGGTGTCAAAGCATTCTAGTGCTGTCCGTGTCAAATTATTACAATTTCTAAAATAAAAACATAGTGTTTTGCATTAAAGAGTGAATTTTTATACCTGCTAATCCACTCAGTCTAGGTAAGAGGAAAAGATTAAGAGATTAGTTATTTTGCTTACTTTGTATTGCATTGTGAATTTATGCCTCACAGTTATTATTTCAAAATGCATTCACATAAAGAACTATTCTAATAAACCCCTTGCAGAGAATATTTTTACTGTTTATTAGTGTATGACCAGCTCTTAGATATGGTCACTGATAAAAGGGAGGTTGAGCTGAAGACTAGAAAATTTCTTTGCCCTTCACTGAGAAGGTCAGCACACAAGAGACCTCAGGAGATTGAGTGATCCAAGGTGTCTGGAAATGTTTCATTATCCTTCTTTGTGTAATTTAGGCTGTGTTGGTATTTTTTTTCAGGGGGCAGTACTAGCAGCAGTGTCAAGCCACAAATTCAACTCCTTCTATGGTGACCCCCCTGAAGAGCTGCCAGACTTCTCTGAAGACCCCACCTCCTCAGGTATTTTAACAGAAAGTGTATTTACTGCAGTCAGCATGACCAGAGTACCAAGTATTTACTAATTTCTTGAGAGTCCATAAAATTTAATATTAAGTTAACATTTACATGTGAAAGGATAAATATTATTCAGTCATAATGGCATTCACAGCTGGCAAAAATGAAGAGAAAAATCTCTGCACAGTTTAAAGCTTCTACAGAAATTCTATCTGATTTTTTTATTTTTTCTTTATGTAAGTTTAATTTGCATTTAATTACAAATAACATTATAATCTCATATTTCTCTTTATATTACTTGAGTATAAAAGCTTACTGAAATTTTGTCTTGAATTCTTAGGCAGGAGCAGAGTCCTCATACCTTACTAATAGTTATTTATGAAAAGAAGCTGTTATGTACCAAAGTTTCTTGACTTCCTGTTTTAAAGAACAATGTGTTTAAGATGTGTCCTGCTTAAAGCACACTGGACATTATTTCTGACCCCCAGATCTTCAGAGAGAAACAATACAAGCACTCAGGGACCTCCCAACATACTTCAAAGGGGAAGATAATATTTGTGCTGCAATCTAGGCCTTGGAAGGGACAGTGACCTTACTCAAGCAATTCTTTTGTCCACAGCCCATATTCAGAAATTTAAATAACCTGTCAGTCCCTAAACTAACACAGCCCTGTCTTAGTTATGTATCTTAATTTTGACATAACATTGCTCAAAATATTTGCAGCACAAAAGTCTGGGTTGGTCTGTCTGATCTAAAATTAGGATTTAGGATCAATTTAAATGAACCTTTAAGAAAAACCTAAGAGCAAAAGGACTATCTTTAATTTTTCTAAACAACTTAGGAGTACTGGCAGAATATTTTAGCTATTCACTGACTTTTCTAGAAAACATTTCAGGAACTTAATTGTGTGTGTTGATCTGCTGTGTGATAATTCTCTTTCGCAATATTTTTGTAGGTGAGAAAATTACGTATTTGACTGCATATATTAATTATTCCTTTCCTATTATTTCATATGAGTATGGAATTATTACAAATAATTCCAATGTCATTAATATAAGAATTACGTGCCCTATTTTTTTGGTTGAAAATCTCTAATTTCACTTCTTGGAATTCAAGTTTGGGTACTTAAATTAAAAGATTGCTTCATCCTTAGACATGAATACTGTTCATAATTCCCATAGAAATGAGTCAGAATCTCAGGTCATTTATTGCAAATGAGTAATCAAAGCCTCATGGCTTAAATTCAGCCAGACAGCTTTTGAATGCTTATATTTGCAGTTCAGGATCCACCTATTCTTTTAAAGAAAGAAAGAATCAGTTTTACTTCACTTGGAGCTACTTGCCGTGCCTTAATTTTTGTTTCCATCTACTTCCCCCATTTCAATGGGGAATGGCCACCAACATGACTGGCTGTGGCAACTTTCCTAATCTGGAATCAGCAGTTCTGCTTCCCAGTTTCAGTCTCGCATCAACAGGACATGTGTCTTCCTCAGAGTGATGTAATTGTAGATATCAGTGCACAGAAAAGTTCCAGGTTCTATTTTTTTCTGCTCACAGAATACTTGCACCCAGTGCATCTGTAAAGTACAGAATATCTGGGATGGATCCATTGTTTTCTTGTGTTCATCTCTGAAATAACTGAAACAAAAGCTTGGAATTCTCAGGAAAGCAAAGTTATTCTTTAAACTACCATTGTTGATCTGATGGGGGATCACAGTGATCAGGAAACCATGCTCAGTGGGTAGTTTTCATCACATTTCTCTGATCCACTACTTTAGCTGATAAAATAATTAATATTGAACACTGAGCCTTGCAAGAAAACATACTACACCTCTTTCAGCTTCTGAAATTCCTAGATATGGAAATCTATTTTATTTCCTCTTCAGAAGTACACTAATAGTATTTTCAAGTATTTCTAGCTTGTAGGATGGATCTTGTGATGATTCTAAATCAATCTAGTTTGTAGAAATCAAAGATAAAACTCTTGAATTGCAGTAGAAACTTGATTATCTTAAGGTTATTTAAGTTTCCTTCCTAATATCTCATAATGTTATTCCAGATCATAAACTCTTAATGAAGAGCATTTAATATTTTAGATGTGGTTGGCAATTATTCCTGCCATAAAATTTTATGAGGCTTATCATTGTAATTAAATGATTTGTCAGAAACAGGCAAATACAGAACTCCTACAGAGATAAATATACAGAATATAGATGCGCATTAGGTTATGCAAATTACATTTCCTGTCCTCCAGGACTTTGCAAACAAAGAAACAGAAAATTTCAGTTCTCTTTTTTTTTCCCAGTTAATCTGGAGATGTTCTTCCTCAGAGTTCAGTTTGGAAACCTGGGGTTGCTGGAATCTTTGAGCATCTTCCTGTGCTCCCAGAGTGTTATCCTGGGATAGAAAGGCACTGCAGGCAGCAAGTCAGGTGACTTTTGTGGGGGCAGAGTAGCAAAGGATATTCTTGTTAGAGAGCTTTCCAGTGATGGTCAGCAAATCACATAGCAAAATTAGATGGGAATGAACAGAGATAAGTTTCATTTAACGCCAGCCAGGTTTTTTTCTGTACACATCTTCCTTTCCTTTGTACAGTGTTAATAACTCTTAGTTCCAACCACTTGCCAGCCACTGAGTGGTCTGTTTCCTCTTTTGTCAGCAGCCATCCTCTGAAGAACTTGCATTAATCCTGCTGTCATCCTCTTGGTAACATGGCAGAAACCAGTCTTGCTGAATTTTGAGTGTGATAAAACCTTCTAAAATATTTTTAAGCTACAATACTGCTTTACTGCTGAAAGTCTGTGTTTAGTAACTTCTCCAGTAAAGCCACCAAGCAGCTCAGCTGACAAGCTTTCTGCAAATGGTTTTCTCTAGAATGTGAAAGATTTGACTTTCAGGTTGCCTATCTTCAAAACGCTGTAAAATGTGTATTCCCCAAGGCAACAAATGTTTTGGATATTTTTAATATGCTGAAACAAACATAAATCAGAAGTTAGCAATCAGCAGCCCTGAAGGCTAAATCTGTCACAGGAGAAAAACTGGCCCAGTAGGAAGTGTTCGAAGTGGACCATGAAATACCTCAGGTGCCAGGGAAATTCACAGCATTCTCTCTGCTGCCCTTCCCCATCTGACTCCGTCCCCTTTCCTGCCCAGTGCCTGGCCCTCCCACCTCCTGATTGCACATCAGCTCTAGACAGGATTTCCTCTCCTTCCGTCATATGCTGGCCACTTGTCCCCCAGCAGAGTGTACAGACAGTTTTCAGGTGTTTTCATAACAGTGCCTCGGGCTGGGGAATGAACATCACCAGTGTAAAGCTTCTAATTTTTCCTCCTTTTGCTTCTTGGGGTTTGACTTGAGAAGCTGTATTGAGGATGTCTGTTTCTTGTGGAGTGTTAATTAGATTCAACATGGTTAAGTTTTCAGGCCAGCAGTTAGAAAAACTGATAAAATGAAGAGGTTTTTTTATAACTTTATACTTCCAAAAGCTTTTTGTAGCCACATTTTCAGAACCGAGTCAGTGCTGGAGTTAAGCCAGTGGATAGTCCATAGTCTTTGGAAAACTGCATAACTGAGTTTTAATTCAACCAAATCTTACCTCTTGGTTAAAGGATGTTATTCTCTAATGTCTGGTGAAATTGCTTGGTCTGTGGCACACATTTCTGAACTGTGACTAACAGATTTCAGAGCAGCTTTTGCCACAGACAGTTCTGGATTCTTGTAAGGGATCCTCTCGAGCTGTGTTTTGGGGTAACCACAGAGAAGAGCCTGAGTGGCCAAATGTTCTCTTTGCACCTGTGCTAAGCAGTGGCACTGCTGCAGCACTTCCTGCCCTCATGTGTGGGTGCTGAGCTCTGTGGTCACTCTGGAGGCAGATGAACATAAAAGCAGAATTTTGCACTGCACACCAAGCAGCCACACTGAGGCTCCTTCAGTGCTTCTGCCTCGTTTTCTCCAGCTGCAAGGCACAGATTCCACACACAGCATTTTCACAAATGCTTTTTGGTATTTTGTCTCAGGATTGATGTGTGCAAATTGAAATTTTCATTCTGTTCTATTTTGTTAGGCTCTTATATTGTCGTGTCAAATGAGTAGTTTTTAACAGCATGAGATCTTGATTTTCAAATTTGATAATAATAATGAGAATAAAGCTAAATCTCTTAGTCTTTCAGAGCAAGGTCAAACAGTATATGTATGGACAAGTTGTAAGCTTACTGTTTCCAACATACATGGAAGTAGTTGAACTCACAAGTTAGAATGGTTAATTTTTTTATGGGATCTAGAATTCATGAAATATTTGCAATACAAGCCCGTATCTTAAAACCTATCAGTTTCATCGATGCGAGTAAGAAAAAAACCCACTTTTGTTATGCAAAAATTACCACTGATTTTGTAAATATTTGCAAAGGCTGTTGTGAAACTTTTTGAAATATAAATGCTTGAGGAAAAAAACCTACACCTTATAATAGTTACTAATTCCTTCACTAGTATTACAAGCACAGCTGTCAGTTTTGAGATCGTGAGTTTGTGTGTTTCCAGTATTCCATTATTGACTTTATGATTTTTCAGCTATTGATTCTTTGCTCTGGTATGTTTAAATAGAAAAAAAAAAGGGTCATAAAAACACTGTTAATTAAAAGCAATAATGAAGTGGTTGTGTTTCTAAATGTATTTCTAAATGTATTTCTAAATTTCTCATAATGTTTCCCACTAAAACTTTTGATTTCAATATAACATTGCTAAATTTTGCTCACTAAGTATATTAATATGATGTTATGCATCATGTGCAGTATGTTGAATTATTTTATCATTTCACCTCTTAAAATATTTTTACTAGAAATCACTTTTTGTCCTTGAGTTTTTTAAAAATAGTTTAACCAATGTGGGGAAAAGTCTGGTATTAATAGATCTCCAACACTTTATCCATGTGCTGCCTTCCCAATGCCAAGTGTTTGTTTTCCTCCCATCCCAGTCTGCCAGTGCCATTTGCTTCACACATAGGAAAACCATATTAAGAACTGGGGGGATCCTTGTCACTTGGTTGAGAGTATTTTGTGGCTAAATTAGTCTGCTAGGTTGCAGCTTTATAAATCGCTTGTTCTGAAATCTTCATACTGTTTGTTATTTGTCCAAACGCTGCCTTCCTTCTAGGACTTCTAGCAGCAGAAAGTAGGTATCCCTTTGTTTTCCTTTAAGGCATATCAGTCAGCTATGATGTGTGTCTTTGCATGTTTAAAAATCTGCTTTCTTTTGCTTCTCTTCGCTCTTTTCAGTTTTAATACTGCCAGTTCAAAGAAAACTGTACAGTACTGACTAAATCTGTCTCCAGTGTAATATAATTGACAGTATAATTAAGCAGAAGGATGATTTCCAGGGAATTCTGAAGGTTCTAATTTAGAGGCAGTATTAAAATTACCTGAGTTTTGGGGTTTTTTCCCAGTATTTAATATTTGCAACACAACTGAACTAAAATTTAATTTTCATGGAATTAATAAAGCATACAATATTTTGGCTTTGCATTTTCATTCCAAAATTGTTTTCATGAACTAGTGTTCTTTTTCCTCCTACCACCAAACATACACTGTAATATTACTCAACTATTACATCCCTGCTCTGCGCTTGCATGAACTTTCTTGATCCTTCTGTGTTGCTGTGGTACCTGATCTATGCATATGCACTGTGGATATGCATACACCTGATTTCAATAACTCTCCAAGATGTGTCTCCTCAGTGAAGGAATGTTGTTGGCATGTAGGGAGGAGGTTCTGCTGCAAGGTAGCTGCACACTTTGTGAGGCACTGGGAGCACAAGCACTTCTGAAACCTGCAGACTATACTAGACAGAAGGAGAAGGTGTGAAATGTTAGACCCTTTGTTACAAACCGCAATGATTTCAAAAACAACTAATTCAGCATCTCCAAAAACAAGCTCTAAAAAGTGGGGGTTTCTTGCAGCATTTTAAGATTTGCAGGCTAAGAGCTCTACTTCTGTCCTAGGTCAGGACATGTCAGCAGGACATGTGTCCATGTCTCCATTTCTGATCAGTCATGGATTTTGTGGTTGTTGGTGCTTGGTTCAATTTTTTGATTTTACAGGTTGTGGGAGAAGTTGTTCCTTGTCCTCCTATTTCCTCATCCCAGAATGCCTGTCCAGTAACACGTTTATATAAAACTTTTGTGATAGTATTATTTTTCAGCAGTTACAGGGGCAAAAAAACCTCATACATGATTTTTGGTTTTCTGTTTGTGCATAGAGACTTTCCTTCCGCAAACTGACTGACTGTAACCAAGTGTGCTGCTGTCATGCTGGTCAGAAGGGGGTTTTCAGATGTGTTTGCAATGAGGAAGAAAGGGTCTAAGGAAGGGATAGTGAGGGGCATTCATTTGTTAAAATATTTATTTGTTTAGTTAGCTGAGAGTGCGCTTACATGTACAGGTCTGGTCTGAAAAACACTTGCATATTTCTTCACCACTGCACTACACTGGCTTCTGTCATGTCTGTGGCTGGTTTTATAGTGAGGGGTAGCTGGGGAAAAAACTTGGCAAACGTTGAGTGAAGGTGCCAGGTATGGAGACAGGAGAAAGCTGGGGCCATGCACACATTCAGTGCCCCTGTGTGTGCAGGATGAAAGGAAGTCTCTCTTCAAAACTGAGCATCAGTTTCTCGCTGCCCTCTTTGTCCTCTCCCCCACCACTTCCTCTTCCCCCCATCCTTTTTTGTTTTCCATACATAGTACTCTCCTCTACATTCCTTCTGCTGTTTGGGAACACTTAATCTCTTGTTTTCGTTTTTTCTTTTTTCCTTTGTTGAGTCTCTTTCTCCCTGTTTTTCTCTCCTGCACCTGCTCCCTTTAGTTTCTTTTCTGACTTTCACATGCCTTTCTCTCCTTTCTTGTATTCCTTAGATGTTCTTACCTTCTCTAATGTAGTTGTAAATCCCAAAACCCTTCCATTGCACCAGCTATCTTCTTTCTGAGTTTTTGTTGTCATCTCCATAAACCTCCATCTTTCTAGTTCTCTTACTAGACTCTTCCTGATTGTTTTATATACACATAGTGTATGTATATACATATATTTATATTATAACTGCCTTCTTTGCTTCCCAGTAGCATTCACAGAACTGTGTGCATGTAGAAGCTTATTTGTAAATTTATAGGGTGTCTAAACTTCACTGTTTGGTTTCATTCCAAGAAGGAAGAAGTCATGAAATGCTATATAGCTCAAATTTGGGCAGGATAGAGTCTTTCCTTGCCTTACATTTTGATTACACTGTAGTGTATATGTGAAACATACATCTCCCACCTTATTTTAAACTATATATATATATATGATTATATATATATATATAAAACCATATATATACACCTGCTTTGGCTGTCACCTGTCCCTGCAGAGTCAGTTGCTCTGGAATACAGTGAACAGCAAAGAGCAACAAATTACTGTGTGAGATCAGAGGCATCTCGATTCCAGTGGTTTTTGCAGATGTTTCAAGTGATGAAGAACAGCTGGTGCTCAGCTGGCTTTCTCTAAATCTGAGAAGTTACATCAGTAAAAGTAGTGGAAAGGTCTGCACTTTATAATAATGCCCGTGCTTGTTTTTCGTGAGATTGTATCCTGTGACTTTATTTCGTAATTCTAATATTTGATCTCTCTAAAATCCAAGAGTTTCTGGTGGTTTTTCACCTTTCCTTGCTGGATGTAAAGCCTCAGACCTCTTCCCAAACAAAATAAAATATAAATCCTGCCTTCTGAAATGCCTGTGCTTTAAGTGCCAGGATTGGTTTTTTAGTTTCATTTCCAGCAGCTGCCTATGAGAAGGCAACAAAGAGATGAGGCTGAGAGAAATCAGCTTCTGTTTATTGTAGATTGGCTGGCATAAGGACTGAACTGTGATCTACAGAGGAATTGCAAATGACAGCAAAGTCTTGCTTAGTCATTTAAATACCACTGTAAAACTTCAAGACACAGTTTCTTATCTTATTTACACAACATAAAGAATAGTTGAAAAGCCAATCAAAGGTAGTTTGTAAGAATGAGCAGGATTGAAATGAGTGGCTGGTGTCTTGAACTTCATTTTATGTGGTTCTACAAGTCTAAGGGATGTAGATTTTTTTCCAGTCTCTTTAATAAAAACATGCTATTATTATAATAGTTATTATAAGTTCTTCTGCAGAGTTATTTCCTGGCACAGTAATTTCAGGAGACTGGCAAAAAGGTCACGGGTTTTTAGTTTTGTGTTTAAACAGCGTCAGGCTTCCTGAGTCCTGAGTTTTCATTACTCAGAAGAGGGTTTATCACTGACCCAAGACTTAGATGAGCATTTGTAATCTTCAGTGTTAAAGAATAAATTAAAGAATTCTTTTGCCCTCTGTCAGAAGGTGCTCTCTGTGCAGTCAGGATGTAGTCTGTGTTTTGCAGCAATATCTGAGTCTCTGTACCTAAACACTTAATTCAGTTGTACACTGTTGCAGATCATATGTCACATGAAAAGAAGTTCCTAATTCTATTTACTGCCTGTTACATAACAGAGGGAGCCAGTTATACCTGCCTGGTGTGCTGAGAAGTCTCAGAAAAGCAAAATTCTGGGTTGTTTTGTAGTGGAGGGACCCATTACTACTGCAGAATATGTAGGCAATTCTTGGAATAATATTTGAAATTCTCTTTTACTCTGTTCTGGGAAGAAATAAACAACAACTCCCTACTTTAAAGTTCAGTTTCTCTAGTCAAACCACCTGTTCCAGACTAGAATAGCTGGATGTTGTAGTAACAATACTATTTTACCAAAGATTTGTCTACTTCCAACCTGATGAACCAGTGTCTGTAGCAACTTCAGGTGGTATTAAGAGCACTGTATGAGAACTATAAAGACTTTAGAGACAGAATTCAGCTGTAAGAGAAAACTATTTCTAAATGGCCATCTCCAAAAATGAGGTAACAGAATCTGCACAAAATACCTGTGGTAACTTTGACCATACACTTGCTAAAGAGAAAATCCCTAGTTTCTGCCTCATAAAGCAAATATGTCTCTCTGATAAATAACAGATCTACCTCAGTAGGCAGAAAACTGCTCAATTCATCTCTGTCTTCTCAGAAGTAATTTGGTATCATCTTTAAGTCATTCCACTAACTATAAAAGCATTTTATGTACTAGTACTGACTGCAGGAGACTGTCATAAGCATTCTGATGTGGTTTTTCTTCTTTTTTATGCATGACAGCCCTTAATTTTCAAGTTTTCAGAGTTGGCAGCCCCCAGGAAGCTCTGGATAGCTGCAGCCATCCTTTCTTAGGTGTCCTTACGGGAATACAAGAAAGACAAGGTTGTGTGCATGGCCCAGAGTGTCACTGCTCCTTTGGACACTGAGGTCATTTACTGTGCATTTCCAGGAGGATCCACAGCCTTCTCACAGAACCATGTTTGGTGTGGATTTTGTTACTGTTTCTGCAGAGAAGTCTTCTATTTTTATCACTGGAATTGGAGCCTTTCCTGTGCAATTGGATCTGTTTTTATAGTAACTTAAGGTGCAGGGTGAGATTTCATCTCACCCAGAAGTTGGGGCTACTTGAAAGTTCTGGGGCAGTGAGCAGTGTTTCCTAACAAACTTTACTTTATGGAATCTTTAAAACTCCTCTGAAAGGTACTTTCAGACTTTTTTTACAGATGTCTGTAACAAAGAGAGTTTAGGTGTTCACAAAAATGCCTGTAAAAGTGTTCTGTCACTTTTTTTAAGCACTAACAAGCTGTCAATATATTGCTGCTATGCCATTTTCTCATGCAGGTGTACATTATTTGTAAATGAGTGAAAGGCATGGCAGTAGGTGAGGCATAAGATTATAGGTTAAAAAAAAAAGCATAAGGTCAAACTGTCATTTTGGAGATTAAAAAAGTCACTGTCAGAAAGTCCCATCAAATTTCTTAAGGACATTCTTGGAAACTTCATTTTACAGCCTTCTATTCAATGTGACCAGTGGACAGGAGAAAAAAAGACCTAATGATCAAACCCTATATTTTTTTGAAATACCCAAATATTCAAGAAGTTGTTGAGACGCAAATATTGAAAAATCATAACTTCCATTTCAAAGGCCTCAAAGTATTCCACAAAATGAAGTTTGCAAAGTAAATAATACTGTCCAATTAAAAATTTGGTGGTCCAGAGCATTTGGTGTTTCACAGTAAAACAGTACTGCAGGCAACGTTGAACGTTTTTCTTACTGGTTCCATAAATGGCTCAGGTTTTGGTGATTATGAGCAATTCTGAGCAGTTTTAAAAACTTTTAAGATACCCAGGCCTCTGAAGTGAATCTTCTCTTGAGTTTTCCTTAAATACTCCAAATACACAGAAAGGGCTTTGAACCCAGAAAAAGAAGCTTTGCTTGAAAATAAAATAATTCAAACTTTGAGCATGACAAGAGCAGAAATAAAAGAGAATTTTAACAAATTTTCTTCTACCTACTGGATCCTGGAAAGTCACGCACTTTCCTTCAGGCTTGGAGATCTCTAGGTCCATCAGCCTTTAACTGATGTGCTGAACATGTAAAGGAAACAGTGCAGTCAGTCCTTTATGGGTCCCTGGGTAGTCTTTTTTTCCTTGCTTTTGAGGCTTAGCTGTGGTCTCTCCATCCTCTTACCATCAGATCCCCAGTCCTTACATTTTCTCAGGTTTCCTGCTGTGTCTCTGGCAGGGGGATGGGGATGGTTCCTTTCAGCTGAGAGCCTTGTTCATTGTCAAAGAGGAAGCAAATTTTTCTCTTTTTCAGTGCACCCAACCTCATGCACAGCAGCTAGTAAAAGTCAAACAATTTGTTTTACTTGCTGACAGCCACAGATTTTTAAAAGAACATAAATTAGTACATCAGATAGATAAAAGTAGTCAGATTCACCTGATGGGAGACAGCTGAGAAGTTTCATTCTCCTGAGACGTGAGCTGTGAGTGAGTGGGATATTGTGGTTCCCAAACTTTGTTGTACAAGGAACTGTGAGGAGAATCCTGGGTTGTGGTTTGTACTAAATGTGATACAAGAGTGTCTAGATTTGTAATTTCTTTATCCTTCTATGCCATGAAGTTGCAGGTCTTGTATAGTAGTTTTTGTGTATTTTGTTGTGTTTATTCCAGTTTTTCAGAGTTTTCAGAGAAGTAAGTTAACATCTTTCCTTGTGTGGTTAAGAGGCAGTTGGGTATTTCGTTTTTATTACATTCTGAAAATGCAGTACAAAAGGGTTTGAGTTAAGGAGTGCTGGTAAGAATTGTTCATGCAATGGAAGATAGAATTTCAAGGAATGCAGCAATTTTTTAGATATTTTCTATCTTGTCAAAAAGACACAGGCAAGCAAATGAGTAAACAGAATAAACATATTGATGAGAAATTAGTGAAACAGAGAACATGTAGAATTTGGTATCCAGAGTTAAGAATTTATTTATGAAAAAGCATCACTGCCAGACACCAGCATTGTTGCAGACTCTCAGTGGATGTGCTGCCCTCTTTCCAGATGCTTTTACCACTGAGGAAAAAGTGAAGATGTGGTCCATGGGTGTTGAGATAAGCCAAAGCTGGCATTCTAGTAAAGCACCCAGGTGGCAGCCACCAGTGATACTCTGATTTTTAAACAAGTTGTTTCACACAGAACTACTTTGGTCTGGTTTGCTGTGGATTTGAGTTGTTCTTCTTTGTCCTCACCTGCTGAGAGTTCAACTTTTCCTCATGGACTTCCATGTTCCACAATGCCTCCCATTCCTCCTTTTTGTCTCCATAGCTCTCACTTCTCTCTCACCCCCATGCCATACAAAAATCATCCCCATCATCCTATGACCCCAAACAGTGTCCTGGTGAAGAAGCAGCAAGTGCTGTAGCTGGGTAGGAGATAACCAGGCAAGCAGAACAAACAGAACAAAAACACATTACAGCCTTTTTTGTCCCCCAAAGGACTCAGCAGTCAGGTGTTTCTCCCTCTTCCCTCCTTTATCCTGATGCTGATTTTAACAATATATTTGTGAAAGCATCAATTCGTCCTGATTTTACTGATGTTTCAAATATGTTTTCAAAATAATTCTTACTGATGTTTCAAAATTTTACAAATATGTATTTGAAATTGGCTGGCAGTTCAAAAAGAGAAGTGAAGGTTGGGGTGGGAAGGTGAGGACAGGCCAGTAATGCAAGTCACTCCATAAGACTTCATTGGAAGCAAGGCTAAAATAGAACAAAGCTGAGCTTAATAAATCAGGTTTTAACCTCTCTCCCATTAAGCCATTTCTTATATATAATTGCAGTATTTGTGAGCACTGTTGAAATATGTAGTTTATTCCATGAGTTTTCCTGTTAAAACTTCAGCTTTTTTAAACTCCTGTTCGAGTTGTACCAGATGAATTGAAAGTTTCCTTTTCCAAAGTTCAGTTTACCATGAGCCTTTGCTTTATTGATTTTTATTTTCTTTTTTTTCCCCTCTCTGTTGCCCCATAGGAGCAGTCTCACAGGTGCTGGACAGCCTGGAAGAAATTCATGCACTTACAGACTGCAGTGAAAAGGACTTAGATTTTCTTCACAGTGTTTTCCAGGATCAGCATCTTCACACGTTACTAGATGTAAGTTTTATGTGATAAAAATTTGAATGTGTTCCTGTATCTGTTCCTCACTGGATAATATTTTGTTTTATCCTGAGCGTGTTACCTTTCTTTGTTCAATACTAGAATTCATTTCTTTAGTTGTAGACTATAAGAATCATCCAGCTCTTTATGCAAAATTACATTTGTAGAACTGTAATAAAGAGTGTTTTAGAATATGTAAGTGATTAAGAGTTAGTGTTAATAGGTTTGCTTTAAAATAATTCATCAGAATAGCTTTTTTTTTCTTTTAATAAGGACTGGATTTTAGTTTTTATTTTAAATGTGAATTGCAACTTTGTAACTGTACATATTCTATTATTATTATTATTATTATTATTATTATTATTATTAAATGTAGTAATCTTAGGCCAGTTCTGGGGACATTCTTGCAAGTGTGAAATTTTTTGTGTGAAGCACCAAGGTATGCTCATTTCTGTTTTACACTTGGACATGGTATGTAATAGGCTCAATCATCTAAAATCTGTATTCTCTGTGGTTCTGGAGAGCTGTTGTCCACAAGGCAGCAGTGTCTTACTGGAGTGCCAGAACACTTATTGAATGACAAATTCAAAGCACATCATGTTGTCAATGACTTTGTGTCTACACAGCACTGAGGTCTAAAATAAAAGTCAAAAAAAGTAGCAGAAAAAACTTTCCCTGATGTTTTTTTCTGGGATATGTGGATACTTAATGCTGAAGACAGAGGATTTGCTTTTCAGACAAGACCAGCTTTTCGTAAAGCAATTTACAAATTGCACTGAGAAAAAACTCAGGGTGGAACCAAATGCACTGTGAGACTCCTTAGCAAGTGCTGTGACACAGCAGTGGCAGATCTGTAGAACAGAGCAGCTGGCACTGAGCAGCCAGTGCTGATAGTTCTGTGTGTTCTAAGGGATTTTGCTGTATGCCAGCTGTACTGCAGTCCTATGGACTGAATAACCACTGGTAGGGAACAGCATCTTTTATTTTCATTTTATTTGAGACTAAATATGCTCTGCTAACACTGCACACTGAAAAATAAAGAATAGTATATGGGTATAATGAGATTAATTTTTAAAATGCACTCTTATATCAAACCAAAATGCTGGTGTGACCGCATGGATGATGCCCGTTTTATTACTGTGTCTTAAACTGAACAGCTCTGTGAATGTCACATCTCTACCAAGATGTGTGTGGTTTTTACCCAGTGAAACAGTCACAGGAGTCATTCCAGCTGTCTGATCTGCAGGTAGATGATTGTTTGTAGAGACTGAGAGAGTTTCTGAAAAATTGTTGAATGCTCTGGTCCCTCTGTGCAGCTTTGCAGGAGCACGAACTGAATGTAAACAGTGCCACAGGTCCTTTGGTGTCCAAACTCTTTAAAATGTAGTGAATGATTTGCACGCTTGTTACAGTTTGATCAGTCACTCGAATTCTGTGCATTCTTCAAGTGTAAGGGATTCCAATCCACACATGCAGCCTGGAAGTGGCCCCAGCTGCTGGCTCTGAGCTGGCCTGTGTGGGAACACAAAGCTGCTGGCAGAGCTTCCCCACAGCAGAGCTGCCCCTGGGGCTCGAGGATCCAGAGATAGGGAGTTGGCTGCTAAGTGGTGATGGCATTGCTCTGGCACAACACTGCAGTTCTAATCTTTGTTCTCTGATAACTGTTTATGCATTTTGCATCAACAGCCATTGGATAAAATTATATGAAGCACACAGGAGGAAAGTACTAGGAGCTCATGACTTTCCTGAATTGCATCTCCAGCAACTCGTCTTTGCAATTTGCATTAAAATATGAATCTTTTCTTTCTCAATTTAAGTTCATCTAGCTTGTGTCCCAGATGCTTAATTTACTCCTTTTATTTTGCATGCTGCAGATTAGAAAGGTGATCTGGTAATATGAACAAGAAATAAAAGATCTGGGGAGGAGTAGAATAACATGAGTGTAGTAAGAACCAAAACACTTGTGTGACTCATGCAGAAAGGTTTTAAATATTTATTAACCATTATTGTGTTATCATGTAACTTCTTGGGCTTTGGTAAACCACATGGTCTTAAGTTTCAGTATTTTTCTGGATGACAGGTCTGCCAGACATTAACTCATGCTTCTGCAATGCTTTTGCTTTTTTCTGCTCTTGATAGTACCAGCCTGGTTTCTAGTACTTCATTCATGGCCTGTTACTCCTGTAATGGTCTCTTGCAGCTTTTCAAATAAGAAAAACCAACAGTGAATTCATACAATTTTCACATTCTTCATCACAATCATTCTCATAAACAGAAGGGGATGCATTTAATTGCACCTTATAAAGATACCTGTGAGAACAAAAGGCCATCAAAAAGCATTTTTATTATGCTATGTGGAATGGGGATGACAGAATCTTCCCAAAGATACTTTGATTAGAAAAATACAAAATAAAATTCCTGAAATATACCTGTTATGAAGACTGAAGCAATTACAGATGGTATTATTTGAAAGGGTAGCTTTTTCATGTCAGCAACTTGAATGTGGGAGATTGGTTTCTGGTTTTGTATCTATACTATTCCAGTCTCTTTCTCAGACTTCTGAAAAAATCTCCAGTTGTACTTGGATGAAGTTGTGTCAGGGACACTGTTTATTCCTCTCGGAGTATTTGGGGTACTGAGGCCAGCAGACCAAATAACCTGTAAACCTTATATTCCACTAAGTAGGAATTTTCTGGTCTGTTGTGAAGTTGTGGCTGTCACTTTGCACTGAACTACTGTTCCTCTTCTGTGGCCATTTTCCACAGTTAAATTTGTTCTCATGTTCCTACTCTTTCTCAAGAGTTATCCTTATTTTTAGATTAAGCACATGATAGTGGATCATGCCTGCTGCTGAAATGTCTTATTTTGCCTCTGAAATAACTCTTTTTTTGAAGGCCAAAAAAGAAAGGACGGTGTTTTTGTTAAGGGTGCAAGTTACCCATGTGCTGGGTTTTTTCAGATCAGAAAATAGGAATCTTCTTTCTCAGTAATTCATTAACTTGGGTGTTACAAGGCCAGGCACCTCTGAAGGCCACAGAAGGCATCATCCCATCAATTGTTTTTAATTGATTAATTTGTTTAAATAATTGTTTTAAGACTCTATTCCAATTTACTTGGGGGCTAAAGGTGTTCAAAACAAGGAGAAAAAAGGTGCCAACTACTTAGAAAGTAGTTTATATTCACTCTCAGACAAATCCTGCAATACACCAGAATATCCTGATGTGGGCTTATTGAATAATTTCATTGTGTGTTTTTTTCATCATTTTACAGAATCCTGTTATTTGTGTTGAGTGGTTTTTTTCCTGCACAAAAGTTACACAATTCATTATTAAAAATTTGACTGTGTTTACTGTAGAGAGTAAAGAAAAGGCCCTTCTAGAAACAACCATATAGAAATATTCACTACCTAAAAAAATTTATTGTTTAATAGTTGATCTTGTTTTAAAGTAAAAGAGTAATTTTGGTTTGGATGGATTTTTCTTTTTTTCTTGCTTCTATTAAACGTGTGATAATCGAAATTTTGGTGAATGCTGTAGGACATTCCTGTGTGTGGCTTAGGAATGTCCGGGTTTATGACTATATAAAGCTTTATAGAATGTTTCATTCTAGTATCCAATTTAGATGATAAAGAATGCAGTACAGTATATAAATAACTATATGGAAAAACAGAGTTAAATTTAAGTAGTGAAAGCAGTTTCTTTATTACCATTGACAGATTTTTCGAAGCCCTTATCAAATACTTGAATTAAATCCTTTTTTATTGACTTTCGTGAAAGACATCCTGGGAGACACTGCTGTCCTGTGTCAGCAGTACTGATAAAGAAGGTGCAAAGAAATGTGAAGAGGTTGCTAATTTTGGAGGTCATGACAAAAGATTTTACTTGAATGATAAAATTGGTTTTGAAAAGTACAGTGGGCTTCAAGGCTGTGCCTAGTGGAAGGGTTTTACACATTATGTTTCATCTCTATCAGTGCATCAAAGGAATTTTGCTCAGATGTAGACCCAGGAGCTGCTGATGGGTGCAGCTGCCTACACTGAAGGAGACAAGAGAAATCCTTCTCCTGTGCAGTGGAGAGCTTTGGTCACCTCTGCAGGGCCTGGCTGGGGTGATTGTGAATGCAGATGTCGCTCGATTTCCAAGTGAGATTTTCACCCAGCAGGGGAACAATATCAGCTTTTGTGTGACTGGGGCCTCTCTGTGCTGCTGCCTTTGTCTGCATCTGTCTGTCCTGAGGCACAGATAGTTCTCTAGGCTGATGTCTTTTGGCTGTTAATTTTAAAAGTTTGTTACATTATTTTCACAGAGGGAATCGTTGAGGTAAGTGTTGTTATTTCTGTGATAGAAATGTTACAAGCTTTCAAGGAAGTTTTATTTTTTGCTGGCTTAACATATTACACACATATGGTTTTAACTAAATGAGGTCAAATAAATTTTGCAATAACCATTTGTATCACATCTATGTGTTCAGCCACTTCTTTCTTTTTGAGTTTAATTTATATTCACAGTGCATATATTTAAGGCGTACTGATTTCTCAAGAGAATCTCACTTCTGTCTCTGTTATCCTTTGTTGATTGTGGTAGTGTTTCACAGGAACCTGCATCTGTGCACACTTCAGAGTTTCCTTAGGATTTATTTTGAGCTCATGTCATCCAAACAGATTTAGTCCTGAAGTCCAGACTTTTAAGGAAACATATTTTCTCTTTTGCTAGAATGAATGTTGTTGGAACCTCAGTTTAGCTTCTTACATGGTTGGCTAAAGCTTTCTGCTGGGTTTATTTTGGTTTGTTCTGTTTACCCTCCCAGTCTGGATGTTGGTACAGCAAATTTGAATGTCTTTTGTAAAAGTTGCAGTTATTCAGCAGTGTCCAGGCAAGGCTGATACTATAGTCCTCTGTTTGAAAGTGTTTTAAACTCTTCATACATTTATCCCTCATCTGCTCTTTTTTTTGAGCAAAGTATATTATTTTAACAACTTTAATGTACACTTTAGAATTTTTTAAGAGGGAAAAAAGCAAAAACCATTTTGATTTTTCTCTTCAAAATGCTTTCATTTTCTTCTTTCTTTTGTTTTAAATCATGAATAGACTGGTGGAATATCTATCATATGATATAGAAAATAAAATAAAACCAGCAGCTGTGTATAAAAAGCTTCAGTATTTTCCTAGATCATCTTTTACTATGTTTTGATTTGAATGAGAATGACTTTCTCTGTGAATCACATAGTGTGGTTCGAGTTTTTTTGGATGCACATTGGTCCTTACCCTCTTGAATACTGATTATGTTAACACTTATAAGGGGAACACATTTTAGTGAAACCTGAATGCTTCTCTTTTGCAAAAACAGATTACAAAGTGTGTTACAGATGTCTTGCATAAAATCCCTCAGAACATGTTATGCTTAAGTGAAATAATACTTTATCATTTTTAAAACACATTGTTTTCATATTTTCAACTGTCCTTTATTTCATATATTCATAAGACAAAAACACATGGAAAATATTTGTTAAAAAAAAGAAGAAACTATGTTGGCAGGAAGGCACCTTGCTATTTGGGGAATCAAATCTGGCTTTTATCCCAGTGGAGAGGCAGCATGCTCAGCCCCAGGGAGTGGGAGGGACTGTCCCACACTGCAATGGGAACTCCTTTCCCAAGCAGTGTAGTCGGAACAATGACCAAGCCTTAGGGAGAACTGTGGGAAGAATTCCTTCAGCAGGTGGGCTGGATCATCACCACCAGTGCAGTGCATTTGTTCTCTAACAGGTAACTCCTCTGGAAGCTCTGTCTGAAAGAGGACTAAAAGCAGAGGCTGTCCTGGAATTCCTTCTGCATTATTTCATAATCATTCTCTCAAATACTTTCCATTTTCATCTTCCTTCATACCTGTGCTGTTCATTTTCTCTGCTGCTGGGATAGGTGGATCACTGTGCCACTCAGCATCATCTCCTTGTTTCCTTGTTCTTCCTGTTCCTCTGCCTTACAAATTAAATGGGGGATTTATTTTATATTTAGTCTTCAGAGCAGAAAGCATTGTTGTCCCACATTTTTATAATATATAATAGTGATAAGTGAGTGGGTCTCTTAAACCCAAGGCTAATACAAATCTGAGCCAACAGTTATTTTCATTTTGATTGAGAGTAATTTTTGGGAAATGTATGTATCCACCACTTTCCAACAGTGCAAAATTCTGGCTCAGTTTTCATGCCACTGTGTTAGTTACGCTTAACCTGTTTTCTTTTTCATTAATATTCTGTCATTTTGAGTATTTATAAGCTTGATACTGATGTCGTGAATCCTCAAAAGAAATTCAGCTTGATAATGTACTTCAATTGGGAATTTTAGTACTTAGCCCATTCTTCTTGGCCTGATGTCATCTCTCCTGTGTAAATTGTGTTGTTGTGTCTGTGTGCACCAACATCTCTTGCTCCGAAAGCACAAATCCATAGACTTTTTTTCTTATGTGGAACTAAAAATTCTTGTTATTTCAGTGCATTTTTAAGTTACTGGGCCCTGATACCTTAAAAAACAGTAGCATTGTATTCCTGGCACTTGTGGAACATTTAATTAACCTCACTGATATTGTCTTGGGATAAAGAGGATCAATTTCTTATTTAACTTGCTACATTTTCTTCACTTCTTCTTATGTGTAGTTCAAGTTCCATTTTAACCATAAGGGCTACCCGGTGTATTTGGGGTTTTTTCCTTATAAACCTTCAGATTCTCAGATTTGTTATTTCTCCAGGTGCTTGGGACCTACTCTGGGAAATGACAAAAATCAGTGCTACAGCACCTGGACCTCAGTCCACAAATCTTGAATAATGCTTCAGCTTTCTTGGTGCTGGGAGCTTAACTTTGAAATTATACCTCAGTCTGCACTTAGGTTACATTAAAAAACCCAAAGACCATGTACAGACAGCCCAGTGAGCTCTGCTGCTGTCTCTGAATTCAGTCAGCCCTTGCTGCCTCCTTTGACTGTTCTAGGTGCTGGTGATCTCATTGTATTTTTATGCTCAGAATATCCTTGCAGAAAATTTATGTTAATAGGGAGAAACAGAAATAGTTGTTAATTCCAGCATTAGCACCTCTTGGTGCAGGGTGTGCTCCATGTCACAAAGCAGGGGAGGAGCTGTGTTCTTGTTAATTAGTGTGGATTTAAGCAGTTTTATGGGTTCTGTATCCTCCTGGAATGAGGTTCGTGGTCATTACCATTCTTCTCTTCAGGGTGGTGATCCAACCCTGACAAGGTAATTCAGCCCAGAGGATTGGGGATTAAGCCCATTTAGGCCTAACCCAACTCTGTTAGTTCCTGCTTTTGGTTATTAGTCCATATTGAATGGTCAGGGAGAGACAGGAGCAAAGATTATTCTGTGGGGTGTATCAAGGTGTTGTCCATGGAATATTCCTCTTGCTAAAACCCTGCTGTACTGAGGGAGTAGTTTTTCCTGGTGCTTATTGAATTGTTTAGGTTGGAAAAAATCTTTAAAGTCATCAAGTCCAACTGTAAACCCAACACTGCCAAGGCCACCATGTCACCAGACAACCTGTTCTAGTGCTTGATAACCCTTTTGGTGACAATTTTCCCTAATATCTAATCTAAAACCTTCCCTAGCACAACTTGAGGCTATGTGCTCTTGACATATCCCTTATTACTTGGGAGAGGAAACCAACCCCCAGCTTGCTACTCCTTGCAGGGAGTTGTAAAGAGTGATAAGGTCCCCCCTGAGCCTCCTTTTCTGCAGACTAAACATCCCAAATTCTCTCCTGCCTCTATTTAGACTTTTGCTCCAGACCTACCAGTGCCTGTATCTAAACTGCCTCCAGCACCTCAATGTCCTTTGCGTTTACTTTTATCTGATCAACTGCGTGGTTTGCCTTGGTTTTGTTAAGATCAACTTCAATTATATCTGATGCAGTAAAAAAGGGGAAAAAAAGTGACTCTGTTTTTGAAATAATCGAATTTTTGTGTCCTTGAAGTCACTAATATGTTAGAGTACCTTGGGAAATAATGTTCCAAGCCCAAGTCCTTCCCAACACCACTACTGGTACATTCCAGAGTGAGAGGGCTTTGCTTTTTTTAAATGGGACCTTTGAATTTCATTGTGTTGGTTTTCCAACTGCTGTGCTGGTTTTGTTGGTACTGCCATGTGCAAAGCAGTACCTTCAGCTCATCCTAGTTTGGCATATTTCATCTTTGCAAAAGATGTTAAAACATTTGCAGTGTGAACAGAATAAAGTCTGTGTACTGTCTGGCATGTCTTCAACATCTGCTGTCACTTGTGGAGAACTGCAGCTTCTACAGTCAATAACATTTTTATGAAGAGTATTAATATGGGTTTTTCTTAAAATAGGAGACAAATTACTGGTTAGAGTCCTGCTTTGTAAGGAAATAAAATGCTGTCAGACACCCAAGTCTGGGTTCATCATACACAAATGAGGCATTTAGGGACACCTGAAATTAAATAATAATGAGAAGAAAATAATGTCTGCTGTGATTTTCAGGAGTAGCATAGCTGTTCATTCTTAGTACTTCTGTGAGACAACTTGAAATAAATAAATAAAAATCTTGGTAACTGTGCAAATCCAGAGGCACAATTCAATAAGTCAGTTGGGGGAGAAGAAATGCACACACTCTGGAGTTTATTTTGTACAAATAAAATCTGTTCCTTGGCTCTTTTGGCTTTGAAGTGTTGAGGCTTTGATTTTACAGAGTAAGTGCATAGCACTTGATAATCTGTGCTAAAAAGGAATATGTTCTACAACAAAGCTAAAATTTGTTTGTAGCTCATGTACACTGAAGGTAAAAACTTCACCAGATATTACTGAACATCTGTGGGGTGTGGACCAGGATAAGCATGAATGTGTCCTTGAAGCTGTTTTTCACGGTATCAGTGGTGGAGCTGCAGAGATCTGTGTAGTCTTTGTTTCAGACTGAACTTTGTGTGATTTCCCCACAGTCCACGACTGCCTGCAGGTCTGCTACAGCTTTATAACCTTTTGAGAGAATTTAAGCTTGGATACATTTTCACTTCTTCAGGTCTTGATCAAAAGATACACAACAGATATGCCAACACTTAGCTACATAGTAGGATGGAAAACCTTTTCAATGTTCTTTACCTTAACCTTCTGGTTCCCCTCATGTTTTCAAGCATACGAAATACGTCAGTGCAAGATAGACATGATAAAATATTGAGTGTAATGTCTGTAATGCCACAGGGCATCTCTCCCTGTTGCTGACACAGGTGAAGGGCTGTGAGCTTTCCTTACAGCTCTCACGTCACCAAATTGCCACTGACAGAGCCTGTGAAGGCAGTGGAGAGGATTTCTTTCTGGGGTCATTTTTACCCTTTGGATCACTACAGAGGGATTGCATGCACAGTCCTTTGGCTGTGGTTGGGAGAATGTTTTTTTTTCTTCTGAAAGGAGCCTACAATCATTTAATTAAGGTTCCACCTTATTTAAAGAAATACCATACCTCTCACCTGTCATTTAATTTATGTTCATCATCAGTAAAATAAACCTTCATCATTTGTGTTTCACTAAGATGCTGTTCTGGCAGCTCAGTAGGATCATGCCTGACAGGCAGTTTCTTATAACACACTGAAGGGTCAGGAATTTTATTCTGTCAGTTCATGAAGTAGGTCCATTCATGTATCTCCTTCTTTTCCCATAGCTCTGTACTGACCACTAAGAAACAGGTATTATCTTGTGTGTACCTCAGAAATGTGGTCATTAACAACCATGTTAATATGTATTAAATGTTCTCCAGTTGGCATTGAGCTGCACTGGTGTGTCAGGATTTCAGGGTCTGTGCAGTGGGAGCTGAACTAATGCACAGTGAAAAATGGTTTTGCCCAGTTGAGTTTCTCCTGTCTATTCTTACCCCCAAAAAAGTTAAATCCTGGTTTTAAAACAAAACAAGTGAAGAAGCCCAGATGAGGAATGATTTTAAAAAAAAGAAAGTAGCTTCAAGTAAAAGCTGAAATTGCATAGGGCTGACTGAGTTTACCTGGCATCATTTTCTCTGCAGTAGGTAAAGGTGTAAGAAATTCTGGGTTTATGTTTATTTCTGATACAGGTAACACCAAGTTTAATTCTGTTCTACAAGCCACACAGTATGAATATGTAAGAATACAGATGACTTTTGAAAACAAAGTACAGTTGGCCTGCTTTTTGCTGATAAAAGTTCTTCTGAAAATTTGAAGTGTGTGTGTATTTCAGTTCTGTCATATGAATGATCAAACTTAAAAGTGAAATTCAGGGTCCAATTGCTATTGCAACACTTTTTACAGGAAAGATTATTTATGTGCTGCTTGAATGTGAATATGCACAGTGGAACTGAGTATTTCAAATCTGCATAACCCTTGTCAGGGTTACTGGAAGTCTGAGTGCCTCCAGTAACAAGCTGCAGTGTTGGCAGCTGCCAGTTCTGGGACATGACTGAAACAAACACTTGTTTGTTCAGTCAGAATTAATGTTCTGCTTCAGACTGTCTTCTGTGAACACCCTGTCAGGGAATCTTCATTTTAGCTGATAAACTGCTTCCTGAACCCTTTTGTTGAATTAGTTTTGTTTGCATTGCTCAGCATTTCACTGGGTGAGGAACTGGAATGCAAATGTTGATTATGCTCCTCTTCTACAGCGAGTGTATCACACAGAAAAGGATTTGAGACTGTGGAGGGCTTTGATGCTCTAGCAGGCACAAAGTAGAGTCTGAAAGATGCTTTGGGCTTTGATACAAGATGGAACTGTTACAGGTTCTGTAGAATTATGCTGGGAGGCAAATGTTAGGTCTCTGGTGCTAAAATGGACTTCATGCACAGTCCTTAACAGTGAAGAACAGAGGGTTTGAAAGAGCAAATTGTCTTTAAACAAAGTAGAAGATAAAGCCTCTGCTGTGACCTTGCTTCTCAGTGTTTTCCAGTAGGAGTTACTGGTTTCAGGGATGTTTCCTTGAGAGCTGAGAATCCCAAGGAAAGAGGCACCCATGGGAATGTTACAATGTTTTGCATGGAAAGGGAGATGTGAAACAGAGCTGGCAGAAGAAAGAATGAATTGAACTAGTAATTATCTAATTGGTTCTTTAATTGTAGCCATTCTTTGATACTGCTGCTTGTGAGTATGACTTCATTCAGTGGGTCATGAATTTCTTTCAGTCTCTCAGCACCTGAAATCTCTGGGGTGGATGGAGAACCAGGATAAGGAGCTGTGGAAGGTAACAGAGCAAAAACCCCTATTTTTTAGTAAATGCTGCTGTGCAGGGGTCAGCACCTCCAGATGAGAATTTTTTAAATGGTACAAAAGCCTAAAAATGATGAAAACCAGCCCTCTAATATCACTGTGTTGCCTGTGGTCAAACTGTTCAGAAAGTTAATATGTAAGGACATACCTTAATGATTATTTTTAGATGTTTCAGTGTGGGGGTTTAATATCTGAGGTTGGCAACCAAGTATCTGATGTGAATTGCAACTGGATCCCCACAAAACGTATATTTGTACTGAACAATCAGGGAGCTTTATGCTCCAGCAGTTCAGTAGCTTTTGTTTTAAGAACTTTCTCATTTGCCTTCACAGAAGGTTCAAGGTTTGGGGTGGGTAGAGTACTCACTGATTTCACTGTGTGATCTAATTTGGATTACATTCAAGATTAGACCAGGTGGTGAGGCTGAATTTCTGCTGCTTGTGACATATCTAAATTTTTCAGTGTGACATTGAATGGGGGTTGCATTGGGACAGTATTCTGACTCCTCTTACAGGAAATGGTTAAAAAGGATTCCCTGCACATCTGAAAAACTAGTCAGAAGAGAGGAGTTTGTTGTTTTGTCTCGCTTGCCTGATTGTGGATTAGGTTTTGGGCTGTCTGCTTTAAATATCAGAAGAGTCGAGCTCCCTTTGTACAGGCAGAAGACAAAAAGTCTCGACTCTGCAAAAGCTGGTCAGCTGATAGCAACTCAACTTGTGGGTATTCTCTTCATAGCTTTTGTGTTCTAACATGCAAAATTTAAATCAAATTTGTGTTTTTAACAAGCAGTACTATTGACTATAATGTCAATATATGTTTTTTATATCAGGTTTTATTAATATAACAGTTGGGATTGTTAAGCTTGTCTAGAGCAACCTCTCAATTTTGATTTTCTTTCTAGGAAATGCAGAATAATTAGTGCTGAGGAGTGAGACTGAGGCAAAGTATTCAAAAGTCTGGAAATGCCAAAAGTTAGATATGCTGTGGCATTTTATGTTTTTTATTATTATAAAATTTTAATTGCTATGTTTATGTTTATTGCTGAGTGAAATTGTTGGAGGTTGGGTTCCTGGGCTGAGGGGGCAGAGTTTTTTGCTGGAAAATAGAAACTCTCAGCAGAAGAAAGCCCATGATTAGGGCACACATTTTGTCCTTTTGTGAGTCTTTTGGTATTGCATAGAAAAGCTTTCTGTAGAGGACAGTGGAGAATGAGCCAGTTCATTCTGCTCCACAAGAAACCACCTTTGGTGTGGTCCCTGATGGACTTGGATTTGCAGGGCTACTGAAAGGTTACAGCACTGTGAAGAGGATGGGTTTCTGTGATTAAAATGTTGTAGCTAACTGCACAAAGTAATGTGTTCTGTAGCACAGGAGCACAGAAAGCCTGGCTGTAAGTGTCATTAATGTTCACTTCAATCTATGATGTGTGCAGACAGGTTTTATTCAGTTTCCTTATACACTTTGTAAAACACTCGTGTAAAGGTGTGTTAGATTCTTACATGCAAGGGAGCAAATGTTCTTTTTAATGTGTCTGTATGAAACCTCTACATTCAAATGCTTTCTTAGATTAATTATGTAAGCTGTAAATTCTTTAATTCTAAATTGCTTCTGTAACACCTAGTATTTAAGTACAGAAATACTGAAAAGTATTGCAAAACCAGTCTTTTTTCAAAGATGGCAAAGAAGGTGGGACTGCTTCACCGGTTCTGGTGCATTAATGCACAGTATAAGCTTTTCTCCTCTTGTAAAAAAAAAACCTCCATGAACTAACTTAAATTAGAGTATGCCATGGCAAAATGAAGAGATCTCCTTGTGCTAGTGAATCTACCAAAACCACATCCTTTCTCTGGGTGAGGCTGTCTTCTACATCCACAATTAATAGATCCCTTGGCTTGGGTAATAGAGCATTCTTAAACCTTATTGCAAATATTAAGGTTTTTCTTTTAAGTGCTGTCAGAGTTCTTCCTAATAGTTTGGTGCCTTGGAAGCAAACCTCAGTACGCAGAAGTCCTGGAAGATGAAATTTAAGTGCCATGCCTCAGCATGAAGGCTCTGTGGAAAAATAAATGCACCCTTGTTTAGTCTGAACTTTGCCTTGATATTTTTTTCTAAACATCTTTGAGGAACTATGCTCTCTAATTTTCTTTTTGCCTCCTTCCTAATCTAAGAAGATAACTCTCCCATGATAGTGAGGAAAAAATTGTTTCTGTAAACTGCTGCTTGTTTGGGGTCACAGTAACAAGGGAAATGAGCAACTTCAGCAACTTAGCTTTTCAAGCATTGCTAGAAATAGCTAATAAAAACATTTTCATGGTAACATCTCTGTAATTTCATTAATCATAAAAAGGAAAAAGACATTCAATACTATTCATCGTGGGTATTGTGCATTTTCTGCTGTGCTTTGCTCAGTACACAGTGCTCAGTGCATTTTGTGAACAGGTATAGAAGGGTAATACTTTGTAATTTGCAGTTGCTGGAGTTGGGGTTGATTTTATTAATTTATTTAAGAAAAGGTAAAACAAATAATTGTGTACACAAATAAAATATCTCCTGAACTACAAGCTAGCAGAAAGCTTTTATCTCAAAGTTTTCAACAGTCAAGGCTGCTTAAACTGCAGAGTTTAGTGGTGTTTTGGAAGCACAAGATGAAATTGTTGCGTTGGAAGAAACTGATTTAGCTTGACTTTTCTACTTTTCTTTCCCCAAGAGAGTGGTGTAACTGTCCTGCAGGGAATGTTTTTTGGAAGTGACACTCTTTGCTGGTTTTGTGCTTATTTGTGTAGGGGCTTGAAATGTTCAGCATGTTCATTAGATTGTTAACCCAGGAAAGTGATGGTGATGTTGGATTGCATTCATGACAGTTTATGTATCTACTAAAACTGAATGGTATTTCATGTCCTGTGAGAAAGAGAAGAGGGCAGTTCAGTGTCCTGGCAAGATTCCCTTTTTCAAACATCCAAGGCCATTCTCAGCCAAACAGTGGAGCTGTGAACATCCAGAGGGAGCTCCTGAGTGCTCCTTGCTGAGCAGCCTAAATGGTTCTTTCTTGTCACCTCATCCCTGGCACTGTTAGGATTTTCTGAAGGTTTCAGAGTCCCTTTTGTATTTTGAATGAGTTTTTACTTCCACTGTTTTGATTTTCAGTTTGATTTTGAGTATTTCCAAAGTTGAGAGTTCCCGCAACTTCCTTGCGCAACTTGTTGCAGTGTTTCACCACCCTCATTGTGATAAAAATGTCTCTAACTCCCTAAAAGTGTTATTTGTGCCTTTTTTCTGTCTTATATGTCAAAGAAGCAGTCTAACTTAATTGGAAAATAATTACAGGCATGACTGTATAACTTGAAATGTAAGCCAAAAAGTTTTATTTGAAAATACTGCTTATTACAGTACCTGTTTATTCTTAAGTATACATTTATTCCTTTAAAACATGCACAGTGTCTTAGGTTTGTATGAAAAAGAGCCTGTAATGTCTTATCTCTAATATGAAACTTGTAGACAGATCTTTCTCCTGTTGTGTTTGGCACAGTTGAATGCTTTTTAAAAGGTTCAAAAAAATTGGAAGGTTTACAGTAGCCTGTTTAAATACATTGACATTCTTCTGTCCAACAGAAAATCCTTGTGAAATAAGAGTACCCTTTTTTGTGAGTACTGGTTCTTGGAAGGTTTGTTTTTCTGTTCTCAGAATATTTGACTTTTGTAGCATTCTATCTTCAAGAGCATTTTCCCATATTCCAGGGTTTATTTAAATTACTGTTCAGAATGTTTGATGGCTTGGTTTATTGAGAAAAGTGGGATAAGCAGGTTAACTTGATTTTATAGCAGAATGCTTGATTTACAGCATTTATCCAAGATTCATAGGATCACTTGTAGTAGAAGAATATGGTTTCTGTAAATCTGTGGCAAAAGCATGGGAGGTTTGCAGAAGCCCTTAACCTCTTGAACTTTCCCATGTCATCCTATGAACTCTGAATCTATGGCACTGTTCAAATCAGGAAATGTTTAAAAATGAAAAGCCAAAACCCTAAGCTGCTAGATTTTGTATACAGAACATCTGTGGGTTTTGCAGTTGAGCAGTTATCCTGATCTTAAAAACATAAGCAGGCTATTGTAACCATTCATTAATTTGTATAAAGTAGCATATGATTTCAGTAGTTTGTTTTTTTGTTATTTCAGCTTTATGACAAAATAAACACAAAATCTTCACCACAAATCAGGAATCCTCCAAGTGATGCTGTACAGAGAGCCAAAGAGGTAATGGCTTTAAAGTATATTTTTTTTACTTTGAAAGGTTGATTGCATTTAAACTGTAACTTATTTTTCTTCATTAAGATGTGTATTCTGACTCATTATCTGAATTATTTCTGGAATGCTATCATTGCTTACTCAAGTTATGTAACAAGTTGCATAAACTCGCAGAATTCTGTTATCTGTGTAAGGATTATGAATATTACTCAGTTTAATCATTTAACCTTTTCTTCAACAATAGTGGTGTTAAAAGGAGCACTCCTGCTGGATAATTGCAGTATCTTTCCTGTTCAGGTTATTTATCTGCAGCAGAAATCTGATATTTATAAAATTTAATCACAAAAAGAAATATTTCAAAGTATCAGCTTTTTAAATTTAAAAAACCCAAGTTTATCATAGATAAACTAAGAAGAGCAGATTTGGAAATGTAATGAAGGTGGCCTACTAAGACCAAAGATAGACATAGATGCTACAGATGTTGTTAATTCTTATACCTTGCAAATAGTATGTTATTTGCTTATTTATGGCAAGTAGTAAAATAAAAACCCAACCCCGTTGTATTATATATATTATCAGTAAAAATCTGTGTAGTTGTTGGGGGTTATGTCATAGGAAAACACTGTTTATTGTGCTGTTAAAGGGGGAAGACTTTAAAACTCCAAATAATAACTAAATTCACACTGGTATGTCCCTCAAGTCCTATTCCGCAAAACTTGCTGGTATTCAATCCTGGGAGGTGCTTCCAGAAGCAAAATACTCTGCTTTCATTGTCCAAGTAGCTGCATGTGAAAATTATGAATTTATGAATTATGAAGAATCAGGTTGCAGGCAAATGAGTTAAAGCTTCTTTACTCCTCCTTCCCCAATGATAAAGTGGCTCAGATCTTATAAAATCTGCAGCTTGGAGGTGGGGTAGCAGATGTCCCACCTACATGGTGTCTTTAACAATTGTTTTTTATGAGTGTTTTTAATTCTGCTTTTCAACCAATTGTTTTTTTAAATTGAGACTATGTGTGAAAGCAGCAACTGGTGGAGCTCATGTGTGTCACCTGTTAGCACTCCATTCCTGTCCCCATATATTTATCTGTTGGAGGAATATTGTCAATAGGAAAAAAGCAAACAAACAAAAAAACTAAGAAGAGTTTCCTTCAAATTTATTCTTTAATGTCCTTCAGAGAGAACATTGGAACAAGGTATTTTATTCTCTTAGGGTGGCTGGGTTGGGGCACATTCTCTTAAACCCTTTCCCGTATCAAAAATGTTGGTTTGTATCATCATTTGTGGATATTCTGAGTGAGCAGTGAGGGTTTTCATTTCTTCAATAGCTTTAAAAGAAAGTTACTTAGGAGTATTTCTCCTGCTTATTTTGCAGGTATTGGAAGAAATTTCATGTTACCCAGAGAACAATGATGCAAAGGAGCTAAAGCGTATTTTAACACAACCTCATTTCATGGTAAGCAGATCTTGTTTGGGCTGGGTTTTTTTAATTTCTTCTTTTTTTTTTTAGTATTCTTTATCTTAGGAAACTTAAGTTCAATAAATTCTTAAAGTCTGCAAGTGATGGAACTGTATACATACATTACACTTATAGTAGGTATTTCTAACCTGCTGCTCTGGCAAAAGAATTAGTATTGCTGCTACTATTGGTCCTCATTATTGTGCTGAAAACTGTCAGCAGTTTGGAGTAATGTAATTATGGACCAGTTTCTCCATGGTTTTGAGGGGCTGTGCTGCACGTGGAAAGAAGAGTGAATCCTTTTGGATGTCCGTAGGTAGAGCTGGGCTTCTCCTTTTTCTTTTTCCAGAGGTCTTCTTTGGATAAAGGTGTGTGAATTCATTGTAAAATAAGTGTTTATTTAATATTATTTTACAGTAGATCAGTAGTTGGTACGGTCTGTTGAGTTTGTGCTACATATCAGCACTTATTGTGCCTGTTTCCCAGATCTGATTTGGGTGCAATAATTGTCCTAAATTCAGGGATGTTACTGGTTTGTAACTTGGCTCAAGTTGCTGAAGTCCACTAATTTAAAGGATTTCTTTTGCTTGTGCTGTAGGTGAAGTTCACAAATTGAGAAGTAAACATGTTTGCTTGAATCTGCTTTATATACTGTTGTCAGTTTAAGATCATGAATTTGACTTTCCCTTACCACAAGGATTATATGCAGGGGGCTTTGTGGAATTTGCTCACCTGAAATCTGAATTACTGTAAGTCTGAAGGATAAACCTAATTTCCAGGAAAGTGAGCTGAAACCAACCTCCTGTTCAGGTATAAGATGAAATCTGGGCAGCTGCATATCCCAGTGTGTTCTTTTGATGGCCCCTGTAGCTTTGGCTACATTTATTTTAGTGCTTTAAATCAGATCAAGAGTGTGTTTTTGAAGTGAATATCCTGGTTGCCCCTTAACAGTGTTTGGTTTGTAACACATAAGGGTCTCTGAGCATGCAAAACAACTTTTTTCACATAAAATTAAACTGAAACATGTGCCAGGAGCCAGTGCAATCCAGCAGCTGATGGACACTCTGTCCACAGGGCAAGTTGGAAGCTGGTGAGAAGAAAAAACTGCAGTTGTTCAGTGTGTACATCAGGTCCTGACTAATCCATTTGTTTTACTTACTGATTAATTCCTGTTTCACTGCACTAATTGCTGATGCAGACATTGACTTTGTTGTGCCCATTCAGCAACGCTCTGTTATTCCCTGCAGATGGTACCTGTCCTATCCTAAAGTTTGTAACAGCTCTGATTCAACATTTACTTGCTTGAAAGAGAACATAAAACAAGGTGGAATGGTACTCAGCCGTATTGTAAGAAAAAAAATTCAAAAAACCTTTATCTGATACTCAATTTCATGTAGAATCTGACAGGTTCATTTGATTTACTATTTTTGTGTGTCATTACCCCTCAGTGTTGCTAAAACATTAAACACCGTCGAGAAAGAGCATTTTTTAAGTATGAATTATTTTCAGAGTAGGCATCAATAAAAGTGATTGTGGTATATAGAAATTCCATGTACCAAATCAACTGACAGGAAAATTTAATTGAAAATCCTCTTTTTTAGGTATCTCTGTTCTCTGATACGCTCATAAATCTAAAACCACTTGTCAGAATTCTTTTTCTGCAAATCTGTAAAAAGTATTTTTCATAAGGAATAAGCTGCGATTCCATAACGAGTACTTTTCATGAGGAGTAATTTCAGCAAGTGAGTCTGTGGCATCCCAGGCTAAATTGTCAGTCCCACATCATCCCTTTTCCCCAGGTTTCATCCTCTCCTTGTAGTTCTGGCATTCATCTGGAACTGCACTTTAATGTTGCCCTGGGCTGAACTAGCAGAAAAATCCCAACTAACCATTTAGTAAAAAGAATTTAGGATAACAGGAATGCTGCCAGAGCCAGAATGAGCAAGGGAACAGAAACAGCTCGTGTTAGGGAGGAATGTGAAGTAGCAATTAAACCAACATAGGTTGGTGTGGATCCACACCTGCAGATCCCACAGTCTCCAGATGCCAAAGGACAACTCCATCCTCTCCATCATTCCCACTCCTGCTCCCAGATGCACATTTATGGGTTGCAGACTTTAATAAAATAATTCTTACATTTGTTGCGTTCTGCCAAACTTTCCTTCAGAGTGAAAGCCTTTATATTCTAAAGGAAAGTGTTAGGAAAAGGAATAATTGTATAAACCAGTATTGTCAGCCCTCACTCCATGTGTTTGCCAGGTGTTATACAAGGTAATACTCTGGTTATTAATGTACATTAATTCATTAATCAATGAGGTGTTATAAGTAGAATTGTGCATTAACACCTGTATGATAACAGACTATTTCACTTTTTTTTTTTTAATCTAATGTGTATCCCTAATCAGAAGGAAAAAGAATATGATCTGTCTTGTTTATTTAATCACAGTGTTAGTGGATTAGATTGCATGCAGGCCTTTACAGAACCAAAGCCAATAAAGTGTGTTTGTAAGAGTTCTTCAAGTTCAAGGTGTTCTGTTGTTTTAGTTTTTAGTTTTCTGTTACTCTCATGTGCCTTATGGCTGCAGGAGTACATTATCAACTTAGTCTGTGCATATTTAACATTTTAATTAAAAAAGAAATTTATGTAAATTTTGCATGAAGGTCTTTCAGCAGATAATTAATTTAAGAATTCTTAAAGCATTGTCAAGTACCTCTATGTATGTACACATTTCAAAGAGCTTTTATTCCATTACAGAACTTTTAAGTAGTTTTTCAAATGTGCCGGTTTCATATGTAAAAGATTATATTATATAAGTTTAGTATGGTGTAGCACTTGAAACATTTCTAGGAGACTTTTGCTTCATGACATATTGAAGTTTTATCCATCATCATGTGCCTTCCTATGCTGTTCTCTGGAGACAGTGATCCTGCAGTACAGTAAAAAGCAGTTGTTGTCATTAAACTTACTTTTAGCAGGATTATCATGCTCTGCAAAGGAAAAACAGGGAATAAAACAAATTGTCAAAATCAGCACAAATGCATGAAAGCAGGCATATTTAAGTAAGGTCCAATAGGAATCTTTTTACTAAGTGTTTTCAATGTTAAAATTGAGGTTGCTGTATTTTAATGTTTTTCTGAATGAGTGTTAATTTTTGTGAACATATTCAGAAGTCATTTAGTATAATTATGGACCTTCAAAAATGCTGGAAGTGCCATATTTTAACCTCCTACAAGGTGATTATTATTGCTAAAAATAATATAAAGCAGGGCAAATATTTGATGTAGTACAAATGTAAGGACCTGGATTACAGGAGGAATGTAATATTAAAGCATGAAGAGTGTAACAGATACAGGCAGGGGCACAGAATCACCTATAAAGTCATCGTGTCCAGCCATTAACCTGCATTAGAGTAACCACCCATAAATGGACACACAAATAAATCAAATTTTAATTAAATATTGTTAAAGTGATTCAACTTACATATATGGTCCAGGTCTCAACTATAAAATGTTGCTTCAGTAGTGCAGACTAATGCAGAGGAGTTGTTGTGAGTTTGAGCTTAGTGGTTGACAAAATAAGATGAAAAGTAGGAAATGTGGATACAGGTTAGTATTTAACTAAAAATAGTATGTGTGTGGATGGGCTTGAAACACTGGAAATGTGAGGGAATATGAGCAAAGCGTTATTAGTTTAGGGAATTCTGTTCCATCATTGTAGTGCTAACTTCCCAACTATGGTTTCAAGTTGATTTGAGCAATGGGAACATAAAGTGTTTAAGAAATTACCTTTTATAATATGGTACACTCTAGAAGTGCTGCTGAAGTAGCCAGTGAAAGCTAATGAAGCAGTATTTTAGCAGTTTGTTGGTTTTCACTGTAATTTTTGTCAAGCATTTTGAACTCAGGGTGGTGGTGCTGGGTCCAGGTTCTGGGGGAAGGGGAGAGTATGGAAGCAATTATGACAATAAACAACAAAAAAAACAGTATTTCATTCTTTCAGCCAGTATTGATCCACAGTCTGTCTTTATTAAGAGTGAAATACCATGGGATCTGAGTAGCTGTCCATTTTCCTAGAGTAATTATTACAGAGTGGTTTGCTCAGGTGGATTCCTGATTCTCTGTCGATGCACATGAAGATGGATTCACTCTGGCACCCTGCAGGTGTCGAGAGGATGAGGGGAAGGGAGGCAGCATCATTCTCACTGAAGTACCTACAGTGAAAATCACATTAACTCATGCAGGTTTTACAGGCTCAGTATGTGTGTAGGCATTTGCAGTCTGATGAAGTTTATCTTAGACTCCTTAAAGGGAAAAGTTCTTCAGTAGGAAATGGCGCACCAATATCTTGGATTTCCTTGACTTTCTGAAAAGCTTCAAAAACACAAGGAACGAGCGAGGGGCATCAGAGGTGATGGAAATCTGACATTCTGTGGCTGTGCTCTCCTCCAGGCCTTACTTCAAACTCATGATGTAGTGGCACATGAAGTTTACAGTGACGAGGCACTGAGAGTGACCCCTCCTCCCACCTCTCCGTACCTGAACGGCGATTCCCCGGAGAGCGCCAACGGCGACATGGACATGGAGAATGTGACACGGGTGCGCCTGGTGCAGTTCCAGAAGAACACAGATGAGCCCATGGTATGCAGGGAAACTCACTGTTTGCCTTGACTCTGTGCTGGTAAAGGCCAGTGTTGTATTTTAGTGTCAATCTCCTCGCTTTGAGGTGATAGTTCAGATATTTATCCTCCTTGAAATGCTGTGTGTGCGCTCGCTCTGCTGCTGTGCCACTAGAGCTGGGTTTGTTTAAAAGCAACCTTGTATTAGTTACGGCTAAATTAGGCCTTAAAACCAGCTGGAGCCTTTGCACTTCAGTATAAAATCACATTTTTAACAAATCAGATCCTTAGGTACTCATATATTAAATTATTGCATCCTCACTTATAAATAGTATCTGGTTTTATTGCTCATCTTGAAGTGAGTGACAAAGGTTTTATTTTAATCTTAATCTTTATACCCTGCCTCCAAGCTTTCAGGAGAAGTGACTATTCTTAACCACTCAAGAATCACGGTGCTTAATGTTTTATTTTAAAACTATAAATATTTCTTTCTTTTCTAGGGAATCACTTTAAAAATGAATGAGCTGAACCACTGTATTGTGGCAAGAATTATGCACGGAGGAATGATTCACCGGCAAGGTAATCACATCTCATGAAGGGTTTTGTCTTCAAACAGAGTTATTTTAGATCATTTTGTACAAACTGTGTACATTCTGATTTTGAATGCTACTATTCCATGGCAGTCTATCTGTGCCTGCATGGACTCCTGCTAACTGCTTTAGTTACCTTCTAGTTGCAGATATCTGCCAGTGTTTTGAGGTAAGGGCCCACTGTGTTTCATTTAGGTCTTAATTAGGATAATTACTGTATTACTACTGAGTATAGCTCAGCAAGAGATTGAAACACCAGTAATTTCTGGAGCTATACTTATTTAATCCTGTGTTTAAAAGAAAAGTCCTTTCACAAGTACCAGTATTTTCCCTTATAAAAATGGAAGAGCTTTGTCCACACACTTCTTGAGAACCTTTGTATCTTTGATGTTGAGGCTCATAAAAATGATGTTTGAAATAAAAATATTACTTGTGGCTAGATTCTAAATCTTTGTTTTCACTGCTATAACAAACCCTACAAACATGCATTTTTTTCTCATCCCCATTCTTCTCCTTTTTGTCATTTTGTGAGTTCAGATGTCCAAAAGTAACTGCGTTTTGTCCTTCTTTAAACAGATGAACTTCCCTGCTAGGTTGTTGGCTGCAAGTTTGGATTGTAGCCATGAAAGGTTTACTTTTAGTTTTTTCAGACTCTCGTCATTTTCTTTTGATGAAAACAAAAATTTTCGTAATTTTTCAGTCCAGAGTTCTAGCCTACTGTTCTATTTCAAAGGAAGCTAGAAACAGGTAATTGGGAAGACAAAACATATTCACTTTGTCTCATAAAATCTGTCAGGAAGCAGGAAAGATAAAAGGTTTGATACAAGCAAAGATGCAATTCAGATAGACTTCTATATTCCTTTAGAGGACCTTTTGAATTGAAATTTGTTTGGCTTCTAAAAATGAGTTTGAAAAGGAGATTGTTCTAAGGTTCACAGGAAAAAGGTTTTCTTCCAACTGTGCTTAGGTCATGGTGATGTTCTGCAGAATATTGCTTTACATGACTATGTTCCATTGTGGAGCTAATAAGACTTTTAAAACCTGCTAAAACTGGGTAAAGTCTCCAGCTGTGCCCTTTAAAACTCTACTTTTTAATTATACACTGTCTTTTATTTCTAAAGATTTGGGAAATTCAACCTATTCTCTATGTGCTTCGTCTAACTAAGGTAGAGCTTCTGCACATAGGGATAGTTTGAAAATAAACTGTACTTCAGTGTTTCTGTAGTATGTATCTTTTTTTTAATGCTTCTCATTCTGTTAGTGCTGTAGATGCCTCTTAGCTTCACTGCTTCATTCAGCATACCTGTATTTAGAATATTTTTACTGAATAGAACAAAAAAAATGTAATTTGACAGTGATTTTGAGCACCATCTTCGAATCCTATTGGTAGGGCCTGTGCCTTGTATTGGCTTTGGAGAAGTGTAGTGTCATTTTTCTCTGCTGTCTCTTTTTGCTGTAGGGAGAACTGCCAGGCAATGTCTGGATAATAAATCTACTGTGAGGGTTACAGGACTGTATAATTTCATGTCCAGCAGTATTGAGCACAAACTGCACAATTCCCAGTCACAAAATTGTAGCTGCTGTGAAGTTGCCTCCTGTCTCTAGGCCAGCTCTATTTAGTCCTGGTGATTGAAATTGTTCTTATTCAAAAGGTGGCAGAGTTGAAATGGGAGGAAGGGCTTCTAAAGATTCCATGTACTTGCACCTTCCAGAGCATTCAGTAAAAATGAAGCACCAGTGTCAGTCATTAAAAATTGTCTGCTTGTTACTGACATGTCTGCCAAATGTCCATTCTTTATTCCCAGTTTTTATATATACTTCTCCTTACAGTCATGAACGTGACAATACTCACTTCTGTCAGAGTGACAGAAATGGGAAATGCTGCAGAAAAGGGGATTTTATTTGATACAAGGAAGTTATTGGATCTGATTCTCAGTCTAATATGTAATTCCATCAGTTTTATGTTGTGAATAATATCAAAGAATCTTTGCACTATTCCAGGCCATATGGTGTTTTGGATTCAATACTACTGTTTAATAACAAAAACATATTTTCCCATGTACTTTATAGAATGCCTGGGCATCTCTTGCTCTGCATTCACTGCACTCTGAAAGACAGATCTGTAGCTCATACAAAGTCCTAGGAAAAGAGTTATTTTAATGTTGTTTTCTGTTTATGCCTCTGTAGGAATATTAGTGCTGTGTTACAATTATTTCAGTTTGTAGAAACATGTCCTGAGGTGATTGTGTTTGTTAACTCTGCAGGTACGCTACATGTAGGGGATGAAATCAGAGAAATAAACGGAATCAGTGTGGCAAATCAAACTGTAGAACAACTACAAAAAATGCTTGTAAGTGCCTGAAGTCTTCCTCATGTCCTCTGTAAAAGTGCCTGTCCAATTTTGTCAAAACTTTTGTGTAATTGCATTCCAACTTCCCCTTGTGTTCTTGATAGACTACATATGCATGTAACAAAAAGTTCTGACAATTTTTAACTGTTGTGCTCACAGTTACTGATGTTACAAATTTTAAAAACATTACTTTGAGTTCAGACAGTCTGTGTTTTTCCAGGAAAACTCCACCTTTGACCTTGCTAGTAGAGTCTGTTTGATATTTCTATAACACTTGTTAATTTTTCTGCATACAACCCTAACCTTGAGATCTTGGATGGTATCACTAATCCTAGACAAGCTTAAAGAGAAATAGCATTTCTTGGGGTCATAGGAAGCCAGACATAGAGAAGAAAGAGGGGAAACACTGAGGTTTCTTGAAGTGATGTGCACACATTTGTGCCCAGATGGAGTCCTGCAGTTGTCAGCCATGTGGGGGCACGAGTATTCAGATTGCCATTTAAGAAAATATGTTGTCACAATCTGCTGCTATTCTGCAGTCACTACTTGTTAGAAATATTCTTATACAACAGTAATTACAAAGTGGCAGACACCATGTTCTGTTTTGATGAAAGACTATTTTTGACATTCTTACCTTTAGTACAGTAAAATGCAGCTTTCCAGACCTGAATACAGTTTTGCTATTTAACATGTAAGATGAAAGGGAAGAAAATGCCACTTTGATAGCAAAGTCTGTAGATGACAAGAATATCACTACAAAGAAAAGGTTGACGTGGAAGAAACCTACACATGTCTGAATCTTTCATGTTAAAATACAGTTCTTGGTCTAGGCATTGAAAACCTGGTCAGGTGGACAAACTGATAATGCATGTTTAGATTAATGAGGACAACTTGAATGTTTGTTTATAGGTGATATGACAACTCAACCACAGCGTTTTAGCTTTTCATACTTGGACTGTGATGTTTTTCTTTCAAACATTAATAATTTGGAGATTTTCTCTTCAGTGTCAGTCTCAAAGTGCTTCTCTCTTGGCAGAGGGAAATGCGTGGAAGCATCACCTTCAAGATTGTGCCAAGTTACCGCACGCAATCTTCATCCTGTGAGGTAATGAATTTAATGAGCCATCCCCTTTCCTCCTCAGTCCTGTAACTAACTGCCTGCTGATGGCTGAATGTTACTGCTTTCTGGGAAATTGTTTCTGCCTGTCCTGTTAGATCACGCACACCAATTTTACAACAAAGATAACGGAACACGAGTAGGTCCCACCTACCTACTCAGCCCTGCCTTCATATTCATCTCATCAGCACCTTAACTAACTCTTTACAGCCTGTTAAAGAAAAAAAAAATAGGAAAGGGCATCCTCAACTTACGCATTTAGGAAGCCCCTTTAAAATATGACCTTTTAAACTCATTCTTCAGGAAGTCTGTTAAAGTTCCTAAGCTGAGGAATGATCCTCCTCTTTTTTAGGCTTTAAATATTACATTGCTGCTTTGGGCTGTTAAGGGTTAATTGAAGAACCTGTTTCTGTACAACCCTGTTGAGGTAAATTTGTGATGCTCGTGTGTAACAGTTACATGTGGCTTAATATTACGTTTCCATGAAAAATTGTTCTTTGTCACCACAGAAGAAAAACAGATTTGGAGTTGTTGCTGAACTAGAAACTTGGTATTACAGCTTTTGCACAGCAACGTTTAATTCCCTTCTGCTCACAAAGTTATGTTCCAGATTGCAACTGGAGGGAATTAAATGGTAGAAAATGGCTACTTGAGAGCCAGTGTTGCAGTGTGAGCACACAGATGGCATCTGCAGCGTGTGGATGATGCCAATCTCCCCGTGCCACGTGCTCAACTGCGCAAACAGCTCCCGAATTAGAGCTCCCCCAGTGAAATCACAACCCCTGCCAGAGTCAAGCTCCTCATCTTAATTAGAGCTGTGATTTCACCCTAATTGTTCTTGTGTCTCAGCAGATGCTAGAATACAAAGAAACTGCTATTGTGGTTGTCAGAACGATCTGTTTTGCAAGGAAAACAATTACTGCTTTTTGGTTGCCTTCTGTACTTCTAACAGAAATCAACAAAAACTAAAAGGTTTTAGAGGTAGAAGGTTTGACAGATTTTCACCTTTGAGGCCAGTTTTCTTAAGTATGAAACCAAAAGATTTTCATGAAATGCAAAGGCTTTTAAAAAAATTACAGCGTGCTGACAAATTCATGTCTTGACTTTTGTGCTGCAAAGAGGAGAAATAATAAAAGATACCTCACTTTCCAATATTGAAAAGCAGAAACTGGTGAAACTGCAGACCTGCTGGGAAGATGATTATTTAGTACAAATCAGCATACAGCTTTAAATTAATACTATTAGGTGTCATTTTAGTAATAGCAGATCATCTCTTTTCTTTAGCTTTGTGTCCTTAGGCTTTTCATGACTATTTATTTCACAGAAGAATGGAAGATAGACTCTTACCTTCCTTTGGAAAAATGGCTAACTTAGAAATGTGTGATCCAAGAGAAAAAGAAATCATGTCTAATTACCATACTTTGTAGCATTTATAATTCATTTAGTCAGAGATGGATGAGTCTTTCCCACCTGCCCAGCCACACTAAGACTTTGGCTTGATTTTCATCAGTTACAGCTGTAAACAAAAAAACCTGGTGTTTTTAAATCACCTCCTTAAAGCATCACTAGTCCTTTGGTACACAGAGAATTTTCTTCACAGATTTTTTCAGGAAGGTGATTCAAATGATGAATGGAATTTTTAACCATTGATAAAGACTAAAAATCAATGATGACTGACATTACTAAGACACAGAAATCTTGCTTCTCATCCCTTCCAGCAGGATAAATAGAGATATTTGGTCTTCACCTAGTATATTCTTCCTAGTTAAGGTATTTTTTGTCAAGATTTCAGTCTATATTTATGTTTGGTTCCCCTCCTCCTTCAGTCATGGACTGGTGCTTGTGTAGTGTAGTTTTATCAGAAGAGAAATACAAAACAGAATCAAGAACTGGGGGGCTTTGAGGCTCCTGCTGGGATCACCTCACTGGATTGCAAAACATCTTGTTAATCTTGAATAAGAAAAAACTAAGTTATCAGTAGAATCAGAGGTGATGTGCCTTTTATTTAGAATCTTAGGCCTTCATAAATGTGAGGCATGGGATTTTTTTTTGGTTTTAATGACTGGGATTTGAATTGCACTTGCCATATTTGTCTTCTTTTGTGGTCATTTAAAATAGCTGCTATTTTCTAAATATTGAGCCATCTCTGCATATTTAGGGAAGTCTTGTTCCTACACTATGTAATTCAGGGTCACTAGGCAGTTTTCAAAATCTCAGCTGAATAATTTCAGGTTTCTTAGACGTTTGTGGCTTTTCCTGAACCCATGCCTTCCATTCAGTTACCAGAGCTGCTATTTCATGGAGCAGACCTTGCTTGAAGATGAAATACTTTTGAATTCCCTTGTGTAAAAATTGGATCAGCTGATCTGGTGTGAGGTGACCTGTTCAGTCACTGGCATGGCAGATGACCTGAGTTAACCCAGATATTTAGATAACAAGGGGCCAGGGTGTTGTTTTCTTCATCAGATACCCAGAAAATTGCAGATTTACATAAATGTGAACTTAAGTAACTGTTGCAACACATCCTTCTGATGGTGGCTGTGTATGCTGTTCATATGTTTCAGTTTTACCCCACTGAGTAAGCATTTTGCTCTGGCTACATTTGCATTCTTACTTTGTACTGGCACAACAGCCCAAGTAACTTTTTTATAGTGTCAGATATGTGAGAATGGTAAGAGAAATACTTTTTTCTTCTTTTCTCTTTTTGTTTGGTTTTTGTTTTGTTGGGGTTTTTTGTTTGTTTTTGGGGTTTTTTTTGTTTAACAAAGGAATTCCTTATAAACATTCTTTGTATTTCAGATTGTCTTTGTGAAACACTTAAGTTGTTTCATTAAGAAGAAAAGCCTTTATACATATGAGATTTTTAAAGCCTGGTGGTAATCACCACGGATTTTTTCCTTTATCTTCCATGATTTCCATGAGTGCTCAAACACTAAGAGTTTTTATTGTCTTTAACTTTTTAAAAATTATTTAAAATTATTTATTGTATTAAAAATACTGACAGAAGCATTCCTTGAGCAAGACAGAAATATAAAAGTATTTTCAGAATTTTGGAAAGCCTGTCTGTGTTTTTGTTCGAGGTTTTGGTTTTGTTGATTTTCTTTTTTGAGTTTTGCTTTTTTTTTATATCTGGCAGCAATGTCATTGATCCAGCTGTTTTTGTCAGTATCTAATTTGATCAGATCATCTTTATTAGACATCATTGAGTTCTTCTATATAGGTTTGCATCTCAAATGCATTGGTTTATCATTCCTAAACCACATCTAAAAACAAGGAATCAACAGGAAACTGTGTTTGCCATCATGTGGAAAGAATTGTGGTTGTTTCCTCCGAGGCTCTGGCTCTGTGGTTCTTCAGCTGAATAGTGATGACCCCAAAGATTTCTGTGTTGTTTTTTGTCTTGGGGCTGGAGAAGGCTGGGAAGTCCAGACAGTCAAGTTTATTGAAATATAATGGTAATAACCTTTCTACATTACTCAGAATCATTGGATCCTCCAAGTGTTTTTCTGCCCGTTCTCAGGAAAAGTAGGGCTTTTACTGATTTACTGGAGAAATAAACCCACAATCCAAACTGAAGTTTTCCAGGCCAGTCCTAAGCAGTCATGTTATTCTACAAGGATCTCTGTGCTCATTGATTTATCTCATTAGATTGTGCATAATACAGTTTTTCTCCTAACTTTTGAGTCTGATATTTTTTGGAAAAAATACCTGTCCCTAGAAAATTAAGAATCTAAATGCCTTTAAAGTTGTGAGAGAACAGAACAGTCTAATTATGTAAAAGTCATACATAAAAATGTCTCTTGACTAACTTGTTAGATTATTTCTGACAGTACTGAAATCACCAATAAGACTGAAAATTTATATTTTCCTCAGTATCTTATGATGAACATTTGCTTTGAATAATATGCTGTCTTGTGTGGAGAACTGTTGGAGGAATACAAATCAAAACATTCTCAAACGAAGAAAATTTCCTTCAAAGGCAGAATCCTTCAAGATAGTCCAGAAATAGTGGCATTCTCTAAACTTGTTTTTCCCCACATGATTTGGGTGCTTGCATCAGTTTCCAAAGCTTTCCCTTGCTCCCTTGCTAAACCATTACTGACAATGGATCATAAAAAAACTATTAAAAAAAAAAAAGTTAATTGATTTTTCACCTCTTGAAGGTGAGAAAATAGCAGAGACAGAATTGCAGAGCAAGCAGAAAATCCCTTTGTAAAGCAAGGAAGTCATTGCCTTTTTGAAAAAAGTTCCCCTGGTTACAATTTGGTAAAGGTGATGCTGATAATCCATACATAAAAGAAAAAAAAGGGAATACTGATTCCTTTAGGCTTTTCCTTTTTTTTATATTTTTTCTTTTTTTTTTAATTTTTTTTCAGTAATGAATGGTTTATTTGCTCTCATTTGAATATTTTAAACTTGTTGTGCTGGAGTGATTTTGTAATTGGAATTAGAGCTGATTTCCCCCACTTAGTTATGTGTTGCAGATACTTGTGGGAGGCAAGTTTTGTTCCTATGTATGTGGCATTAATCCCTGATTAATGTTGCACAAACAGTTTAGCTCCAGGTCTGGTTTTTAATTTGTTCACAAAAGGTACTTGTATTGCTAAAATACAACAGGGTTAACTTTGTTTACTTAGAAAACAATTTTAGTCCTTTTTCTCTGCTCTCCTTGATGTTACACAAAATGACCAGACATTCCTAAACTGGCCTTTGACATGGAATATTTTAATTTTTAATTCCTTTGGGGGTTAAAGGGATTTTTATTTTTTTCACAATGTATGACTGGATTATTTTATTTCCAGAAGAGATGGCTCAGTTGTCTGACCTCATGGAATTAAGCACTGTACAGTCAAAATGGCATGTGAAAAAGATTGCTCTGAAAAACCCAGTCAGGGATTCCTGTTATCCTTCCCATAGAATTTCCCAGTGTTCACCCTGTGCCTGCTCTCTCTTCCCTGAAGTGCAGGGCCACACTTTGTGTTAGTCTGGGATCAAGGGACTTGGCTCTTCTAGAGTGCTGTATTTTGATAAGGTTTGATACTTTTCAAGCCCATAGGAATGTTGGAGGAGAACCCTCAGTGTGCTGTAAAGTGGATGAGAAGGGAGGAGAGAGAATCCAGCTTCCTCCCCTTGCACTGTCTTTGAGACACTGCAGAGAGATGCATCTTGCTGAGTAGAGACTGATCAACACTGACAACCACCACATAGCTAAAAAAACATTCAGAAACATCTTTGAAACAGAATATGGGCCTCATTCTATTCCAAGTACTATTCAGAGTATAACTCTCAGGTACTTTAATTGGTGTATGACTAAGGGCTGGTAGCATTGTCAGCTGCATGAGATCTCAAGAAGTCCCAGTTATTAAAAAGCTGAAGGCAACATAAAAATAGTTATTACCTCAGATAAATCAAAATGTCAAACCTCAATCATAAGCTATGGAAAAATTTTTCAGATTTACAGAGTTTGTAGTGTGGAAACTTTCACAAATGAAGCAGCTAAGCAAATGGTTATAAGGCTGTGGATGTAACTGTTCTTTGAAATATATCTGTGTTCCTGTGATAGTGTTGTGTTGTTAATGAACCTTGTGTCTTATTTCAGAGAGATTCCCCCTCTACATCCAGACAGTCCCCAGCTAATGGTCATAGCAGCACTAACAATTCTGTTTCGGTAAGATTTCCAGTTCCACACAGAGAAAGTGTGAAAGTTTTGTTGGTGCTCATCTGCCATTACTGTTATACTTTATTGTGTGGTCAGTGGAGAATTTTGTCCTGCTGAGAGAACCCAGGTTATCGCATATGTAACTCCCCATTTTCTTTTTTTTTTTTTTTTAAGGGCTTTTTCCAACATACTCTTCTCATTAAAAGCTGTACAGTGAATAATTAAATGTTAGTAACTGTACTGTGACACTTCAGTCATCCTTAAATCATTGTCAGCACTTTCCTCAAAAATAAGCAGAGGATTAAAGTGGAAGTTTTTATTTCCATCCCGAACTTTGGAAGCAGAGTTTGAAGGAAGAGCTAACTGTGCAGTTAGTATCCCAAGACACTTTAGCTTCCTTTTTTTTTTTTAAGTTTTGTGTTTTGAGAGCCCTCTGGAGCGTGTGCTGGTTTCCGCTATCTGAGTTAAGGAATTGGTGTGCTCTCTGCTGTCGTGGTACGTGCACATACTGTGTGAGACATGAGCCTTGCCTGGGTATGGAAAGCAAAAGGAAGTGGCTTTAAACTGCACTACAAACCAAGCTATTACCATCACATCTTTAACACAAAGTACTTTTGTTTTGTATGTATTCAGGTAGAAAGGTGCTGTCGATCTCCTGTTCTTCCCAAAGTGCATTAATGTTAAAATTCATGTTGTTTATCATTTGTTGTTGTTTGGGCCAATGTAGTAACTGCACACAAGTTTCTTCAGTGAGTGCTGTCAATATCATGAGTTCATGGGACTAGCTAAAAACAAACAAAAAAACCAAAACTAAGTAACTATTTCTTTAAATAATAACAAAAATTGCAACTTAGACATTATTTGCCGCAAGGTAAAGTGTTTATTAATTAGTAGAATGAAAAATAATTGTGTGAATGAAAAATTTAAGACATTTTTGTGAATTTAATTGAATTTATAGCTTGATAAGTAGTTGTAATCTTAATTCTCAGATCAATTGATCACATTATAATTTTTAATAATAAGTTTTTTAATATTTATTATAGCCTCTCTCTTTTAAAAGCAAAACTTAATACTTAAGTGGAAAGGCATTCACATGAAGAGCCTCTTTCACTTGGTGGTGCTTTTGTGTTGAAGATGCTGAATTATTTATTAAAAAGCACATTCTCTATCTGCTTAAACTTTTTACCTGCTTTCTTCAGCTTGCTGCTAAACAGCCTGGGTTTGATTTTTCTTTAAGAAAAAAGTTATTTCTAAACATGGGTCAATGCTTTATACTTTTGTCTAACTTACCATTTTACTGTAATGTAGTGTGAATCACTAACAAACGGTGTTATGTACCCTTAAAAAGTAAAATGAAAATTTCTTCTCCTGGGTTGACTTTATTCTGCAGGACTTGCCATCGACAACACAACCAAAAGGACGACAGGTGAATAGAAATCTTCCATGGCAGTTTTTGTAAACTTAGCTGCTAGCAAACATCCCTGCTTACCTTCTCCCCCCTCATATTCTGTATGTGCTGGACTAAAACATTGAAGCTTGGAAAATTTGTTTCTTTTTTTTTTTTTCATTTTTCTTTTTAACTCATTTGTTTGTGGCTAATTCAAAGTAGCATTTTTTTTTTCATGTGTCCACATGCGTGAGAGTTACAAAGTTATTGTGAATTTAACTGGAGATGTTGATTTAGTTCAGAATGCATTAATAGACTTCCTGTTGTGCAGTGATCTGTGCAGGTTTTAATCTTAGAGGAAAGCTCAAATTTCTATTTTAGCTGTAATGGAGACTAGTAGGGCAGGTGTCTAAAACTAAAATATTGTGCTCATAGAAATTTCAAGTCTTTAGTTTATCTGAAACTATTAACATTAACAAAACTCTTCAAAGAAAAACATTAAGGACAGTTTCTGTTAAGGTTTGATAAATCTGAAGATGGTCTCTTAGCTTTTCAGTCCAATGTCCCATATTCCATAACTTCCCTTAACTTTGTTACCTTGACCTGGTGGTTGTGCAAGTCAGCACAGACCAAAGAAAGATCTTCCCTCTCCAGAGAATTCCAAGAAAGCACTTAGGGGCTCCTCAGAGGATTCCCTGTTGTTCTCTTTGCAATTTTAAGAATTTTTGTTCTTTTCCTGCAGCCTCCAAATGAGCACATACTGTCAAGTGATTTGTGATTCATCTCCAGGAACTGCTCCATTTATTTATAGTCTTTCCAGAACCTACCTCTGATTTTTTAACTGTGTACTCAGCCTCCTTCTCTTATAATAGCTCTTGCAATTCCATTCAAGAAGTCAATCAGCTACTTTAACTCTTGTCTTTGAGAATCTTTTTATATTGCTGTCTGACTGAGTTGGCTGGAACTTCTGTTACAAGAATGGTTTGCTCTCACTTCACTTCCCATTTTTAAAGCTCTCTATGGTTCTTTCAACTTCTCATTTTCTTCTGAAGCTGTGTGAATGTAAACTGGAAAGGCTCCATGAAACACCTTTCAGACATTTGTATTAGGCTTTCATTTGCTCCTCACAGGATTTTTTCCCCAGGAGAAGAAACTTGTTCAAGGCAATATCAAAATAATGGTGTTCCTCTTACTCACACCATTTATAATTACCTGATTATTTCAATTTTTACATGATTTTTCCCATTGAACCAACATATTTTTCTTGTCATCCTGGAAGACAGTGAGGGCTTGGATAACATTTTTATGTGTAAGGAGGTCTGTAATGTTCCATGAGCTGCTAATACGTGGTGGATAATGGCTCAAACTGGAGCAGGGACTTGAAAAGCAGGGAGGTTTCTAGATAGCCAAAATACTGCTGATATTTCTAGACCTATATTAATAAGCTTCAGGCAAAATAAGGGATTGGCTCAATATTGATTACTTCATGGAAAACAAATTGCTAAGTAAACATAATTGGTTCCAAAATATCCTTTTCTCAGGCAATTAAAACGAGTTGCTTTTTTAATCTCAATGCACAGCAGAGCAAGGGTCAGATTTAATAAATTATAAGTTCTGTATTGGTATTGTCATCTGATGCTCTCACTGCATACCAATAAAAATACATCAGATACAAGATAAAAGTGATTAGCCATTTTAAGTTAATTTATTCATATGCTGAGGAGCAGATTGGATTGCTTTTTTAAGTGCCATGGATAGTGCTAGCACTGCATAGTTACAGCTATTTTTGGAGCAGAATTTGAGCAAAGTTGAAAACTCACTGTTGCAGTTTCTAAGAAGGATTTTACTTTGCAATGTAATTGTTGGGGTTTTTTTAATCGAGTCAGTTTTTAGTAGAATCAGCAGTATGTGTATACAAGGCTGTCTGAGATGCTGTAGGGTGATGTTTGGAGTTTATAAACTGTAGAAATTATCCACCTAGGACATGATATTTATTTTTGATTATAAGATCCTTGGATGCATCAGGGCTGTAATAAGCCTTTAAAACTGGAGATCACTTTTGTTTTTATTTTGAGACCTCAGTAACACAGAAGGAGAGGATTGGTATATTATTTTAAATTGTTTAAAACTGGAGATCACTTTTGCTGTTCATGTTCCTTAGAGAATAACTTGCTCAAACAATGAGTTTTATTTTCACTGGAGCAGACTTTTACTGAAAAACACATACAGAGTATGACCACATTCCTTTTGAGTAACTCTGTGATAGGTACAATATGGGACTTCCTAAAAAAGATTTTTTTTAAAATGTCTTAAATCTTAAAAATTCTCATTTTTTAGATCACTGATAAAGCCAAAGTCCTTTATACTGTCCAGTAAAATTTCCTGACAGAGAAATTTTTAGAGCATATCATGGGACTGCAGTTGGAAAGTACATTGCAGATTGAGTTGTAAGGTGCTGGCTTATGTTCTGTAATGATTTGTGATAGTTAATAACTATAAGAGGGACTCTGTGAGTTTATTACATTTTTGCTGTTCAGGTTTTATAGAATGTAGAAACCATGAGCTGTTGAAATAACATCATATGTCTCCATCATTTGCTGGAGGGGGCATTTTCATTTTCAACTATCACTTATGCTTTGGCACCTTCCTTTTTTTGTTTCTTTCTTTGCTTGTTGCAACCAATATGTGTAGCTGCACTCACAGATCAGATTTTCACCTGTTACTCTGAATGCCATACCAGTAATGATATTGCAGTGTCTCTTATAAACTCTTTTTTTTGTAGATCTATGTAAGAGCACAATTTGAGTATGATCCAGCAAAGGATGACCTCATTCCTTGCAAAGAAGCTGGCATCAGATTCCGAGTTGGTGACATTATCCAAATCATTAGCAAAGATGATCATAACTGGTGGCAGGGTAAACTTGAGAACTCCAAAAATGGTACTGCAGGTCTTATTCCTTCTCCTGAACTTCAAGAATGGTATGACTTAAGTTTTCTATAAAAATGAACTTAGTTTTGATTTTATTTCTATCTTTCATACTTTACATTGTTGTATAGCTAGTTTTTGAATTATTCTTTCTTTCTTTTCCTTTTGTTTTTAACGTCTATTCACTCAATTTGTGTGGTATTGATTTTTTTTTTCTCATACATGCATAGCAATAAGGGCTACATACAATTTCATATGTGTGGTTACATTAAAAAAATGAATTCCTGTGTTAATAAACATTGTGCTTTCTGGTATACTGTAGGAAACTAGGATTGAAGGCTGCATGCAAATTGATTATAAAAGAGGGTCAAATTAATTTTTCTTTCAGCTTCTAAACAGAGGTTTCATTAGTATTGCTTACATGCAAGTGCTGCAGGAGTAAGGTTTTAGCAAGATGTCAAGCAAAAAGGTCATTGAGGGAGTCTAGGGTTTCCTTTCCTTTTCATTTTTCATCTGAATGTCAAAAAGCAGAACAAAATCTCAATGCTAAGATTCCTGGATGACAGGTTCAATGAACAGCAATGGCACTGAGCAGTGCAGAGCCTTTAAACAGCCTCTTGCAGGAGCTGTTTAGAAAAAGTTTAAAATGTGTCAGCACAAATTCTGGCAAGCGAGTCCTGGGCCTTGGAAGGTATGGCCATAACTCAGTGAAGTTTATCAACAGGGATGATCTAGCCCAAAATACTTCATACAGGATTTGCTACATAAAAGAACTGGAGTTCTGCACAGGGTTTAACAGCTCCTGGACTGGCTAAGGGAGATTTTTTCAGAAGAGAGACAGAGGCAGGCAGGAGCTTTAGATCCATCTCCTGAGCTCTGTGCAAGCCCTGATGGAAGGGAGGCCCAGGTGCACATTGCAGCAGAGTCCCTTGAGTGCTTCACCCCAAAGATCAACTTCCAGGCAGTCCCACAGCACTGCACCACTTGCTCTGCAGTAATTCAGACCATGGTGGTCTTTGCAGACCTTGTGCTCTTCCACTCTGATCTGCTGCAGAATGGTCTGGATTCATTTCAGGGTCTGCCCTTCCTCCCATGCTCACTTCATCTGTGGGCTTCCATCATCTACCTCTAAGAAAATACTCTTACATCAAAATACCCCTGTATATATATTATTTTAAGTCATAAAAAAAGTAGTTTTTAACAGTTTTACTGTACTCTTGTTCTGTAAAAAGCTTACATTTCTAATTCATTCTGTGCAGCTTTTTAAAGATCCTTGTTTACAACAGAAAATGTTTTTTCTCCTCCATATGTCAGGCGAGTTGCTTGCATTGCCATGGAGAAGACCAAACAGGAGCAACAGGCCAGCTGTACTTGGTTTGGAAAGAAAAAAAAGCAGTACAAAGACAAATATTTGGCAAAGCACAATGCAGGTATGAACAAAAAATGCAGGTATCTTTAACAGGTTACATTTCTTGCAGTTTAAACCTTGCTGTTAATTGTTCAGCTGGCACCATTATATAAACCTAATGAGTTACTTAGGAAAATATAAATAAAATTATAATTAGGCCAACATTCCTCTGCTTGTTCTTTGCTATTTAAGCATAGAGCTCAGTCAGAGAGAGGCAACCTGCCACAAAATCAGTGCATCATAGTATATCCTGATACAGGCTTAAATTGTTTGGGGGTTTATGTTTAAAGCAGCATTACAAACCAAGAGGATATGATTTTTGCTACCTATGTAACTGAACTGTGCTTTACAGAAGCCTGTTCTTTAGCATCCTTGTTAATATGTGCTTATAGTTACAGGTTACGTATGTGAAAACATCATGAAAGAGCATTTTTATTGAAGTGGAATAAGAGCTATAGCATAGTCAGTGTTATTTACAGTTACAAAATAGGACCAGCTGTGGAGGTTTATCCTCCTTGCACTGATTTCTGCCTGAATTCCAAGTCTAGGGCTTCTGTTCAGACTGCTGAAAAAATGAATTTAGAAAATTTTGAAAGTGTAGAAGATATCCTTGTCAAGTGAAATTCATTAGTTTTAGTAGTAAAAAAGACAGGCCTCTTCATTTATGGGCTCGATTTGCTTTTCTCCTTTTAATATAGAATAGTTAATGTGCTGGAACTGCTTTTCAACACTTTTCTGTTGCTTCTGCATTAATATCACATTCTGTGATGCTTATGTTGTGGTCTCCTGGGAGACTTGCAGAGATTTTTACTAGAATCAAAAGAGATACCTGTCCAAGCAGTGTAAAGAAAGAATTTCGTATTATATTCATTCCTGGGGTTTTTTTGCAGTTGCATCCTTGAGCACACCAATTAAGCAATATAAATCCATATTTTCAGGTATTTCTCTTTACCTGCACAATATGTGCAGTATCAGAGCTCAAAATGTGTCACTACTACAGAACATGTTTCCTTAAAAGTAATTTGAAAGTAAATTCTAAGAAAGTCAAAGAAAGTAATTGTTGTTTATACTCTTTAATTCGATGTTGCATTTAAGATGTTCACAGGTGAATATAAAACTATTTGTTACCCTGAAAGCTCTCACAAGCAGAGACTGAAAGCTTTAAGTAGGTTCCTTCCTTTAGCTGGTGTAACACCCTGCTTGTTCTAATGTTTCCCCTTCGTTGCAGTAGCACTCAGCCACATTTTAGTAATAATAACAAAAGCTGTTATAATAACTAAAGAGAATAAACTGAGATTTTATGAGCCAAAGTCTTTCACAATACTGGTATCAATTGCTCCCAGCACAAATTCCCACAGCCTTGCTCCTCCCTTCCATTGTGGCCATGCTGTGAACTGGATCAAGAACAACCCAAAAAAAACACAGATTTTTTTCTTTAGGAGAGATACATTTCTTAATGCAGTTCTCAGTGCAAATACAGAACTAAAAATGTCAGTATGAGTAAGCAGGGCCTGCTCCAAAGGAGGGAGCTAAAGGAAGGATAGCCAGGGAAGGAGAAGGAGCAGGAGCAGGCAGTACTGTAGGAGCAGAACTAGCTCAAGGGTTTTCCATCAGTTAAATTCCTGAAAGGAATCTAGACTTTGCAGCCTTGACATGGAGGAATATTTTAGAGAAGGTTGTCAGCACTTTGATTCACACAGTTCACCTGCCTTCACAAGCAGTGCTGTTACATCTTTATTTGCTTCATATCAGAGCAGGTGTTTGCCAAAAATTAGAAATGCAAACTTCAAAAATTATGGTAGTGACCATAAAAGAAACTGTTCCCTTCAGAACACAACTTCCCCTTTTTCCTAAGTTAGAAAGTTAATGTAAGCATAGATTGCAATCAAGATTTCTTGTAGAAATATTACTGATCTTAGTGTTCCTGAGGTACTGAAGGTGATGCCAGTAATATTCCAGGGAATGACACCAAATACAGGATATTCAGAATATGAATATTATTAATTGCTTTGGTGCTCATGTGAGTTCAGGTTTAACTGAGGTGGCACTGAATTTACATTCTCTGAAGTGCTCTGTCACATCCAGGATTGTTAGGCAATCCTGGCAATGCTGGCCCCTGCAACCTCTCAGTGCTTCTGTTTCAGAATAAAAACTAGATGTTTTCTTCTGCTGGATCCAAAACAAGTATAATTAATCATTGTCAAAATGTTGCTCTTATAGGAAAGTAGAATTTATTTCTCTTATATCCTAGTATAAAATTAAATAAATTGATCAGCAGTGCGTAATCTATTTGGACTTGTGTGTTATTTTCCTCTTAGGGGTGAGGCTGAACTGGGGTGCTGAGAAATGACCCAGTAAAATAATTCATAGTCAGCTCAGATTTGTGTGGCTAGCTAATGATTTGAGAGCTGGTGTGGTATATTGGGATATTACTGGAAATAGAAATGAGATTATTCTGCAAATCAGACATAGTTTATGAAGTAAACAGGAGATTATTTCAGTTACTTTTTAGAATTAGAAGCAAATAGATTCTCCTTTACAAGAAAAATGTAATCCTGTTTTTCTGTTCTCCATGCTTCATATTAGAGTATTGGGCAATTTCATGATCATGTGTTTTATCAGTGTAAAGTCAGTTTTAAACCAAAGCCCACAGAAAAAATGAAATATCTTTTCCATTATTAGATTCACTGACATTTTTATAAATGCTCTAGAGATATGCTGCAGTGATATCTAGATATATTTTTTATTTATTTTGCTGAAAAGTTACTGCAGGGCTTCAGAAAAGAACAGAACATACCAGAACTATGCTCCATATTATGCATAATGTAGAAGATTGCCAAGCTTTTATAAAATATGTTTATCATTTCTTAATGTGATTTATTTGCCTTGTGTTTAGACTACTGCATGGTAAAGTTTATTTTGTGCATATACTTTTTATTTTACTAATATATTACAAGTCATATCTCAATGACCCCTGTACATTTTTCATGCTGTCTTACTCCCAATGGCCTCTGTGCATGTAAGTAACCTGTCAAGTGACAATGCCTCTTTATTTGCTTCTTACTGTTTCCTTTCAAGAACTCCTTTTCTTTATTAGCTAGTAACACAGAAGCGTTGAAATTCAGTCTTTAAGTGTGCCCTGTATTCCTCCTATCTTTGTATATTAAGAAATTAATCATTTTCCTTTTGCATTGAGAACCCCACAATCATTAGTTAAATCCATGTAGACTGAGACACGTCTTCTCCATGCTACTACTTTGTGATGAAGGCATTAATATGTGTCATTTTTGATGTTTGTTCCTGTTGTTTGTATCTAACACAACGTGGTTTTGTTCAAGAAGAAAATAAAGGATTGCTTTTTTATTTTTTTTTTCAATGGAAAAAGACACTTGCATACTTAGGTGTTTGGCATGGTAAAGCTGTTTAGTGTGTTGTAGATCTTTAATATGAAATGAATTATTAATTTGTTTAAATACTGTGAAGTTGCAAAAAGGACAGGAGTAAGAATTCCATTGTGGAATGGAAGAAAAATATGACTAAATTTTTGCTTGTAGTATTTGGGGAAAGGTTGAAAGAGATTCTTCTTTAGGATGAAATTCAAAATGCTTCAAATGGACTAGGCAGTTTTCATATCTGTATCTTTTCAAGGCCTTAAAGAGCTGAGTGTCTCAATTGGCTGATTTGTAGCTTCACCAGATTGAAGCAGTTGGACTTTTTCTCTCAGATAAAATACTGTCATCAAACTGAAAAACTGAGAGATATCCACACTCATCCTAAAACATGGATTGGCTGTATCTGAGGTGGATACACTACTTAAGACTTGGAAACACTCAGAGATTCCATAGTTTAGGTGGAGTCTCTCCTCCCTCCTTTTCATAGCGTGCAAAAATACAGAACTGAAAACGCTTGTTGGTTATTCTGCTCCACAACTGCTGGTTGCTGTAATCTTTACAAATATAAATAACTGCCTCCTGGCTGCTCCTGTCATTAGAATTCAGCAAGAGTTACCAGAGATGATGTGTTACTGGGCACAGGAGGAATAAGCTGTTATTAATGAACAAAACTTGATTTGTCAATCATTATGTTCCTTGGCAATTGACAACAGATTGATAGGCATGATGGAATTCATCCAATTTCAACTGCAGTTGAAATGATATCTGAAAATAATACTTTTACAATTTTTCCCTAAATATGGTGGAGGTTCTTTTCTGTAATGCCATCGCTTTTCATTAGAATTCTTCATTCTGTCACAAGTTTTAAAAGCATGTCAGTTTAATTAGCACGTGTGTTAAAGAGAACTCTAATTACAAGTAAATGGTGTGGTTTGAAAGAATAAATCCCATAAAGCATTAACACTGCATTTCTCATAGATCTTGTTAAAACATTATTATGAAAGTATCCCTAACTTCAGTGTAAATAGATGTTCTCATATTGTATTCATGTCAGTCACTGTCTACAGATTTTTCTTTAGTATTGCTATTTCTTAGGAATGCAGATGTGAATGGCATGCTGTTTTAGCTGATTTCTGTGGTCTGCTGAACACTGCATGAAAGGACATGCAAACTTTGCTGAGCATCTCGGTAGCTTTGTTACTGCTCTTAACAGTTTTTGAAATGAACACTCTTGTTAAAGTTGCATAAGGAATGAATGGTTTTATTTTCCATAACACGTTACTTTGTATTATTAATCTAAAACTTCCATTATAATTATAATTTGTAGCAGAATTAATTGTCACCCTTAATGTGCCTTTTTTTCTTACCCTTTGGGGCTTTCTTTTGTGTTTTAGTGTTTGATCAATTAGATCTCGTCACGTATGAAGAAGTAGTAAAGCTGCCAGCATTCAAAAGGAAAACACTAGTCCTACTAGGTAATTTTCAGTTATTTTTCTGAACACAGCACCATAGTTCTGAAGCCCTTCTGGTGGAACATTTCTAAATGATTTTTTTGTGTTGTGGCTCAGGTGCACACGGTGTCGGAAGGAGACACATAAAAAACACACTCATCACAAAACATCCGGACAGATTCGCTTACCCCATTCCTCGTAAGTAGCAACGTTCCCTGTGCTGCAGAACTGTGACTCCTCCACAACACCCCCCTTGTTCTACTGCCTCAGACAAATCCTGCCCTAAAGGGGGCAGCTGGATAGGACTGGCTGTGTTTCTTTTGCTTTTTCAAAGGGCAGGGTGGAAAGTAGCACCACTTTTGCCTCAAATGATCCTTATTATTCAAAATCTTCTTGTTAAGCATACTTTTCTCTGCCCTAAATGTTTGTTAATTTAGAATGAAGGATAAGAGATTTCTCATTTTTAACGGTGTATAATTCCCAGGAGAAGAAATATGAGCTGGATTTAGAGGAAACCTGCTTTAACTACTTCTCATAGCTTAGTCTTGAGGACTGGTATTACACTAAAGTAACTTCAAGTTTCCAGAGATGACCCTAAGTAAAAGAAAACACAGTTCATTTCACTGCTTACAAGTGGGTTGTTACGAAGAGCACAGAGGTGTTTTCCCTTCATGACAATTTTTATCAATACCCTGGCAGGAATTGTAGATCCCATCACATGATCTCTTGGAGATTCATCCTTTTTCCTCAAGCTGAGCACTCTGAAACAAGAACATCCAGCCCCTACCTGTCCACTCTATTTCAGACTGACTTCAGAAATGCCACACATGGCTCAGAAGTGACACTCATTTAATGTTCTTCACAGAAACTATGGTTATTTTATCTGCAAATGCTTTTAAAATGGACTCACGTATACCATGATGAACATGCCTTGGGTTGCCTGCATTAGGTTCCTGCTCTGTGGAAGCACTGAAATTGTTTCATTGATTTTATAAGAAGACTAAAAAGATGCATTTTCTGAATTCCTTTACAAAACCATGGTGTAGTTGGTAGCTTTTGAGATGGGTTTTAAATTGGGTGAGGAGTTTGGGAGAATGTTTTATGAAGAAATTACCTGCACACTGAAAACCTGATCAAAGAGATCAGGTCACACACAATGGCAGTTAATTCTAAAGATTAGTAGGCCATACTTCTCTTATCACATCAGTCTGTAGAAGCAATATTTTCAAAAAGTATCTTACTCCTAAGTAGCTTTCACCTCTCTTGACCACAAGTAAATCAGGTTTTTAGACTGCTTTTTAGACTTACCCTTTTCACACTCATAAAAACCTCTTAAAAACTAAAATTTAAAAAAAAAAAAAGGAAAATGCAGAAATGTTTTTAGGACAGAAGAGGGTTTAGGAGAAATACGAGTATCTGAAGTTCAGTAGACCTAGGGACCCTTCTTTTTTTCCTGAAACTCCTGCTTTTCCCAGTGCCTGTCATTCTGATGCCTCACACTTTATTGCTCTGTATGTGATTTGACAGGTCATCATTCAGTGAAAAAGTATTGTTAAACTGCCTAAAAAAGAAGCCATACATAACCTTAATATTGTTTCTGTACTAAAGTATTTTGTATTTTCAGACACAACCAGACCTCCAAAGAAAGATGAAGAAAATGGCAAAAATTACTACTTTGTATCACATGACCAAATGATGCAGGATATATCAAACAATGAATATTTGGAATATGGCAGCCATGAGGATGCAATGTATGGGACAAAACTGGAAACAATACGAAAGATCCATGAGCAGGGACTAATTGCAATACTTGATGTAGAACCTCAGGTAACTAATTAGAAGTATATAAAAATGGGACTCAGCACAAATCTTTCAGCCTTATTTCACTGAGATGTTTTTATTGATTGCACACTAGGTAAGTGCTGCATAAAGTGATGTGGAACAAAAGCCCTTGGACCACCAGGGTATCAGCCTGTGAAGTGGAATTCTGGTAATCATCTGTTTAGAACACAGAGGAGAAAGAAAAATCAGACTTCAAGAAACACTAATAGTTTATTTATTCATTGTATAAAATCTGTAGAAAAAACAGATACATTTCCTTTTAAACATCTGTGTAGTCATTACTTTCAATTCACAGGGATCTGTTTATATATTTTCTTAAGTGGAACAACATGAATATGGACAATTGTGATGTTTATGTCATTCTAGCAGATGGAAGGAAATGGGAAGAAAGACAAAATTATGACTGGTGTTTTCTACTTAAATTTGCTGACTTGTTTCTTCATTGTGAGTGGATTCAGGAAGTTCAAATTCTTCTAAGAATTTTGCAATAGGAATGCGATACCTGACTAAATTACTTAAGACAGTTCAGAGTATGATGGTGTTCTTAAAAATAAAATCTCACATTTAACAGTGTTCAGGGAGAGCCTCATTTATAGTTAGTTCAGTTGGATCTGTTGTTAACAGGAAACTCTCTTGATATACTTTTCCAATATGCATTATTCAAAAGCTGTGCAATTCTCAAAAATGGTTTTAATCTTTGTTAGAATATATTTACATTTGGTAACAGCTGCCTTTGCCACACTTCCTCCAGCTCATGCCCAGCAAGGCACTTCCCTAACCAGCTTCCTCATTCACCCATCTCTGCTCATTGAGGCCAGCTTGTTTGTGGACTTATTCCTGGTTGTCTTACCACCACTTGCCTGTTTTCTCCTGGGCACCCTTAGTTCTGTGGGTTTTCTTGCATTTCATTTACAGGGTTTGTTTCTCATTTGGAGCAGGTTGGCAGAGGTGATTCCTGTTGGTGACTTTCAAGCAGCAGAGATTAAAACCTTTTAGCTCGGGGAAAGGGTGGATTGTGGGGATTTTGTTTGGTTTCTTTAGAAAGAAAAAGTTTTGGAGAGGACAGGAAATGAAAGGAGCAAAACAAGAGTGACCTTTACTGTCTGACTGTATCTTGTCCATCCCTTTGAGTTCAGCTGAGATGTTTAACCCCCTGTCCTGCACTTCAGTGGAGCCTGGATCTGTGACAGTTTCACAAATGGCAGCTCTGTGTCACTCAGCTCATTAAGGCAACTCTTTAATGAGAACTCCTCTTTTGCACTGATTTGATTCAGGGAATTGGAGCTGTATTTCCTACATTTAGTGCTATGCTCACCTTGTAAAAATTCAAACTTCTCACATCACATTTTCATTTGCTTAAAAAATAATAATTTTATCATAAGAAGAATAATATTCTAATCAATATTCTAAAACACAATTGGCTCTTTTCCCATTTATGGCATGACTGAATTTTTTTACATGCCATTTCATCTGTCAGTTTAAATGTAAACAGAGTCCCACACTCTTTGAGGTTGTATGGGAAGAGGCTCTCTGAAAATGCTAAAGCTTTTACTGTCTCATAAACTCACTTTTATTAAGGATAAATATATGTTTTGAAAATAATAGAAAAAGTTTGATGTCTGTATTACTAAGGTCTTGACTCCAATTCAGCTAAAAACAAATCCAGCATTGTTAGGTCGTGAATTTGTGTCTTTTGCTTGTGTGATTAAACTTACTTCATATTGATTGCTGGGGGTTTTCCTCTAAAGCATCTGATCTTTTTTCCCCTAGGCATTGAAGGTCCTGAGAACTGCAGAGTTTGCTCCTTTTGTTGTTTTTATTGCTGCACCTACGATTACCCCAGGCATTAATGAGGTATGGCATGTTGCAATCTGATGTCCTGGCAGAGGCAGAATTAAGGATGAGATTCAAATGTGCAGATCAGACTCTTTAATTGTTTCCTTGTCTGTAAATGAAGAGGCAGAAAAATAATTGAATGACAGCTTCATTAAGTTGATTGAGATACATTTATTGCTTATAAACCAATAATTCAAAATGTGGGCTTCAAGAGGAAAGATCTGTGTGTTGTATTCTAAAAGTACATTCTTCTGTTTCATTTCCTGCTTCAGCTCAAAGATCCATTTCCAAATCATTGGCACAAATTACTCAATTGTGAATTGCAATGCCAGCACTGATCCCACCTTTAGCATTTTCCCTGCACAGCAGATGTGTATCAGAAATAGGCTTATTAATTTTGACAATTGTCCTATAAGAATTGGAATCTTTGACCCAAGGGGTAATTGCTTGTGTAATAATGCTAAGTATTCATGGAGATCCACATCATATATTTCCTACTTAGTTTTTGTAGGGTATCTGCTCTGCAGATTGCTGCTGATTTCAAGGATAGCAAGCAGTTCTGGATTTAGCTCACACTAAGGCAAACAGCATTTTTACAAACACTTAATTTGCTCAGTCTTCCTTAAACCATGATACTAAAGTATTTAATCTGTTGGATTAGATCATGAATCTGTTCCAAATCTCCTAGATGTCTCCTTAATCATCAAAATAAAAAGTTAGAAGCTGTGTTACTACAGCAGGTTTCTACAGAAATGTAATTACAGTGTCATAATCATGAAGTTATTACATCACTGTAGAGGCTTGTAGGAAAAGAAGGAGCAAGACAGATATATTTAAATGCAAATACCCTGATTGATTATTCAAGTAGAAAGTGGAAAGTGAAGAATTTGGCCTCAAGCTGCAATTTTACTGGCAGCTGAGGCATTCTATGAATACTGTGAATGAGGATGTTCATGAAGATGCTTTAGTGGGCTACTTTAGCTCTAAATTGGATTTTTGCCAATTTTTAAGCACCACTGCTGAAACAAGCAGTGGAAGTGTACAACTGGAGAGGGTAAAGACAAAGATCTCTCACCACAGCACAATTTGCCATGTTAGTGAAGTGACACTTTATGTAACTGCTGGTGTGATGCTGTGAATTGGTACAATCTGATAAAATACTAGAATTTTGTCATCTACACGGAATTTGCCTTTGCGTAAACAAATAGCATTGCATCAGGTACTCTGTAAAACCAAACAATTGCTCAGGCTTGCTGCCTCCACACCCATCTCAACTCCCAGATAGTCTTTCCTTGGCCTCACTCATCTGCCAGTGGTACCTAAATTTTAATCTTCCAGTTGTAGGATGTAATACAGAGATACTTGGAACAGTTCACGTGAGGAAGAAAAGGTTTTTCCTCATACACAGGGAAGAAAAGGGAAATGTGCCTTTTATAGTAGTTGCGGGGAAATACTTCATGCCAAAGAATTAGCAGAAGTAAATTATTGTGTTCTAAGTATTTGCATTCATGCTGTAAAACCTGTCTTTATTTTAAGTTCTTGTCACAAAAGTCTCTGTGCCTGCAGGGTTTCACCCAGGCCCATGAATTGCTGAGCCAAGGCCACACTTACAAAACATGCTAATTTATTAATAGTTAAGGAAAGGGAGGGACAGACAATGGTAATAGCAACAGACCTTCCCCAAACACAGGATCCTGTTTTCCAAGGTTTTCTGGGCAGATAAGCAAAGTGTGTCTGTGTTGTAGCAGCCTGCAGGGCAGCGAACAAGGGTGAGGAGTGTGTGTTTCCTATTTCCCATTCATGCTTCCTTTTGGAAAGGTTCATTTGCATAATGTGTCCCTTTCTGTTGATCCTTTTGCCCTGCCTTGTTTTATTTTATTTGTGCTTTTTGAGAACACTTCTGTAAATGACTGTCCTTTTTTCCCTCCCCATGTTTTCTTAAATTTCATCTTTGCTTTTCTTTTCATTTTCCTGCATTCGTACTAATTGTACATAGCTGCCAAAATGGTGCAGAAAACTGCCTGTAAGTACCAGCTAGGGGCTCACAAGGTAGTCCTGGTTATTGCAGTAGTTCTAGAATGTAGTTATGCTTGTTCCCATTCAACATTACTTTTGCCATTGGAGTCAAAATTTAATGTAATAATGACTTTTGATATCTACACTAAAATTACCTGCTAGTGAAAAAAGGGACTACAGAGTAAAATTTCTGCTCTTACAGATGCATATCTGAACTTTGTGGTAAAATCAGTGCAGGGTAAAATCAGAGGCCTGATCCTGGCAGGGTCTCTCTTGAGACACTTTAGCCTGTCCAAGACCACACAAAATGTCTCAGTGATTGAGGCCCACACAGCACGAGTCAGGAGACAAACTGTTACCCTTTCCAGTGAATACAGCCATGCACTGTGGGCACTTCTGCAAAGCACAAGACCAATGTAAATCATACAGGGAACCTCCCAGAGTGCACCCACCTGTCTAATCACAGAGGAGGCTTAAATCAGATGGTTGTTGTGCTTAAACAGAGAGAGAGTGTATCAGAAAACCCTGGGGTAGTTCCTCTTTCCTCCAGCTGTTCCTACTTCCATTGCTCAGACAGCAGCAAAGAGGAGATCACAGGCTCCATTTGTTTGGTGTAAACCTTATTGAACCAAATTCTTCTCACTTTTAGCTGTGCTTTTCCCTTTCATACAGCCAAAGAATAAAAGGAATTTTTCTTAGGAAGTGTGGAGTTCACAAGGTTTAAATTGAGAATTTCTTTCTTTTGAAGGAAAGCTGGCAAAGGCCTGATGGTGTTTATACAGTCTTAGAAGGGAATATTAGTAATTTTTTGGGCTGGGCTTTGATTGCCACAAGTGGCAGCTGTTGTCCTATGTCCTTTCAGGCCAAAAATACTCAGCCCTCAGAGAGTGAAGAGGCCACTGGTGGTCTTTATGTACATGGGGTGTTTCATGGATAAAGCCATGTTTCACTCCTTTCAGCTGTGGTGGAAAAGAGGAGATTAGGAAAGTGAATTGAATTAGCTGATCCAAAAATGGACACACTGTAACTAGACCCACATAAAACGCCTGTTGCACAAGAGCTGAGGAAAGAAGAAAAGGCAGATGTTGTGCTCACAAATGTTAAATTTCTGAAGTCGTGGTGATTTGTTCGTCTGTCTGCAGCTCGCTGAGCATTTTGATAAATAACTTCTTTCTTGACACTATTGAGAGCACAACTGCTGAAGAATTTCCTTCTTGGAACACAATCTGGGATGTTCAGTATGCAAAATTTAATTAAGACATTTTAGAGGAATTGAGAGGAACTTACTACAGCAAATACTTTGATTACAGCTAGCTTCAAAGATGAATTTTGGTATTTAAGTCTTGCAGACTCAGAGGAAACAGCCAATGTACATGTACAAATAGATGCTGCTCTATCACAAACACGGGTGAAATTTAGTCCCAGAATGAAACAAAAATTAAGAACTTTAATCTCTTTTCTTTTTGCTGAGCTTACAAAAGTTTGAACCTATTTGAAAGTGTTGCAGTGGCCTATCCCAAACTTATTACTGCTCTTAGAAGTATATGAAAGAAGTAATGATTTACATTTCCAGCAGGCTGGGAAATTTAGATACTCCAAAATATAGACTACTTTGATCCCAGTAAAGTTGGATCTAGGAGAAGCTACATCAGAAAAATACTGAAAATTAATGAACTTTTGAAACACTTGGGTTTTGTGACATCTGTGTGTGCAAGGTAAACTTTACCAGTTGGCTTTTTTTAAGATGAGAGAGCTGTAAGATTTCAGATTTTCATTATCAGTCACAGTAAGATTGATGCTCTAGTGAGAAAAGTCTATACCTGTAGGCAAAAGTAACATTGATGGGAAATCTGAATAATAATTCAAAATCTGCATAAGGACTTAACAGTTCTAAGGCTTCCAGGGGCTTTTCAGGTACTGTTAGCCCTTTGTCATGAGATCAGAACTCTTTTTAGGTGCAGTATGATTTGGACAAGACAGACTATAAATACAAAATTAATTTTAGCTGGATACATTTAAAGCACTGAAAACACTCTACATGACAAGTTATTGACCTTCCCTTGCAGGTTAATTGAAGCAGGAAAGGCTCAATGCTCAGCTGATACAAATTGATGTCTCTTTTGGCATCTGTGAGAAGCTGGAAGTTTACCTAACTAGGGTTTTGGCTTAAAGACACTGGGCCACATGAAATATTCCACAAAAATATTTAATACTAGTGTTGATCCACATTGTTCTGTTTGTTAATAGCATAAATGAAATTTGCACACACTGGAACTTTCTGCAGAAGTTCCAGGAGTTGATGGGGGTGCATAATGGCCCATGCAGGGAACATCCCTGGTAGAGAAATGCATGTGAGGAGTATTTGCCTGACTTGGGATGAAATTTGTAATAGTTTTCAAGTGAAGACAACCACACCACACTGCCCCCTCCCCATCTGAGGCTGCAGCTTCAGGAGAGAAGCAGAACTGTAACTTTGGCAGAGAACTTCTCCTCCAGAAGTGGCTGGTTTCGTTGCTGCAGGGAAGGAGAACTGTCTCAGAGCAGGTTGTTTCCTTCAGAGGACCTGAAAGCTGTTGTTCCACAGCTACTCGTCACTGTAATCACAAATACTTGGGAAGCTGAAACAGAAAAAAAAAAAAGGTGGAGGTCATCTTAGCAGCCAGATAAAATTCTGTTTCCAGAATAATTTCTAGTGAAAAAGATGTAGGCACTGTGTCTGTACTTTCTGCATCATCAAACTCTGTTTAGAAAAGTGTATCCCAGCTGATGGATCAAGTAGAGTGAGCCTATGGATACTGCAGGGCAGCAGGAGTCATTTTGCACCATATCCACCCCAAACCTGTGGGACAGGAAAGACTGGATTGCTTTCCTGTGGCTATTTCAAGATTCCTAAAAACAGCAAATGGGTTTGTTGTTGGATTGTTGTTTTTTTTTTTAAATTCATAAGGAAATTTGCAGGAAGTGAATTCAAACTTAAAACTACTGCAGAGCCCTGGGAAGAATCCTTTAGCATCCAGCTCCCTCAGACAGGCAAACCTCGCTAACAAAGGTCTGATGTCCAGGCTGCCTGGTTCATCTCCAGGATCTCCCTCTGAGAGGGGCTGGAGACGCCCTGCTCTGAGATAGAAACCACAGAGGAGTAATGTGGAGTGAGAAGTTCCTTATCAGTAAATCATTAAAGGAAGTAGACCAAGAAGATCGGTGTTGAACAGAAAACATTACCAAAACTGGGAACAGCTGATACCTGACAGACACCCTGTCCCTCTCCTACTGTTTCTCGTGTTCTCACTGGGACATAGGCCCGATAGCTCTTGCTTGTGCACCGTATCTGATTTATTCACATGTGCTCTCCATTGCTGCTTTTCCAAGCTCCCATCCTCTACCTTGCTTTTTTACCACTAGAGCTGTGTTTTGTCTCCAAGAATGTCAATAACCGAGTGCTGTTTGAATGTCAGCTTCCAGAGGGAAACTGCCCTTTCTCCCGTGTGATTCCCATAGCTGTAGGTGGGAGAGCTAAAGCACCTCGACCTCCCTGAGGCCTTTTTGCCCATTTCCTTCTCAGCTGAGCAGGAGAAGGAAAGAGCATGAAATGATCCAACTTTCCTTTTCTCCCGTTCTCTCTCCCGGCTGCCGAACAGGATGAATCCCTTCAGCGCCTGCAGAAGGAGTCCGAAATCTTACAGAGAACATATGCACACTACTTTGACCTAACAATTATCAACAATGAGATTGATGAAACCATCAGGCACCTGGAGGAAGCCATCGAGCTCGTGTGTACAGCCTCTCAGTGGGTCCCGGTCTCCTGGGTCTACTAGACCGGGAATGAGAGAATTGAGGAGAAAAAAAAACAAATCTGTCATTACTGGGAACCACCTCATACATGGAAAACCTCTTCGTTCTTGACCTTGTGTCAACAGGTCTTGGCCCCTAGAGACTACCTAGATGTAGTGTGACCTAAAATATAATTATTGTCATGTCCGAATAGATAGGAGGAGGGGGAAAAAAAGATGAAACACTAATTTAAAGAGACAGTATCTTTTTTTTAATCATTTTTCCTAAACTTTAATAAAATGTATCTTTAAATGTATGTATTATTCAGTCCTCTGGAATGTTATATTTTTGGAAATCATAGCTTTTTATTTCAAGGGCCCCTAAAAACTGCACAAAATAGATGCTGCTTTCTATAATCTATTTTAATAGTAATAATAATATGATTCTGTTACCTTAACTTGGGGGTGGAACACTACATTCTTTTTAGAGTCTGATTTTATGGATTGGAATACTTTGCTTTCCTTTATTTATTTGAAGTAATTAGTCTAGTGGTTACGAAACAAATTCATAAATTTTAAAGGCCTTTTTTTTTCTGTGCTTTTTTTTTTTCTCTCCTAGGATAGTATTTTTAAGTACTTTTGTGTAACATCCAGATAATGTGATACTGTCTCTTTGAAGAACTCTGTAAAAGTTTTAGAAATTTGAAATTGGGTCTTGACTCTTAATGCATGTGGACAGTCGCAAGCGTTCATGCTGTTGGTGTATCTGTGTTGATAAAACCTGTAATCTACAGCAAAGTACATTCCGTTCATGGGAACACGTACCCAAGGGAATAAAGCAAAATATTATTCTGACAAAGTTGTAAACCTATGCACATCCCTTGCATTTTGGGCAACTTTATAAAAAAAAAGAAAAAAAAAAAGAAAAACTGATTTTTATTAATAATAATCATGTAGTGAAATGTGTTTGTAATTTTGTCTCAATTTAATTTGTTGTAAGGTGGGAGGGGGCAATTACTGGTTTCACCATTTCAGATCTGTGTTGTCTGAGAGTATTAACGTTTTAATTAAGTTGAAGCAAAGAAATGCTGATTTTTAATATGTATGTAATTGTTTAAAGATGCACACATTTTAAAAGAAAATACTGTGCAATGAAGAAACCAGTTTAGACATTGCGATAAACTGACTATTCCAAAAGACTCATCTACAACAGCCCTGTAAATTCCTTTAAAAATGGTAATTGACTCTACAGTCTGACCAATTTTTTTTATTTTAAATATACTTCCTTTTATGTGTTCAACAATTAAATGCTTTTGGGTCCTTCATTTCATCACAAGGAGTTTCAAGAAGAAATCAGTGACTCATACAGTGAGGAAAAGTGTCTTAAAGTCTGTAAGGGGAAGCCCTTGTAGGGGCTCTGCTCCTCCTGGATCAGCACAGGCTTCCACAAAGTAGGAATTAGAGCAGAGCCAACTGAGAAGGTGTAACCATGGATTGATCTGGCACCTCATTTCCCTTCTTCGTGCTCTCGCTGGCCCACAGGATTGGCATTTTCTCTGAAAATGGTTAAAGGCAGCAGGCATTGCCACCTCTTTTTAGGTGTCAGAAATAACTGTTCCTTAAAATGACTTCTCCTCAATGTTTGGTTGGCTGTGCTGCTGTATAGTATGAATTTTAGTGTTTATATTAAAATGATGTAGTGATACAGGATTTTTCCTCAACATGGAACTTGCTGCTGTAATTGGTCTGTGGACTGTTCCAGTTGTTTGGGACCATTGCAGGTGCAATCAGAAAATGGTTCTCATGGTTTAACCTTTCTCACAGGGGTAGTTGCTGATTTGCTAATTTTCTCCTGCCTACTCCTTCTGCAGGTCGGGTGGTCAAATCTGTTTACAATTCTTGTAAAATCCACAGCTGAAATCTCAGTCTGGCTGTGCCTCCTCCCACCCAGTCAGGGCAGGCAAAGGTGTTTATTTCCTGCAGCATTCACAGCCCAGCTTGCAGCCCATGGAAGGGAAATTCATCCATCACTTTACCCCACCTGCTGAATGCCCTTAATGCCACAGCTGGAATCGCAGGTCTGTGGCTGCATCCCAAAACAAGAGCTGTACCCAAGCCCCTTGAGTTTGTAGTTTTGTGAGAAGTAATGGATGAGAGAGTCAGAGTGGGCCTCACGTGCTCCAGAGGGAACTGTCAGAGTAATTGTAGGTGCTCATCTGTTCTGGGTTTAGCCCCTGAAAAAGGGGATGGTACAAACTGTGAACTGTTTAGTGAGTAAGAGGTAATTGTTCAAGTGGTTGTGTTGTTTAGCCCTGGGTGAACCATAGCTGGTGTCCTGTAGGCAGCTGTTGCAGTGGTGAGTCCACGCTGGCTGAGCTCATGGAAGTGACAGGTTCATTCACTCTCAGAACTACCTCTTTTCCCAGCAAAGCACAAAGATGGGAAGACCTACTGAAAATCAAGCAGTGGAGTGTTTCTGATATTAGAAATACAAACTTCTCTGGTGAGCATTGGTGTCTGACTCAGTGACACGTTTTTCATCTCAAATGTTTATGGCATTAAACAGGTAAAGTAATTTTGATAATTCAAGTATAGTCCATCATAAATGTTTTAAGTGCACACTTTTGACTCTGTTAATGTGAATTTCTTGGAGTTTCTGTGTATCCAGCTCGTAAGGAAAGAAATTTCACAAGGCCCATGAGGGTGCTTCTGCCTTATGTAGATGACAGTAAGTAGTGATTTGATGTAACTAATGCCTTTTCTCTTAAGTGGAACTACCCTGCAGTTAATGCTACGCAGTAGAAAGATTGACCTGGAGAGCTTTGTTTCTTTTATTCTGTTTAACCTTTTATCAAGAGACAAAAACTGTAAAGCACATAGTTAGCATCCTGTCTTGCCTCCTCTTTACCACAGACTGTTTTCGTTACAGGAACCTTCAGTAGCAAAAGATTGGAGACTCCCCCTAGGATTTAAGTTCAGCAGATCCACAGCACACAGTGAGCTCCATGAGCAGATTTCAGCACAGCCCCAGACAGAGCAAGCCCAGGACTTCTCAGTCTGTCCAATCCTCCCACCCTGCTAAACCCTTCTGATGTGTCTTTGTTGTTTGTGTGGTACATAGAGGGCAAAAGGCTGCAGAAATTGAGCTGGAAGCTTCACTTGCATAGGGAAGACTCGTGCAGGTGCAAAGCTGATGTTACAGTTTTTTATTTTTTTTCAATCTCCAAGTGGAGAAAGGTCCTCCTGGTACTGTATATATCACTGCATAATTTAGAGCGCCTCATGGACTTCTCTAAATTTATGCTGAATGTGACCTCAGAAGCAGCCCTGGGATTGGGAAGAAACAAATGTTTCTGTTTGCCCCTTTTATACTTTATTTTTGTACAGGGGCTCATAGATTTGTAAAGAAAACTTGATCTTATCAGTATGCTGCCTCTCAGTCTGACTGATGCCTGTGATTTCAAGGTGTTAAGTTGGTCCAATAAATGTTCATTAACCTCTGCTTCCATTTACTAAAGAAAAGTACCCTAGGTTACTAGTAACAATGTCTCAGAGTGGTAAGATTATTGCATGGAAATGGTAACCTAGTTTAGACTCCTGGCCACTGCCAGATGGACATTCTTAATCTCACCACAAAAACTGAATTCTTCCATGTGTCTTAGCAGTGAGGGTTTTTTTTAATATGGTTTGGTCAAGAAAAATGCTGTGCCACTCACCTCTAAAAGAAAACATCACTACCTACCTCAGAAACTTCAGTAAGAAGGTTACTCCATTGATTTTGAAAAGACAACAATAGAAGATATGTTGCAACCTGAGCAGCACTGAGCTGGTGTGTGTATTCCAAAAATTGGGTACTAGAACCACTAGGAGAAGTTAATGCACAGACTAACCAGTATTTGTTCCATTTTTATTCTTTTCTATAAGGAAATTATTTCAGAGTTCTGTTACTTAAAGAAATACTTGGAAATGCTGCCAGAGCTTCCAGGGGTGCTTTGCAAATCTGCATTGAAATCACCAGATGCAAACAGTTCTGGCCCCATTCTCTTCCACTGCAAATAGTATTCAACATCTTTAATGAAGGCTGTTAGAACTCAATTTCAGGCCTTAAAATACTTGGTAGAAAAGGATTTTTGAAGACCACAGAAAAATATATTTCCTGACTGTAGTTAAAGAGTTACCTGTTTTTATAAGCTAAATTTACAGAGGATGAGCTAAATCAGGCACCATTAAAAAATCTGCTTTTTTACATAAAGCATATTCATTTCCTTAATAAACCTGTCTCTCAGACTAATTTCTTCTCTACTTTTAATGAGCTCGGAGATAGTCATAACTCTTACCAAGGAAACTGCTGCACGTTATGTCAAATAGTCACATAAATTAAAATATCTGCACAACAGGAAGCAGGTCATTGACAAACAGAACAGAAGTAACTCCTCCTGAATAATTGTGCCTTGTGCCTACACCATGGGGATGAATGCACAGGCTTAGGGTAGACAAGAGTATTTTTAATAATGCTACACAAAAAAAAATTCAAACCCACTTCAACATTTAAATGTTTACAGTGTTTGGGGGGGTTTTTTGCTTGCTGGTACAGTAAATGCACCTATGGTGATTTTTACTTCTTCCCCTTAAGTGATTTTTAGCAGTCTCTTGGTCTAATCCTGTGAAAGTTGGATTGAAGCAAGTACAAAAAGCTTCTTGACTCCTTACAATTTAGCCTCAGAGTTAAGCCTCTTTCACAGACCTGTACATGAATAAATAATTAATTCTTACCTCAGAAAAACATTTCTCAGTTAAGATTTTGGGCAGAAAGTTGGTGGTTTCTCGTGTAATCTTAACCTTTCTAAGCAAAAATAATGGGAGGGGGAGTGTTTATGCATTTCCATGCATCCTGCTGTATCTCTTAGCAACTGCCATGAGAAAATCAAGAACATTAAATCTGGCCACATCTCTGTGTTCTCATTAAAATGTAGCTTGGGCCTGCATTTATGTTGTGGAAGATAACTGAACTAGTAGCTGTATGCTTGAAAGAATTCATGTTGATTGTAAGCAAATTAATACTTGCAGATTTTCCCTTAGCAGCAGCCATAGCTTGTTTAGTGTCTACACAGTGGAAGCACCCATGAGGAAGGGTGGAATTTGCTTGTTTTTAAATGTAGCTCATCTCAGAGCTGGAACGTGAGTCTGTGTTTCTCCATTTTTGGCCATCCACAAGGCCATCGAGGTGCCCAGAGGCTCCTGTGACATGGCACAGCCCTGCCCTGCTCCAGGGGTATCCCCAGTGCCAGGAGAGCCGCTGTCTCACGAGGAGGAAGCAGCTCCCCTGAGAGCTCTGTGGCACAGCACGATGGAGATGCTCATGGAAGAGGTGAACCCCAACTCCCTCCCTGCCATGGAGCAGCCAGGCCTGTGCATGAGACCCCAGGTGACAGCCAGCCCTGAAGGGAGAGGGGACAGAGGGAGCTGGGATGGGGTTGGAGGGCAGCTGCTTGGTGGCCGGGGCCTTGTAACCCCCGATGGGCCAGGGCAGTCGCCTCCTTCCCCCCCAGCCAGGGCACAGAGCCAGGGCCCTGCCCCGCACAGCCCCTGCTGCCCCCCAGACCTCTCCCCTGGGTGAGAGCAGTGGGAACGAACATTTAAAGTGGGGAGAGTGGGACTGGGCCATGGAGGAGGGAAAGGAGGAACCCTCCATGGACCAGGAACTGCCCAAGTGGAGGAATCTGTCCATTTGGGAGAGACCCCCGAGAGCTGTCCCAGCAGACACGGAAATCCAAGAGCTGTCCCAGGAGGAAGACAACAGCAACAAAGTGCTGAACACTGCATTCACCAGGAGCTGTCCGAAGGGGAAAGCAGACAGGACCCAGAATTGTCCCAAAGGGGAGGCGGCAGTGACAAAGAGGAGTCGCAGGAGGACTGCGAAGAGATCACCATCCACACCGTCTGGGTGAACCCCAAATACCCAGAGCTCCTGCAGGGCCCCGAAGCTGCTCCCCAGGACTCGGCCAAGGCAGCAGCTCCTCCGGCCTTGGCTGAGCAGGTGAAGGCAGCAGGGGCCATGCCCAGCACAGCTGCCCCCCCCCAGCCCCTCAGCTTCCCGGCCGGGAGCCCAGGCCCGCCGGGAGCCCAGGCCCTCAGGGAGCCGCCGGCTTCCCCTAAGGAACGCCGGTGCCTCTCCAGGCGGGCTCTGCGGGCTCTGTTCCGCTGTTCTGCCTGAGGGCACGGCCGGACCAGGAGCGCCCGCTGCCCGCGCCAGGCCGGGCCCCGCGGATGGGGCTGGCCCGGAGCCTGCCCGGCGGCCTGAGGGAGCCACAAAGAAGAAGAAAAAGTATAACAATAAAAATACTAAGGTGAATAAGAAGAAGAATAAGAAGATTAAGAAGATGAAGAAATCGCAGTAGTAGTAGTAAATGAAGAAGAAGATAAAGCAGATGATGAAGAGGAAGAAATAATAGTGATAAATAATAAGAGCAACTCAGAGCTACCAACCTAAACATGCCGCAGTTTCCACTGGGAGACGAGGCAACCCATGATGAGCATGTCTAGGGAAGTTCTTCTCTGGAAAAATCGAGGGTCTGCAGCATGTACATACAACTTTCAGAAAGTTTTCTTAAATTCCTTATAAAAACACTGTTTAGAGAAGAGTCCTGAAGACGCTTAATTCAAGTGCACACAGTCCTGAAAGACCTGCTGTAGCTACCATTGCTTGAACCAAGGGGGTTGTACTAGATGATACCAAGAGCTGACTTCCAACCTAAATGACTATAATTAAAACTGGAATTATCAATTGGAAGTATTTTAATTGGAATTAAAATTGATTTAAAAGACAGTAAAAACTGCTTCTGTTTGTCAAGGACAAAAAAGAGTCATTTGTGGGAGTGGGCTAATCCCCTAAATGAATTTTCAGATTGCTTCAACACAATTGTCTGCTTTATGTATGTACAACAAACAGTTCCCTGAAACGAGTTCAGAGCAAGGTGATGAAATTACAGGAGCACTCATCTCTCAACTAGCATAACTGTGGAGAGAGAGATGGATGAAATGTTGTGTAGATTATTTCATTAATAAGCAGTAAATATTACAGGTTACAGCAATGTTACAGCACATACTACTGAATGCTGAAGAACCCACCCCAGGCTTATGCAGAAATTAAGTTTTTAAAACTCAGTCATTTTTCACTAAATTCAACAATTTCAATGTCTACACATCTCCTTACTCTGCCTTACAGCCATTTTTGTTTACTAGGATGGATGTAACAAAAGCAACAAATCTGTGTCAAAACCACAACCCAGTAAAGATTATTGGATAATAAATCAGTAAAGATTTATGAGGTTACCCCGTAGGTGAAAGAAGATGAATCCCACAAGGTTGTTTTCTGTTTATTATGAAAACTTTCAAACCTTTAAATTTTTTTGTTTATTTTTAGGGGAAAAAATGCATACAAGTGAACTCTGTAACAGATAAAATAGATTTGTCACCAAACTTCACAAGTTAGCTAATCATTACAACTCTCCAAAAGAAAAATATTCTGGTTTTCCACTCATCAAAATAAGCATTTCAGTAAAGCCTTTGGGGTATTTCCCAAGTGTTAGGAAAGGAAGAAGAGAGAGATCCTGCTTCCAGGAAAATATCTTATTGATTTGAGCAGCTGCCCCTGCCAGGATCCACCTCTGAGTGGTTTCAGTGCCAGCAGTTTGAGTGTTGCACTCTGCCAACATGATCTTGTTACAATTTGTGACTTCAAATTAGCAAGATTTCAGGTCGAAAATAAAACGTTTAAACTGTCTTGTGTCTTGCTGGGGTCAATGTTTTCCCTTCAGCTCTAACTAAGCCTCTGAAGGCAATGGAAAGACTCCAAATAATTCAAGGAAGCTTTGATTTTTGGTCTAGACGTGTACTTTCATTAATATGTTTTTAATATATTTATCTGGTTTGACGATTAAAACAGCTTAAGAGTGAGAGATCACTGGGAGGGTCACTCTCTAATTCCCTGTTCCTGCCTGTTGTCCCAGCTGTGCTGCAGCTGGGCTGTTCTGTAGGCTCTGGGGCTCTCTGGGGTTCCCATGCCGAGTCTCACACTAAAAAGGATCTTTTAGGATCCCCAGAGTGATGAAATCCTCCCTGCCTGGGTGTCACAAACTCAGTCCTGGCTGTGTACAGTAACGAGGCATGAGGAAAGGGTGACACTGCTGCTCAGTCTAAGCTGATGCTTCAGCTGTCAGGATTTTTATCTCTTGTCATTTGGAAATTCCTGAACTTCACTTGAGGAATCCACATGCTCACTTCAAGAGTTCATACCCAGTCTGATTTGGATTTTTAAGGCACCTGTCAATAAAAATTAAACAGTAGGACTGAATGAACATATAGAAAAGTTGTCTACTCAGAAAATAAATAGGCAAAGGTTCAGAAACAGAGCAGCAGATTTGGAACCTGAGAGCTGAGCTTGGCTCCAGGAGTCACCTGCTGTGCAGGACAGGGTCAGTCCCTGCACCTCTTCCTGCACTTCCCCTCGTGCACTGTCCTGTGATCTGCTCAGGCTGTAATAAGGACCCGACACCACGGGTTTTAGAGAGTCAAGCCAAGATAAGGCTGCAAGGTGCTACCAGAGCATACCTGTGTGAACAATTCCAGTGGTGAGCCTGAACAGTCCCCAGCCCCTGAGCAGCATTTGCAGGCACGGTCCATGTGAGGTAACTTGGGGTTTCATCAGAGATTTTACCCCATCACAGTAACTTTGTTCCTCAAATCTGGATTTCAATAGGTGGTGCAGATGCTGGCGTGGCGTCCACTGCCCCAAAGACAGGCGGGTTTACTGAAACACTAACTAGCACTTTTAATACTGAGCTGCACAGGCAGCATCCTGTGTAACCAGTAAAGATTTATGAAGTTACCCCATAGGTGAAAGAAGAAAAATCCCACAAGGTTGTTCTCTGTTTATTATGGAAACTGGGGTCCCTTCTAACTCAGAATATTCTGTGATTCTGTGTCTCCAGTGGCCAAAGACTGAGAGATGAGAAATTCCCAGGGCTGGAAGAATGGAGTGTAGACACTCACCAGGAACACTTCACTGAGCCAAGGAAGCTGCTCACAGACCTTAAAATCCAGGACCTTGCAGTCTGTGGGATGGATGCAGGTCCCTTTGCAGCTGTTGCTTGCAGCAATTTGTGGTTTATTTCCAGTTCACAGGTTTGGGGCATTGTTTTTCTAAACCGTGTTCTCCAGTGTGACACCAGTTGCAACTCTCCTTCTCCTGCTGATCTCCATCTGCCTCCTGTCTGCTTTGTCACTTATTTTCCAAACTCTTTCTGACAAACACGTTTTTTTCAAAGGGAGACCTCATAGTAACCTTACTGTACGTGAAGGGGACCTACAAGAAAGATGGAGAGGGACTTTTTATAAGAGTATATGGTGATAGGACAAGGGGGAATGGCTTTAAATTGATAGAGGGAAGGTTTAGATTAGGTATAAGGAAGAAATTCTTCACTGTGAGAATGGTGAGGCACTGGCACAGGTTGCCCAAGGAAGCTGTGAATGCCCCATCCCTGGAAGTGTTCAGGGCCAGGTTGGTTGGGAGTTTCAGTAACTTGACCCAGTAGAAGGTGTAGAAGGGATCTTCGTAGCTCACACAGGACTCACCACAATCTAGGTCTCTCCTAAACAAAGCCATCTTTTTACTCCTGGTTTATGAGAGATCTTAGTTTCATTTATTTCTGTCACCAACTTTATTGCTGATACATTTTCTGATGTGGCAAAACATAAGCTGGACATTTTCCAGATCAGGATGTGCTGGTAAAAGCATAATAACCTATGACATTATATGGTGGTTTTCTTATTCCAGCCTCTGTTACTTACAGTATATTTTTTTGTTTATGCTAGTTGATCTCCTGGCTCTTCACAGCAATTCTCAGGTCTTCCTTTCCTTAAACAACTCAGCTGTGCCTGTGAAGAGTTCAGGCTGTGTCTTCCTATCTGTATTACCTTGGATATGCCAACATCTATTTTATCAATCCTATTGCTCCAAATTACCTGACTTTCAAGTAATTTGGAATTCATCAACACCTCCTTTAAGCTTTGCTGGCCTAAAAAAATTCTGCATCTGCAAATTCACTGCTACTTTTTGTCTACTGAAATAATCAATCATCGGTTTCACCACAGATATTTACAAACAGCTTTGTCTGATTGCAAGTTTATAATTTATTTCTATACTTTGCTGTCTGGCTCTTTACCTGGCTCATACATCAGGAAAGTGCCTGTCCACTTAGAGTCTGATGTATTTCTTATTGTCACAGCACACTGAGACACTATCATTCAGCACTGTGAGGAATTGCTGCTGCCAATTCCATCCCAATTTGCATGTGCACAGCTGGCTGTCCTTTGTTACGGATTTATCACATTTGCCCACTGTGGCACTGTGCACTCAGCCTTGTTCTCACCATCAAAAGCCCACAAGCAAAACCACTTATATTTTTACACATATTTTTACACCTCCCTGCATGGCACAGTTTGTTGTGAGTCCAGCACATCCTCATCCCACCAGGGACACGGTGGTTCCTTGCTTGTCCCCTGATCTGCCCTCACAAAGCCCAGCAACTCCCTGAGCCTCTTCCCAATATCCCTGTGCCTGTGAGACTGCCCTCAGCCTAAGCAAATTGAGCAGCAGCTGAGCACCATCTTTCCTATTTAGTTTGTCCCCCTTTCAGATATAACAATAGCATTTTATTCCTATTATCCTCAGTTTAACCCACTTATGGCCCAACCTGATGCACACAATATTAGGGGAAATAATAGGGAACCTAAACATCAAAAAAAGAGAGAAGGGTTGAGTGTTGGTTTTAACTGGGCCACTGCAGTGATCTGGTTCCAATCACAGCTGGCCCTGCTGGAGCAGCACAGTGAGGGCACAGCAAGTCCTGGCTTGGAGCAGAAACAAGCAGGTGAGGAGAGGAGAAGTGGAAAGGAGGCTGTGGGATACAAGGGGAGGCAGAACAAGGGTGCCTTAAGCCTTGTTGCAAACCTACAGCCCCATCAAGGAGCTCCTGTCACAGGTCAAAACCCCTGCCTTAGGTGCTGAACAAGCACAAAGTGAAATCAGCTGTACATCCAAACAGCAAATAGAACATGCATGAAGAGAAAACCATCAGGTGTGTACAGAAAAACTAATGGTAGTTTTAGGTCCTTTTTGAAATACCTTGGGATTTTTCATTGTGAATGTTAGATTTATGTGAAGTTAAGATTAACTCCAAAACAGTCCTTTAAAAGATAGATGAAGAAGGAAGTACAACAAAAATCAAAGGATGTGGTGAAGGTCAAAGTTGCAAAGAACTGCAGAAGACTAACTCCTCCCATTCAAGGCTAAAATTAACCACGGTTAATCACAAGATCAGACTGGTTCAACTACCCACAGTGTCAACAAAATCAGGCTTTGGGTGAGAGGCATAGATAATTCTCTGTCCAGAAATATCTATTTTCTGTATTCATCTTTATATTAGAGTTTTAAATACCAGCCTTGCCCCATGAGAAATGGAACTTTGGTGCTGATCTTGCACATGTTTAGGTTTATGCTTTAAATATTAGCTATATGTTTTTCTTTGAAATAATACTTGTGATACCTATTTTTTTAATTATAATTTCTAATCTTTATTCCATGGTTAACATTTTCTGTAAAGTTCTTTTAAAACTGCTTTCAAGGTTATTGCAGCAGATCCTTCAAACTCCACCAACCTCTATCAGATTAGGGTGGGGAAAAAGGAAGGACCAGTATTTTTAGTGTTTCTGCAACAATCCCATAGCCTGACTCTGCAAAAGCAGGCATTTACAAGCACTGTTTTCTCACCCAAATCAGTCCTGTCTTCTGAAGCTCACACTGGAGCAGGAGTGACCATGACAGGTTATTTTCTTGCAAGACTTCCTATCCTCCAGAGGTGGAACACCAGTTTTCTGGAATTTACCTCAGTTGATTTGGTTCATCTTGAATTGGTGACCACAAAAAAATTATCAGGGGAGAACCCAACAAATTAAAATTTAATTTTTTTAAGAGCTATCAGCCAGATGTTTTGAAGACAAGAAATAGCTAAAATACAACACCCTTGAAAACTGGCCATGAAGTTCCTGAGTCTCAGCTGGCCAGTAAAAGACAGCAATTCCTCATGTCCTGAACTTCATGTTTCTTTTCAAAGCAGAAAAATATGCTAATCCACAAAAGAAGCAAGACAGCCAATAGCCTTGTTTCACAGGGGGCTACTGACAATAGCTGTAAATTTAGAGAAAACAGAGAGGACATAAATGTATTCGTGTTAAAACACTGAGTATGATCCTAGGGGTGCAACACAGCAACAGAATTCTGAGACTCAGAGGTTATATCCAAAATTAGATCATTTCTTTCCTCTGTTTACATTGACAACTTCTCCCTTCTGCTCCAACTGTATCCTTGTAAAGCATAAAAACCAGCTGCACCAGTGAAGAGCAGTGCGGTGTCACCAGGTACCACACATTAAAAATAATTGCCTTCTCCCAGGACCTCAGGTGCTTCAATCTGGGAATACCAGCTCTCTGAATAAACTTCAGTCAGGTGTATCCTAACTCCAGGCAGCTCATGAGCATCCCACTGCTTCAAACAAAATCCCAGCGCCTCATGCTGAGGGCAGGGCTGGGAGCACCATTTGGCTGAAAAATATTTGCAGTTATTCCAAACAGACAAAGGTTTGGCATCTTTGGAGAGATCCCAGTCCAGAGGCAGATTTTGAAAACAGCATTGATTTGTGAAGGGACTCTGAGCCATGGACCTGTAACCAACAACTGCCTCAGGTTTACCAGCTGAAGCACAATTTTGCAGCGATAGTCTGGTCTAGGAAAATAAAAAAAACCCAAACTAGTTATTCAAAAAAATATAATTACAAGTTGTCGCCTGCCCATGTAATCAGTGAAACAAGCCATTTGCCTAGAGTTTAGAAACAAGAATCATGAAAGAAGTAGTTCTAGTGTCCCCTCAAGGAATGGGTGACACAGAGTAGAGGAGCAAAGCAAGAACAGTCGCAGGCTCACAGACCTTTCCCAATCCCCTCAGAGTGCCCACGTGCCAACTGCTCTGTGCCACTGGAAACACACATTGCTGATCTCTCAGCTCAGAGGGGAGAGCAGGATTTCAGAGCAGGAGAGCACCAAATCTGCCCCTGTTCCTGCAGGGAAGATGAAGGCCCATTACACCCAGCACGATATCAGCCGCGCGCTTTCCGAGCAGCCACGGCTGTGTGAGAGCAGCACAGGGGAAGCCACGGCTGTGTGAGAGCAGCACAGGGGAAGCTTTCTGGGCCAGGCAGATACTGGACGACAAGAGACACTTAAACCTTCAACGCCCAAGGTCAGTGACCCTGTTGTCACACAGCTGAGTGCAATGCACAGCCCTCTTGTCCGTCACCTGACAGCACAATCTCTGCTATAACCGAAGTTTTAAGATGCTTCACTTTCAGATCTGCATCTTGCAGATAAAGCAGGAGCATCTTTGAGGCACTAATTGACTTGAAAGCCACTCAACAATTGCACAGTAAGGCGATCTTCAGCTTTAATGTGCCTCGGCACGGAAAATGAAAATGTGGGTTATAAAAACAATTCACTCATGAGGCATCCGTACTTATAGGAAGTGAAATACAATCATTTGTGTCCTACCATCTGTGCCAGGCCTATTGATAAAACCTCCCCTGACAGGATGAAACAGTGTTCCTGTAAAGGCATCCTTAACCTAATATGCCTGTACAGCACTGGGCTGGACTAGGTTTGAAAAACAGCTTCTTATAATACACAGATGAATTTAGCACTTAAGAAGATTAATGGATTCATAAATAGCCTGGAAATCCAAACTCATTGAATTTAGTTCACGGAACAGGTCAAATAGGCATTTATCAAACCATCTGGCATTTTGATTCCCTGGGGAAACTGTGGTTGAGCTGCAGATAACTGAGGAGCCATTGCAGCAGGGAAGGCTTGGTTTTCCCTGCACTCAGCTCTCCTCTGGAAATCTCTGCCACTAATTAGAAAGCAGTAGATCTTTTTGGACAGAAGAGTATTTCTATATAGTCACTTATATTTTGGAGTGTTGCTGCTTTACACAAACATAAGCACAGTCAGGTTCTAAGTGAAAGTACTTATGCTGCAATAAATAGCTTGCCATTTGCTCTAGGCCATGAAAGGACACTCATATGTACCCATTTGAGCAGCCTACAAAAAAAATCACCAGAGTTGTTCAAGGATCTCAAAAAAATCCCCAAGGTTTGAACAGTTAATTTATTTTAGTGAGTAAAATATCAAATTATTTTATTAATATGCTTTGATACATAAAACATCATTCTTTCTGGTCATATTAGCAGCTTTCATTGAAGATTTCAAAGATAAAACACTTACGATGACGTATAAAAGAAAATTATCAGTATGGCATAATATGACACACTACATGGTACATATTAGTGGTGGAAATACAAAATATTTCATATGGCCTGGTTGCATTTGTCATCACCATGCTTTGCCCCCGCAGCCATGCCATGAAACAATCTACAAATAAAAACAATGCATTTCTTGAAATAATACGTTCATTGAAAAATTAAACACATTGAAATTATGTGAATAAGAAGGTTGTTAAGTTTAAGTAGCTTTGCCTCAGAGAAGAATCTTTTGACAAACACAGGTCCATCTGATTTTCCTGCACCAGTGCCAGGATAATGGTGGGGAGAAAGGATCAAAATCCTGCCTGTGGTCGTGGCCAAAATGCTCTGCCCATCCCAGACCTGCCTGGGGCACTTTCCTGCTTTTCATGAGGCCTCATGCTGTATCCCTGGGTGCTGTCCAGGACTGCCCTGCTCCATCCTGCACCCACTGGGGGAAATCAGGAATAGCTTCCCGTTGCTCAGCAGTGCCTGCTGTGGGTGTGGGTGTCTGCCAGGACATGAAGAGGCATCCAGTTTTGCTGCCTCATCTTGCTCTCATGATGTTGGGTCACGTGGAGTTGGCCTGATGGAACAAACACCCCAGAGACAGACCCCTCTTCCCTCCATTCCCAGAAGGGAACATCACACGTCTTCAGGCAAAATTCAACCTTAGTGCTGCTCATCTTCCTGTGAGTATCCAGGAGGCTCTGGGACACCAACAGGGCAGGTTTGTCCCCCAGAGTGGGACCCAGATCCCACCAGCTCCCAGGGGAATCTGGAGCCAGATCCAATAAACCCAACCTGGAAGAGCTGGGAGCCCATTATGCATCAGAGACCCACAATAAAACTTTTCTCTGACAACTAAGTAGATGCAGGGACTAAATGCTTAAGCAGGACCCCTGCTCCACACAGCCCTTGAACTATTTGCACAGCAGAACAATCACTGCAAAAAGTGCTGGGAGGTACAAGGAAGAGGAATCAGCCTTGGTTCTGTCTTCCCCCACGCCGGAAGAAACCCCTTCAGTCAGTCCATCCGGCTGTGTGGTGTTACTGTACACTTCAGTGGCATTTGCCACCTCCTCGGGAAGGCCCATCTGGAGCAAGAGTTTGGAGATAAGGCTGTTGAACTTGCTCTCTGTGGTAGACCAAGGCTCCTGGCTTGGGGTCGGCCCCTCAGACGTGATGTTCAGCTCCACCGGGTCGAGACAGAAACCTTCAGGAGACCTCTCAAAGAGTACATCCGTCAGGTCAATCCCAGCCACGGAGGAGGGGGAGGCACACGGAATGTCCCTGACCAGCCTGTAGTTCTCCATCCACTCCTTGAGCCACTCGATGCGGCAGTCGCACTCCCAGGGGTTGCGGAAGAGGTACAGGCGCCCCAGGAAGTACACGGGCTCGAACACCGAGAAGGGCAGCGTCGTCAGGTTGTTGCTGTTCAAGTGCAGAGCCACCAGGCTGGTGAGGTTCTCAAAAGCCCCTTCCTCGATGTAGCTGATCCTGTTGCGGTCCAGGTAGAGGAACTCCAGCTCCCCCAAGTCCCTGAACCAGGTGTTGGAAATGTTCCTGAGGAAATTCCCCCCCAGGTTGAGCATCTTCAGGCGCCTCAGGCCATCAAAGGAGTTTTCTGGAAGCTCGCTGATCAAATTGTCATTCAGGTACAGGTACTCCATCTTCTGACAGCCCTGAAAAGCTCGCTCATGGATGACATTTATCTTGTTGTCCTGCAGATTCAGGTATTTCAGCTTGGCCAGGCCCTGCAGGGAATTATAGGCCACTGCTTCGATCCTATTTCTCTCCAGGTACACGTGGGTCAAGTTCTCCATGCCCCTGATGGCACCTGGGATCCTTCGGAAGTTGTTCTGGAAGCAGAACAGCTCCTGCAGAGCGGGCAGCTCGATGAAGATCCTGTCTGGGATGTTGAAGAGGTTGCAGTCGGCCAGGTCCAGCCTCACGAGCCGCCGGAGCGCGGTGAAGGTCCGCGTGTGGAGATAGCGGATGTACTCGTTGTGCGCCATCTTCAGCTCCGTCAGGCTGGGCAGCCCCTTGAACGCCCCCGGCGTGATGAAGGAGATGTTGTTGTGGTTGAGCGACAGGGACTTGAGGGAAGGCAGCGTCCCGAAGGCCCTCTCGGACAGGAACTTGATGCTGTTTTTGTCCAGGTTGATGGAAGAGGCTTCGCAGGGGAACTCGCTGGGGATCTGCCCCAGCCCGGCACGGTCACAGAGCACGGAGCAGCTCCTCTCCGGGGTGCACACGCAGTTTGGGGGGCAGGAGCGCACGCAGGCCCACACCCCATGGACCTGTGGGACCCAAAGGATCACTGCCATCCCCACGGAGGTGTAGCAGGAGAGAAGAGGATGCATCATTAGCAAATTAATTAATCACAGCAGTAAAAAGAAATTATACCGTCTTTGCCTCTCCTCTAGGCAAGCTAATTGCCACCTGCACACCAGTGCTGACTGAAGAGCTCTTGTGTAAAATTCCTAAAAATCTTTTGCTGGGATTTCTAAACCTGCTGAGAATATATGTCAGCTAGAACATCATCTCTGATTCATTCCTCTCCCCAAGAGGGAGCTCACCTAGAATTCAGTATTTCTCAGCTGTGGTCTCTCTGCTGCCTGGTGGGGACATGGTTTGGCCAGGGAGCAGGCAGAGATGCTTTGCAGGCCAGCAGCTGTGGGTGGGTTACAGCATTCCTGGGTGTGGAAAAGGGGAGGGCAGTGTATGCTGAGCCTGGCAGTGGGCAGGGAGATCAATTCGTTGCCCAAAGTGTGTAAAATTCATACTTTTTGATTCTTTCTTTCTTTCTTTCTTTCTTTTGTTCTTTCAACCTAACATTTCTCCACCAGAGCCATGAGCTGGTGCAGCACTGGAAGGGGAACTCCCAGCTCTGAAGGAGATGCAATGCAGTGATTGAAAACACATTCCCACTGTGTACTGGTACAACAGCATGAGTAAAAACAAGCTAAGAGTTATTGTTCAACTGCTGCCTTCATGGTCTCACAAAAAATGAGAAACACTGCGTCTCCAGCACGGTTTTTGCTGTTTTGCCAATTCTTGAGACAGTCACCAAAGTGCCTTATGTTTGATGGGAGCAGCCCCTTTGTCCTTTATCAGCCTGACATGGGAGGTGTGTGGCTGTTGTTTCCTGCCAAGTTAATCCCACACAGGTGGGTGAACATCAAGGAAGAGAAGAAAACTCTTGGGAGAAATGAGAGAAGAACAAAAAGGAACCAAAGGACTGGGAGACATCAGCCTCCACAGACAGGCTTTTTTTGTGGGGAAAAACATCCAGTCAAAAAAAATCTGAAAAGCGATTTTTTTTAAATGCAAAATGCTTTTCCCCTCTGAAAGAGAGGAAATTTAGGTTAGATAGATGGAAGAAATTGTTTACTGTGAGGGTGATGAGGCCCTGGCACAGGTTGCCCAGAGAAGCTGCAGATGCCCAAACCCTGGCAGTGTTCAAGGCCAGGCTGGATGAAGCTCTGACCAACCTGGTCTGGTGGAAGATGTCCCTGCCCATGGCGGGGGGCTTGGAATGAGGTGATCTTTTAGGTCCCTTGCAGCACAACCCTTCCTCTGATTCCATGCAAATAAACTCATTAGAGAGAAAGAACTGAAGGCAGTTTTTTAAAATTGCTCTCCTGGACACATCCTACCTTCTCCTCAACAAAATGAGCAGCCACACCAGTGATCTCCACGCTGTCACAAGCACGAAATGGTGCTATTGCTGCTGGCTGGTTTTCTGCTGCAGTTTATTGGCTCCCACACAGACATAATCCTTTTTTTATTTTTTTTCAGCAAAACATGAGATACCAACAGCTTTACCAACAGCCACCTCTATTACAGCACTGCAGGGATCAGGGGGGTTTCCTCCACACTCCTGCTGACTCTCCAGAGGGGGAAGCTCCCAGCAGCCGGGCTGCCTCTCCATGTGGCTTGCAGCACAGTGATTGCCCACTACAGCTGTATTCCCATGGGCATTTTTAATAAGACAGACTTGTGAGGTGATGTGCCAGGAAGCATCAGCTTCAGCAAGCAGCAAGCTTTTATTTGTGCAGTCCTTAAGGCTTTAATGTACAGGACAAATGACAGCTCGAGCTACAACTGCTCTGCCTTTCCTCCATCCTTTCTAAAGGCAACATGCATGGGACTGTATTTAGGAGTTTATACTGCCTGTGTAAAGGAGACTTGCAAAACCAGTTGTTGGGCAAGTCCCCAATGAAGGGCATCAACCCAGGAGCTGCTCAGCCTGGTACTGTTCAAACCATTCTGGTTATTGCATGTAGGAGAGGTATTTAGATACACAGAGAGAGAAACACAAAAGGATAAGCTGTGGCCTCTTCATCAAAATTCAGGTCTCATAGTGCCTGGGCACACTATTGTGACTGGAGAATTAGCAAAACAACATCACTTCAAGGATAAATAATAGTGCAGGACTCTGGGAGGTGGAAAAGATTTTAGGCAGGTTGTCATTTTATTTGTCTGCTCTTCCCCTTTTTCCCATGCCCTTATCTAACAGCCACAGCTAAAGGAAAGTCCCCTTCAGTCCCCCTGGCAACAGCTGGAGCCTAAGGACAAGAAGGGGAACAATATGCTGGCCTCAGATTGCTCTTTCTCTGTGCAGCCAGCCCAGGGGCTGCCTCGTTTGCTCCCCTCTGCACCAGTCCACCCTCTGTGTGCCAGCAGGGGCATATGTTGTTTTTGTTAGGCAGTTACATAAACTGAGGGCCAGACAGATTAAGGATTTGCCTGTTCCCAAATGTCTGACCGCAGGTGGTTGTCTGGGAAATGATGGATGCAAGTGCTGCTGCTGGTAGGGAGCCTTGAGTGGGTTCAGGGTGACATCCAGAGGGGCATTTGTGCATAGGCTGTGCCATAGGTGAGGCTGTCCTGAGCAAGCTCCATGTTCAGCTCCAGCTGCCCCAAGCTCAGTCACATCCCTGGCCTTCAGAGCAGTCCTCCACCCACGGCTGTGCACACACTGGGCAGTGTAGGAATGAGCCTGTTGGCAACCAAATCCCTTTCTTCCCCTCCCTGCTTCTCCTCTAATCACTCAATAAAGGAAATGTCTGCACCCAAGCCATTTCCAGCCTGTTTTCTTTATACACCCAGTGTCAAATCTGGGTTTTCTGTTAGTGGCATTTTATAGCAGACTTCTAAGATCTCTATTTACAAGTGCATCTTTGCACTGTGCAGGACATGCAAAGCAAGCATATGAGGACCATCCAATGAGAAAATATCTCCCTAGCAAAGGAAGCCCCTCAGCACTGCAGCCTTTGTGGCAATTTCCCCTTTCTCCTGGAAAGGAAGTCAGAAAAAATCCTCCACCTGAACCCTACCAAACCCTCTGGAGAGCTGTTGCTCAGGGCAGAAGAGATCAGCTCTTCCTTGTTGGAGAGATCTCCTCTGATCAGTGTAGCCTGAAACATTCCCATTTTTTCCCACCTTACTCCTTCCCCTTCCCTAAAAAAGGATGTTCACAGACAGGAGCAGTAGCCGGAAGCTTTCTGCGACTCATTGACACATTTGAGCACTCAAATAAGATGTGTGCTTGAGCAAAAGGGTGAAATAGAGCAGCAAGGTCAAAAATATTTGTGACATTAAAGGATAAAAAAATTTCTTCCCATGGATAATATCTTTTGTTCTTTTAAATACTACGGTAACTCAGTATTTGGAAGAAAGAGTGAGAGACCAAAGGAAAAGAAACAAAAAAGAAAGGTTGCAGAGTCTTAAGAAGGGTAAAAAGACAATGATTGCAATAATTGAGTATTTAACCACCACCTTTCCAAATTATCTGTCTAATCCACTACTGGATAATGCAGAATAAAGTATACTCACCATTTAGAATGATGGCAAACATTACCTTGATTATTCTCTAGTGGCATTTCAGGTCTGGCAAGCAAACTTGAGGGATCTAAAAGCACACAGGAAGAACAGAGATGGGTTTCATCCTCTGTCATTTCCCTGCGTCATTTTTCCGCTAAAAGATCTACGTTTAGAAAGGAAGATGAAGGAAAATACTCTTCTCTCACACACTTTCAAACTGAAGAAGTCCCCAGCACCTTCCTGGTGAGCATCTTTCTTCCACCACTGACCTTCTCAGGGAATCCTGCAGCTTTGTGCCACTGCTTCCCAGGAGCTCATCCACATCCTTCCCACGAGCCGTGCTGAGGGCAGGTTCCTGTCATCTGAGGTGGGAAAGGATCACCAACAGTAAGAGACTGGCTCTATCCCCAGGAAATAGGCGTTGGCACAGAGGAGCATAACCAGCTCAGCATCAAACAGTGGAAACCAAAATTCCCAACAGAAATCATCCGGATGTGTTGCTTACCTGGCCAGGCAGTGGCTGTGTCCTCCCTCCTGCTCATGAGGCTGCCCTTAGCCATACGAGTCAGTCTCTGAAAAGTTGGCATTTTTTTCTCACAAGCTATCATTTAATGGCAGGAAAATCCTCTGTATCAGAGGAGGATTAGCAGAGATGGAAGAATGTGTCTGTCCTCTAAAGCTCCCAAAGCGAAACAGGGATTGCAGACGAACCAAACGGATGCTTTCTCCCCTCTGCCAACCTGCTCTCCCCCCACCATTAAACAAAAAAAAAATACAGTCCAGAATTGGACTGCTGCCACTCAAACAGCACTGCTGAAAGTCATTACTCCACTCCCCATTATGTAATGGCAGAAGAGGTGGGCTGCCTAAATGGAATTAAATTTGGGGGCAATCACAGGCTTATGGCTTGCCTGCACTGAGCTCTCTGAACAGACACAGCTTGAGACTCTCATCCCCCATGCACATTTTCCCAGCCCCAGCATGGCTCACACACTAACAGGATACCAGTGTGCTTTGCTTCACTAGGGATTGCTCCTGAAGGACAATAACACCAGGAGAAGGGTCAGCAAACACAAGGAGCTTGCACTGTGTATATGGCCTTGATAATAAATTCTGGCCTGCCTATGAGTGTGTTTTGCTTGTGAGGCAGCAGCTGGTGCATGGAAATCATAAGGACAGCTTCTGTATGAGGTGATGTTTTAGCATTCAGGATGTGAATTGGAGTTTAAAGCCTTTTCTGACAGAATGATGATGGTTTCTTTGGAGAGTGGGGGCTGAATCAATGAGTTATCTCAGCCTCCCATGCCTTAGGTAATTGCATTCACCATGTCAGAGGGAAAAATAGCTCCACTCTTTATTTCAAAGTGAATTATTCTGCTTTATTTTTTTTCCCAGGAAATGGAATACCTGATAAATTTATGCTTGATACAGCAAGAAAGATTCAGCTGGGAACCAGCCTGCTGCTGCACAGCTCTTCCTGCAAATTAAAGCAGCCAGCTACATCAGGCTTATTTTGGTTTGGCTTTCCCTCACTCTTAAGGCATCTGGCTGGCACCTCAGGAAATTTGTCTGTCCCAACAGTGTGTAAGCCCGCTGTGCTGGGGACAGGCTGGAGGGCAGGGGCTGTCCATATAGCACAGATTTTAGCTGAATTTTAGATTTTAGCCTTTCCCCACCACCTGCTGTTCTAAACCCTCCAGCTTTGCACTTCAGTGCTTTGTACCACGCTGTTTTGCAGAGGAGGAAAGAGATTTGCAAAGCCACAGACGGGCATGGTGCAGCCTCTACCACAGAGCTGGAGACCTTGTGGTGACAGAACCAGCACCAGCTGGGTCCTCACCAGTGCTGGGGCAGCTGATGTTTGCCCTGGAAGCCCTGGCTCCCTTGGGAATACCAGGAAGTCACAACCCACCTGATCACAGAAAGCAGATCACTGGCCTTTCAGCCGTGAAATAAATCTGAGAGGGGAGGAGAAGGAAGTGCTATTTCCACTTCTTCCCTCCCCAATATCCACAAGAGCCTTATCAGGGGTACCAGGAATCACATCTCTCCCCAGGTGCACACATGCTGGCGGCAAGGTGGGAGGCAGTGGGCAAGGAGGGAGAGTGGCATTTGGGGACAAAGTGGGCTGGCAGCTCCCCAGGGATTAGACCTGCAGCTCGGTTTACACAGCAGCACTAAACCTGCTCACAGGGAATGAGGAGGGGCTGGTCTGCACCAGGGCACCACATTTCTGGGAGATTTTGGTGCTCCACTGTGCCTCACTGCTCTTCTCCCATGTGCACACGTAAGGGCTGGTGGGATGGGACATGAAGGACCACTGAGCCTCGGGAAGTGTTTTTGTGATCAGCAGAACCACCTTCCTCAGAGGGGCAGCTTGCAGGACACATTCCCAAAGAAAGGAACTGGGAACCTCTGCTATACACAGAGGGTGGGTGGGCTGGGGACTGGTGGGTTTGACAAACTGGGAGCTGTGAGGACCTCAGCAGCCACTTTTGGGGGCAGGGGGCAGTGGCAGTGGGTGCCTACTGCGGAATCAGCAGCCACAGTGCTGATGAGGCAATGCTGCCAAAGCTGGCTGCTGCAGCAGCTGGAGGAAGGCTGGCAGGAATCACCTCCTGGAGAGCTGCTTCTTCACCAGAGACCAGCACAGACAGTGTTTGCTCCTGCAGCCTCACCAGAGACCAGCACTGACAGGGTTTGCTCCTGCAGCTTCACCAGAGACCAGCACTGACAGTGTTTGCTCCTGCAGCAGCTGTGCCATCAGCATCCACCCCACACACACAGAGCTCAGTGACTGCAGCCAGCCCAGCCCCACTCTGGATTTTCTGCTGTGGCTGGAGGTAAAACAGCTGGAAGGGCCCATGTCCTGCCCCATCATGAGCCCTCCCACCCACAGCCTCACCAGCCACACTGTGCTGGCACACCCAGAGCTCCTGCCTGCCCAGCAGCAGCTCCACAGCTCACAGCTCTGTATTTCTCTGCACCATCCATGGGCACGAGCCTTGCACAGCTCCAGCCCTCAGCACAGAGAAGACATTAACCTCTCAGCATGTGCTGGGGGAGGCTGGAGAGCTGGGAGTGGGAGGCAACTGAGGTCCCAATTTCTAGGAAAGTCAGGGAGCCCTGTGAGTGGCTGCAGAAGAATTGCAGGTGCACCAAGCAGGGCACCCAGTGCCCTAGTGAACTTCTGGTGACTCCTGATTCATTTCCTGACAACCCGTGGCCCCGAAAGGGCATGACAATGTGAGGAGGCCTGAAAAGCAGAAGTTTTGAGTCATCTTAGGTAGGAAAACTTAAATACCTGAGTGTACATAAAGGAGACCAGCATGTATTCTCTAAAGAAAAAAACTTAGGCTCTAAACCACACATCAGCATTATTTAGAGGATGACTCATGGCTGGTTAATGCTGAGGGTTGAGCACACAGGAGATGCTCAGTGTTGGAAGCTGCTGTGGCTGACAGGCTGGAAGTAGACACGGAAGCTACAGTCCTTGCTACTGCAGCTCTGTGCTGTTATATTTTTTTGCCCCCAAGAGCTCTTCCTCATGATCTATCCTGCTCTTTTTAATCTCTGGGAACTCTGAGAAGCCAGCGGTCAACAGAGCAGTGGAGACAAGACCAGAAAGCTGCAGAGATATGGTGCCCTTGAAAAAAAAATCAATAGATGTTTATATCTGATCCTACATCAAAACAATTTGGAGAGTTGAGTCCTGATTGAAGGAACCTGCTCTGCTGCAGAGGTGTGTGCTGTGGGGACATAAGCCTTGGCACAGTTTTACCAGCTGGCAGTGAGGACAAGTCTGCCTTGCAGGGCAATCCTGTGCAGACTTGGTGCAAAGATTGCTTCTAAAAGCCCATTTCTTCATGGCCGGGGGCATTTCATGTGGTGGTGACTTAAGGATCTGTAGGTAGCTCCTATCTCTGATATACATTGATAGGATTTTAAATTATCACTGGGGACTGCTTCTTGCAGATTAAAATATTCCCATTATTTTCCAGGTTTGCCCAAGAACAGCTGTCAGGATTCATTTCACCTAACTGAAGGTGAGAGGTCTCATCTCACCACTTTAGCCACTTACCTGTGGGCCCCACTGTGGCCCTCAGCAGGGCTCACTTTCTCTGACAAAGGATGGCAAGACAGCCAAGGACATGCAGCTTTGATGACACCAGTGCTGGATTAGCTGGAACCCAAGCATTGCACATCCAGATGCTTCCAGCCAAGGGCTGCCTTCGTCAGAGTAGTGAAGGGGCAGAGCTGCTGACCTGACTCTGTGGCTGAACATCTTCACTGCCCTGTTTTTTATCTCTATCAGCTGTTTGCATTCATGGGACCAGTGCTGGGGGTGATGTCCCTGTGCCACAGAGCACCCGAGCCCCTCCGCCTTCCCCAGGCTTTGGTTTCTTGAGCTCCTGTAACAGCGTTCACAGCTCGGTGCACACTTCCCCTCTTCTCACAGCCACAGCTGTGTCACACATCTGAGCCTTTCCTGTGCTCGTAATCACCAGGGTGACCTTTGAAGGAGCTGCCTCAGCATTTCTCAGCAGAGCTCCTGTTGTTGGTGCTGCCTGTGGGACCAGGCTGCACTCAGCATGGTCACACACAGGATGGGCACGCACAGGATGGGCACACACAGCATGGGCACACACAGGATGGGCACACACGGCCCCATCTGGCGTGAGTTTGGGGCAGGGAGGAGGTGTCCTGTGGCAGGATTACAGCACACTGAACAGACAGGGTGGACAAATATGGCCATGCTGGGGTTTGCAGCTGCAGCACAGCCTGCGCCACCACCAGAAATAGCATTTGGTACACGCGTGGTGTGGCTGCTCACAGGAGATGCAGAAGCAGCTGAGGAGCCAACCACGACTCTGAAAGCAAGGAGTTAAGGAGCTTTCCCTTGCTCAGAAGAGAGGACAGATTTCCCTCTGCAGGCAGGGGTTTCATTTTTCTGTAGACTGAGGCCACCAAACTTTGCTCAGGCATTAAGTTCCAGAGCTCCCTCATAGCGCCATGTCCTTGTCAGTCTGCCTTCTCCTGGTCACACCCCTGCAGAACACCAACACCACTTCAAGACATCCCTTGGACAGAAGAGCTGCTGTGGTGCTCCCCACGAGGTTCTCTCTGTGTACCCTCAGCAAGGAGGGCCTCAAGCTCACACCAGCCCCATTCACTCTCCCAGCTGAGCCATGTCCCTGCCACACACACACACAAAGGGGCTGCCATCACAGAGTGGTCTGAGTGGGGACAGGCTCCTGATGGACACCTGGCTGTGGACTGAGAGCACATCAGGATGCCAAACCCAGCCCAAGGGCACAGCAGCTGCAGCTGCCTGCAGGGTAATCCTGCAGGAGGATTCTTCACCACCTGCTCTGTGGATGAGACAAGGCAGCCAGCAGCAGCACTTGGCAAAAAATAGCCACCAAAAGGCCACTTACCCATGTGCAAAGTAATGAATTAAAGTCAATAAAGCAGCAGGAAGTGGAGAGGGTCAGGCTGGGCACCAGATCTCAGCCCCAGCCCAGGTGCTGCAGGAGTGGGCCCTGTGGCTGCAGCAGGAGCATCTTCTGAAAGGGAACAGCACACTCTAGGGTAGGCAGCCTGCAGCAGATGCAGTGCACAGCAAACCACGAGCCAGTGTGCTCATCTGTCAGCCCAAACCTCTGCCAGCAGCCCACTAAGACATCACACAGACCCCCCACAAAGAGGACAAGGAGCCTCAGGGATGGAGTGTAGCTCCATCAAGGTCAAATCCTCCCACTGCCTGGCAAGGGTGGGACAGAGATCCTCTCCAGGTCTGTCCAGGCCACAGGATTTTATATCAGCTCACAAGGTCTCTCCCAGCCCATCCTGCAGACATTTCATGTCTCTCTCATGCCAATCTAACAGCAACATTTCCAGCAAGAAAGGAGCAGCGTGGGCTGCTCTGCAGTGAGGGGCTGGGTGTTTGCCATGGAAGCAGCTCCTGCTTCCCACTGCAGTACATGTGTATGGATGCAGTGCTGAAAAACATCATCATTTGGGCTGCTGGGTAACTCTCCACAATACCCAGAGCAGTCCTGGGCAAGCGGAGGGAAGCTGGGCTCAGATCTGTTTTAATTAAAACTGAACAGGTACTTGAATCCGTGTTTCCCACACCCACTCTGTGACTCTTGGCTTTGACTGAAACTGGCCAGCCATGCTCAGGGTTCTCTGTTCAGGGAAAAACTGCTGCTGGTGAGGCCTGAACAGGGCTGCATCATCTTCCTCTGCAGGGTGAGGGGAGCCCTGCCTTCCCTCCTGCCTTCGAGCAGCCCACATGTGCAGCAGGGCATCACCTGTGCCCAGCACGCATCTGAGGAGCCCCTGCTGCTCCCATGTCACACAACAAATGGGGAAAGTCAAGGCTGGCAGCATCTGGACCAGCCAGCCTGGCCTCCCTGCTGAAGGTGGCACCTGAGGGTGCCAGGGATGTGGGCATGCACAGCCAGGGAGCCCTGGGAGGGTGAGGGCTCATGCTGCATTTCCAGCAGCTGGGGAGCTGCTCTGCTCTGCTCCAGTCCATCTGTGGGGTCATTTCTATCCCGTGTAATTGTGGCAGGATGCTTCCCTCCCCACACCTCCTCGTGCTTTGACCTGGAATTCGGTCAAAAAACTCAGTGCACAATGTCCTGTTTGCAAATCTATCAGAGTGGATTGGGAGGGGAGCTATGTGTTGTTTTGGTGTTGAATTATGCTAAAACTCAGTATGGCACACCAACCCCAAATCAACATCCTGACAGTAAGGCAAAGCTTTGGCAGATAAACTGCTAAACTGGCCTGGAGGCTTAGGACTGACAGTCAACCCCTTTACACTCCAAAAATCCAGTTCCACTTTCCATAGAGCAGGTTCTTCTGAGATATCCCTTCTTGGACTGTGTGTGGAGATTCTCCCTTGATGCCCCTCAGGGTTGCTCCCCAAGGTTAAGAGAAAGAGATCTGCCCACTCTGAGTGTTGGTGTGGTGAGTTACATCAATCTCTACTTAATAACTGTTTCTTCTTGCTAGGTTTAACAGAATTGCTTTCATTTAGTGTACTGTATTATACTATATACCACTAATAATTTTAGCTTTTATACTGATTAAGATCTTTTGTCTAATAATTTGTCATAATAAAGAATTTGTTTTATATAAACATACCTGATTTTCCATCTTTAAATCCTGCAGGTCAAAGTTGCTTGAACTGTTGATGGTCTGAGCCTAAGATTGGATTCAGCCACCGCCAGGGTCCTGTCTCTGAGGAGTTAAGAAGGCAAGGGGGTCCTCTCTGCACCTCATGACTCAGTGGCAGGGTTTCTCTAGTAAATTTAGTCAGATCTAGTAAAATCTAGTCAGAAGCTCCCACTCCTCATGCCATGCTTTCCACAGGCTGCTGCCCAAGGCAGTTCCTTGTGATCTAAAGGGAAGCCTGCACAGTGCACACAGGAAGGCAAGGACATGGCATCCAGTTCTGCTTAATTCCCCCTCAGTGCTCACGAGTGCATTCATCCTGATAAAGCTCCTGCACAGCCACACACAGGCAATGCACAATGAACTTACACACAGCTCTGCAAACACCTACTGAAACAGCCTTTCTGCACTAAAAGCACAACAGGCCACACGTTACCCAAGCCAACAGCCCTCCCAGGACTCACCAGACACTTTATTTACCTCCTGCTAATTCACCTCTCCCACCTCCAGGACAGGATCAGTGCCACCTTCTCCCCACTGTATAGAGTCAATATTTGGGGCAGGTTCATCACTTACCTGTCTCTGCTTAACTCAGGCATTTATGTCAGGATCCTGCTCTCTAACCAGGTCAAATACTTGGGAGAATGAAGCAGGGACTCCTGGGACTCTTGGAGGAAGGGACCTGGGGGGCTATAGCTGGGCTGCAATGTGATTTTTACTCCATCTGTCATGGCATTTTCCCCTGCCTGACTAACACTTCTGAATGCAAAGTAACAAGGAGCACTGCAACACGCCAAGCAAACGTAATTACCTGGTATAGATCTAAAATAGAATTCTGTTGTCTGTCAAAGATGCTGGCAGGCAGGAAAGGAGGAAAGCATCAGATCAGGAATAAACTTCAATACCACAATAACCAGCACATTAAACTGGAGGTTAGAGCAGTATACACTCTCAGATGATCTGGAAGATTTGTTGAATGAACTTATCATGCCTTACTGAATATGCAGTGGCCGTGCATTCTATGAATATATCTAGCCCAGATATGAAACAGGTCATTGCTCCAGGGCACACCAGAGGGGGATGTAGCCCTGGAGTCAGGAGCTGCCCTGGGGTCAGGAGCTGTGGTCATCAGGAGCCATCTGCCACCTCCACAAAGTCCATCTGCAAGGGGTTTAGATCCTCCAGCTCACTAATGCAGCTACTCAAGCATCCCATACTTGATGTATGCAGAGTTTTTGCACGGGTCTCAGATGATTAAAGCTAGCAGAGCTCGGGGGTGGGAGGGGAGCAGCCACTGCAGGAGATAAGCTCACATTTACACCCACATATTCTGCTTCCCACTCGTTCCCTGCCTGTGCTTTTATGGGCTGCTGGCACCTCCTCCACCATACCAACCCTGGGCGCTGCCAAAAAAAGCCCCCACGGCCATGACACGGCAAAGACAGCAGATCCCCCACACTGGGGTGTATTTATGGATCACAGAAGTACAGCACTTCTGCTATGCAAAAGACTCTGCTTCCTGCCAGCTGCAGAAGGCCTGTTACCTGAGGGAGAAGGAGTTCAGCACCTTTTTCTGAGACATGGAATTGATGGTGGCAGAGGATGCAGCTCCTCTGCAGCAGGGCAAGCACTGCACTCCTGGATGGGATCGGTGTTGAGTCCCAAACCAGCAACTGGCAATGGGAAGAGAAAGTTCCACTCCTGTGACCCTTAACCTGCTCATCCCTGAACCATTTCTGGGTTGCATCCAGGGATGCAGGTTGTGTTGGGTTTACAGGAGGCTGCAGGCAGGTGGGGAAAACCCTCTGTGCTCTTGTCAGAGAAGCTGTGCCACAACAGCTGGGCCTTAGCCACGAGTGTGTTGCAAAAAGCTGTTGGAGCTACTGTGCCCAATTTGAGTTGTAGCAGAGAGTAGAGAGAATCTGCCCTCCTTGCATGGTGGGAAACAGCAAATAAATGAGGGGGCAAACCACGTGTGTGGGAAATGCAATGGAGGGCCAGACATTCAGCATTTAAAATAAATCACACCGGGGCTCTGCAAGGTACCACAGCCCTCAAAAAACCTGTCTTCCACCCAGAGTTTCTCACTATGGTTATTATTTCCCTTTGATTTCAGGAGCACTTTCTCACTTCTCTGAGACTTACAGGTTGTACAGGGGAGACACATTTGGTACATGGGAGGGAGGAAGGAGCTGCTGGGCCACATAGGGCAGCACCTCTGGGGCATCCAAAACATCCTCTCCCTCCTTGGCACTCTGAGCATTCACAGCAGCCACTCAGGTGCACTTGGTGACAGCTCTACAGTCTCTCAATCACCAGAGCAATGGACTCACCAGTGTCACAGAAATGCTTCCCTTGGATAGGGAAACCTCTCTGCTTGAGGCTGCAATTGGTGCAGTTTAAAATTTGCAAAATAAAGAGCAGACTGTGGAAGCAATGAATGAAAGCACCAAGCTGGGACACTCTCAGACTATTATTTGGGTAGATGCTCAGTGGGTGCCTTGACAGAGCATCCCATCGAGTCTGGGGGATCCTACCAGTGCTACAAGCAGGCTGTGACAGCAAAGCCCAGACCTAGACACACCTTGCTGAGACCCACCCCTGCATCTTGGGGCTGTGCCAGGCAGCAGCACCTGTGTTTGGGTGGCTCCAATCATGCTTGAGAGACCTGAAAAGGATTAAGTGTATGCCAGGGAATGTCAGCAGCATGGATGCCGGAACACCCTCGAGGTTCTGGGCCTGAATGTTTGATCAGAAGGGGTTTGTGAGACCTAGGCAGCACCTGAAGGAGATCTAAACATTTTATTTATTCAACGTGCCTATTATCTTTCCATGCCAAAGTCTGCTGGGTGTTTACCTTTCGTCCATGGTGCCTGTGCATGACCAACCAGCCCAGTCCAAGCAGGTTCTGTCAGGTGTCGCTGGGACACTGCTCTGATTTCCTGCAGGGAGCCCAGCCCTGCCGCCTCCCCAGCAAGGGCTCTGAGCTCTGTCCCACCCCAGCCTGAACGGAGCCTTTCCATCCCTGCCCTGGGAGCGTGCAAGGACGAACTGTGCAGCACAGCAAACCCTCGGCATCAGCAACACCAGCACAGGCTGGACAAATGGCAGCTTTCTCAGTGCTTGTCTGAGGAGCAGCAGCCCCAAGCTCCAGGACAGCCAAACCCACCCCAGCAAACCTCCCCTGGAGAAGTGCCACACCAACAGAAGCCATGGGCCAGCACGGATCAAAAGGGGACTGTCCCCCCCTCCTGTTGAAACCATGACACTGTGCCGCAAAATGAATAAATAATGCCAGCAGCCTCCGGCAGGAACACGCCGTGAAAGAGGAGACGGGATTTGCAAACACTTCCGGGGGGGATGGCGGGGGTGGGGGGGAAGCATCGCCTTCTGTTTCCTGGGCAGCTTCTGCATTTTGCACTGACCGAATCTGTAGATAAAACTCAGCAGCCGCCTCGGGGGCAGAGACCAGAGCCCAAGGAAATCCCCCCATGCACAGCGAAGGCCTCACACGCGGCCCTCACTCTGCAGCCCCTCCGGAGGCCGCTGCCCCCGGCCCTGTGCCCCACGCTCGGGCAGATAAAAAATCAACGCTCAGAGACCTCGGGCACCGGGAGAAGCTGCAAAGGTCACAGTCTTACACTGAACTTATTTTTGGAGTGGGTTTGTTGTCTTTGGTCTCTCCCAGGCCCCCGCAAAGTCCGCAGCAGGCCTGGGGAGGGAGCCATCTCTCCAGGAGGGCATTGCCAGACCCCTGCCTTAGCCTGTGTTCCATGCAGAAAAGGGGAAATGTTGACATTTACAGAAACACAAACCAAAAGGCTCAGGTGTCTGCTTTTGATCAAATCTGACATAAGGCAAGAAATCTTAACTAGGGCCTGGAAGAACACTAATTATCAAATGGAAAATTAACAGGTAATTTGTCTCTAATGCGAACTAATAATTTCTAGGGGAGGAATTAATTAAATGGGGGAATTAAATCACCAAGAATTTGTGGAGTGACCACTTCTGATGGGATTCAGTTAATGAGCTGCCTGATAATCATGTCAGGCTTCATTTTCTTCTCCTCTGGACACAAGGAGAGACAGAGAGCAGGAGATTACTGCAGAGCTCCCTCTCCCAGGCTGTAGAGATGCCTGCACCTTGCTGAGCCTGACCCTTTTGTCTGACAAAACCTGAGCAATTGAAAAGCAAAAGCCAAAAGCAGAGCAGTAGCAAAATCTGTTTAAAAAAAAAAATTGAAAACATAATTAGTGGGTGAGAGAGAAGGAAGTTTGCTTTACAGAAATGGCTCTCAGGACCATGATGCACCCTCGTGCCCGAGCTTGGTGCCAAAGCAGCACCACACAGAACTGGAGTCAAAGTCTGGTGCCAGCGCCCTCCAGCAAAGAAGGGGGTGAAAGGTGAGTGTCCCGCCCTTGGGAACAAGGAAACAAACTCATTGTGCTTTGGATTTCAGCTGTGCCCAAGCTGTTCCTCAGTCCTGAGCAATGGATGGGGGGTTGAGGCTCCTCAACAGCTGCCAAGATGCCCCAGGCTGGGTGCGGGCACACAACCTCACTGCTGTCTAATTATCCAGAGCAGTGTTTATGTCAGTGTCATTCTTTTAATGACAGCTCCATGCCAGCTGCAGGAAGAGAAATGATCTCCAGCCTTGCAGAAAGGCAGAGCCGCATGGGCAGACACCACCTGATCTCTCACAAAGCCTGCCAGCACAAAAATAACTTCTCAGAAACACTCGAACACATCTGAACAAGCAGAACGAGCCAATATCAGATCAGCACTTTGTATCACAGGGCTGCAGCACTTGTGATCCAGCCTCCAGAGCCCTAAATTTGGATTTGCTTGGATTTGCTGCATTCCTCAGACCAGTGTCTGAGCTCACCTACTTTCAGTTCTGCCAACTCCTTGCGGCATTGCGTGCCAAATTCTCTAACCACCCTCCTGGATGGAAAAACACAAGCATTTACACTTCAGGGCAGTGACTAATTTGTGGCACCTACAATGGGTGAGGCTCTGCAAGTGAAATAATACGGTGAGATCCGGGTGGAACTGAGCAGGGAAGTTACATTATCCATGTCAAACACAGGCTGTGTTTTTCCACATGTGAACAGAGGTCAAAGGAGGCAAACTGAAAGCAAATGGAATTCACTGCTGCTGATTTGTAAAATGATTCTCCAAGTATTTTCAGGGATTTTCCCTGATACTGCACATACTTGCTGCTGTAACACAAACTGATAGCTCTGAGACATCTTGCTGTTTATGCCTGAATGACAACAACGATAATAAAGCAAAACATGAGACCTGTCAGTGCCTGCTAGCCAGTTCACATTACAGAACAAAATATTCTCCTGCAACATGCTGGGTCTTATGCAGATTCAACTTTTCTGGGTGACGCAAATGCTGTAAAAACAACTCTGAGTCATAGAATAAAATCACATAATTCCCCAAAGCCAAATAAGGACAGAATTCAGCCCACACAGCTCTGACTTCCCATTTTCCTGGTAGTAGCAATTTTGTTTATCTTCCCTTGTAAATGATACCATTTCCTTGCTCTCACAGAAAATCTTGCATTTCTTTTCAGTAAAGCCTTTAGTTGGTGCAAATACTGGTATTGTAAAAAACAAAGCAACATCCAGCATCTGCAAGACCTAGTGTAAAAAGCCTGTTATGTGCTCTCTGGGACTGGCTTTGCTAATTGGTATGAAGTCTTTATGAGGAACCTGGAAGGCATTCTCCCAGGCTGCCTGCAGTTTTATTTTGATATATTTTTCACCGAGAGTTCATTTACAGCCCATTAGAGCCAGGCTTGGGTATTTTATGAATGTAATACAGCAGCACACAAAGAGCACTTAATGCCTTAAGTCTTTAGAAGGCTTTTTAATTTTGTAACACAACGGAATTGTTTCACCACCAGATCTCTCATGCACCAAAGTGGGTAAGGCCTTGTGCAAACAGCTTTGCAGCATGTAAATAAAGCTCTCAGACTTGATCTGTGTGTGGTGTAAAGCACCATCACTCTGCTCTTGTCATTTCACATCAGCAGCTGAGCTGCTGAGTTTTCCACTTTGAAACCTCAGGGACCTTTTATTAATAGGGTGGGAGGAGTTGTATGCAATAAACAGGATGTGATGTATTTGCAGTACATGCAAGCATACTGCTTTATTTATTTTCCCTCTTCCTGGCTCAACAGCACCTGAGCTGGAAATACAGGGTGCAATGTTCACATGGCAATGCACCACAAGCTTGATCTACCTGCACACAGCAAGTGAGACCCTCTTGTGTCCCTTCTAGCTGCTAGCTGCTGTCTTTAGGGTCCTGTTTGGACAGCAGTGACACAGCCCAGGCTCTGCATTTTGCAAGGCAAAAGCCTTTTCCAGCAGGTGAGAGTGCAGCAGTGTGTGCACGGAGCTGCTGCCCCATGATTGGCACTCGTGACACACTGATCCCTGATAAGATGTGCACACACTCCTGGGCACTCGAAGCCATTGGCACAGCAAAGCCAGGACATGCACCAAGTGTGGGACTCGTAAATCAGAAAGAACAAACTGTGCTGTGACCTACCAGAGCCTTAATGCTGCAGCTCCAGCCAGCCAAGCCCTGCACAGCTGCACCCCTTGTCAGCTTTCTGTTCTGTGACCCCTCCTTCTCTTCCCTGCTCCTAAGTGTCTTCCAAGTTACCACTGGTAACTGAATATATTTACTGAATATGACCAAGGTCTCCAAGAACCTCATGCACATTTGACATTTTTGTGCTGAACAGTAACATTTATGTAATTGAGGCATGTTTTTCCACTGCTGTCTTTTAAACACAGTAAATTCAGTCTGGTTTTAATGCTGTTTTTTCCTGAAAGGTCTACCAGATCTCTAACAGAAGCTTTATCACCAGTGTGTCACTTGAGAAAAAGCAAAAGTGGTGATTTATTCAGTCCCTTTAAAACTCCTGTATCATTAAATCTGATGTAGCTCAAGTGTTTGATAAGTGTTGAGAAGAAAATATGTCTCTATTAAGGCTCCAAGACTCTTGTCTTTTGGATTAAGTAAAAACAATTTAATACTTCTGAGACATCCCCCCCATATCCTTCTGAGAGGAAAGGCAGGAAACAGTCTATTTGACATTCCCTGTTTGGGGAGAAATAGAAATACTTCCGAGTTCCTTTATCTATCATAAGATAGCTAAGAAGAAATGATTGGGTTTTTTACTTTCCTGCCGGCTTTAATCCACTGATAAGCCTGGAGAGCTCAGAGCTTTCACCTGGGACTGACATGAAAGAACAAGTGAAAGTTGCAGATAATCATCCCTAAATAAGAGAAAGGCATTATTAGTACCCAGCCATCCTGGCACAGTGTCTGTAGTGCTGTATATGGGGTGAAGGGGGGCACAGCAGGTACTCCCTTGAACAAATGATACTTGAATTCAGCACTGGCTATTGTAACCACTAAGCAGCTTACAGAAATTTCCTCCAAATACTGTCATTCCTCTGCCTAACTTGTGCTGTCATAAATGCACTACAAGGGGCTTGTTGTAAGGGCTGGCCTTTCTTTTCCATCAAAGGGAAAGTCATATATTGAGATTTAATCAAATGGTCTGCAGAGCAAATTGGCAGCAAGCCTTTTGGCCCAAACATTTCATTCTGTACCTGTGAACAGACACCAATCTGAGATCCAATCTGAGCTTTACAGTCCAGGAAGGTCACTGGAGGACTCTGGCCCTGTTAAGCTGGACATAGACATGTCCTATTTTAGCCTTGCACATGGAAGACTGCAATGCAAACACTGCAAGGCCTTTCCAGGCTGCTGATGGATTTTACTTCCTTTGCTTTTTGTCTTTCATCTCCTGGAAAAAGCTGCACCTCCATCTCAGCTGTGACAGACGAGGGGTGATGAGTTCATGGATGGCCCGGGCTGGAGCTGTGAGCCCTGACTGCAGCACTGGCTGTGGCTCTGCAGAGGCCACTGGTGGCTCCTCCAGTCACTCACTGCACCATGGGTGTGTGCAGGTTCACAGCTGGCTCAATGAATATTCTAAACATCTGGGGTTTTGCCAAGTCAGAGCACATTCACAGACAGAGAGATCGTCTCAGGACAAAGCCTGCCCAGGAAAAAGCCTGTTTCTAATTTGGCACTGCAGCTTGGAGCAAGAGGGTTCAGATCCCAGGACTGCCACAGCTGGAGTCTGTTTATGGAGGAGGTTTAAAACACAGCCTTAGCTAATCCCTGAATTTCCTACGGCAAAGCGTAAAACACTGCTTGTTTATTCCCCCAGACAGGAATTTCACCAGCTGAGGTCTGTAACATCTGATCACAGCTCACAGGTGATACTTTGGGGAGACCAGAAGAGAAGCAGACCTGAGACCACTATGAAATGACCTCTCTGAGAAGCTCTCATTAGCATCACTCTGAATTACAGAGTTAAACCTCCCTGCTCCCATGACTAATCCTACGGATTTGCACAGCAATTCAGATAAGATGCTACTTTCCTAGATGCTATACAAAGGTGGAGCAAAAGGCTGCAGGACATCACAGTTGTCCTGGGACTGTGTTCCTGCTTCCCTACGAGTTTCCCCAGGTTTCCTGTTATCCCATGAATCCATTGCAAGGAGTGGCTGGCATGAACACTGTCACCCTCCAGAGGATGATCCCAGAAAGGTTTGCCCAGAGAGGTGCACTTCCCATCCCTGGAAGTGTTCAAGACCAGGCTGGATGGGGCTCTGAGCAACTTGGTCTAGTGGAAGGTTCCCAGGCCATGGCAGGGAGGCTGGAACTCGGTGATCTTTAGGGTCCCACCCAACCCTAACCTTTCTACAATCCCTTTTGGGCAAAGGAAGTAAATAATGGGAAGGAGACATATCCCACAGCTGACAAAGTGGGATGAGGTATAAAAAGATGGCCCAAGGGAGAGTTTATGCTGGAGCTCTGCGGTGTTAAAACCAAAGCACCTGGGAACAAGGTAAGTGAGAGACAGTGAAACAGATGGAAGAAGTTTGGAGCCTGGGACCCGGGCAGTTCTCTGCCTTACAACCCTGTGTGCCCTGGGGCCTCAGATTTCCCCTGGAATTTCTTCAGTCTGTTGGAACAGGGGAGCACATGAGCAGCTGTAACACACGTGGCACATGACTGTACACCAAAACAGGGAAGCTGGAAGGGAAGAGTGAAAGGTTGTATTTGAACATGCAAAATCCTTGTCCAAGAAAAACTGGAATATCCTCAGTAAAAAAAGGAAGGATTCCTGCACTATTTAACAGCCCAGCTCCAAAACTAATAGACCATCCAGTCTTCCATCCACAAGCTGTCAATTTTGAACAGACTGAGCAATCTGAGCAGACAGGTCTGCCTCTGTTCCCCTGGGTAACCATCTGCTGTGTGTGATTGCAGAGTGTGAGGGGCTACAGCCCTGGAAGAACAGCACCTTTAATCAAAACAGCAGTGTCAGGAGATGCTGAGCTCTCAGCTAGATGAAGAGGCACTGGGCTAAATTAGAGATTAATGTTAGAAATTGAAGCATAAATTAAGCTCAATATTGGCTATATTGTGTTGGAAATTGAATTAATTTCTCATCACATGAAAGGGTCTTGAGCACTATCTCTGGGATTTTTAGTGTCTCCCACTGAAGGACAGTAGTTTTACATTGTTTAAGTCAGCTAGGAGAAGCCTGGCTCCTCTCTAGCCTGGTTTACTGGCCCTTCACAATGCAAATATGCATCCTGACCAGCTGGGCAACATGGGAAGGAATGTTCTGACACCAATGCACTCCATCCCTGCCCATCAGCAATCACCCTGCCAAGCCTGACATCCTTCCCTACTGTACTGAAATCACTATTTCTTCACTCCCTAGCTGCTGCTTTTCCAATTTGATCTGCAAGAACCTGAACATACTTCTTTCCTGCCTGCTCCTTTATTAACACTGTTATCCTACAGGTAAGCTTCCCAATAGATTTGAAAATGTGCTCTGAAAGTCACTGGTGACACAGTGGACAGGAACAACAGAAATCAAACTCATCCACACATTCATTTTAGCTGCTGCTTTGCTTGCTCTCCCATGCCCAGCACTATTCCAGGCCAGAACTCCAAAGACCTCCTAGTGATTCCAGCAGAACCATAGTGGGAACTTTCTGCTGGGAGAAAAGAAGTACAACCTGCTCCAGACTAATTCTGAGGGCAGCACCACAGGTTAAATCAAGCTGGGTGGGAGGTGTCACCCCAGAGCCACAAGGTTTTCCTCACCTCCCAGCCCAAGGAAACACAAATTCGGACTTCAAGTGGTTAATGAGGGATAATAAATGGGATAATGGGAATAAAGGGTAACACCAGCCACTCGCAAGTTAAATGGCTAAATAACCCCCACAATGAGAAGGAAAGAGATAATTTCTGTATTGAGAGGATCAATTCAGCGATATCCAAAAGAAAATTGTTGTATGTACCTTGTGAGCAGGGGGGGATTCTGGAATGCTCTGCATGGAAAGCCAGGGAAAGAGTCACTTCCACCACTTGAGCCTCAGTGTTTTTCTCACTTCGTCTCTTGCCAGCACGAACTGATCCAGGACATTTTCTCTACCCACAAAGCTGATCAAGCACATCCTCCTGCCAGCCTGCAAGCATCAGCAGCCAGCTTGCACCAGTGCCAGCACACACAGCTGCCATCCCTCCTCCCTCCCCCACCAGCATCTCCGCTGCTTCCAGCCACCCCCGTGGGACACGGATGGGGACACAGGCTGGGATCTGTCCCGTGACTGTAAGCAGGAAGATCCAAAGCTTTGATCTCATTCCCACTCTGCTTTTGACGTCAGAGGGCAAAGCCCACGCTGCAATTTCCTCAGCAAGGCTGAGCTGCCTCTCCCCAGCTGGTGTCAGACCCACTGCAAATCTCACTTAGAGCAGCCAGAACCAACCCCATGGCTGAGCACCTGCTGCCTTCAAGGCTTGAGAAAATGTCCTCCTTCAGACAAGCCCCATGACACAGCAGAGGAAGGATCTCCTCAGCTGCCCACCAGGAACACATCAGAGCTGCCAAAATTTCTTCCCATTCAGCATCAGCAGGAAACTTTCCTTTCAGGTAAACGGTGGTGAAGGGTACAGCAAGAGCAAGGATGAATCTGGGACTCAGGGATTGCCCCAACCCAGGTGCAGAACCTGGCACTTGGCCTTGTTGAACCTCATGAGGTTCTCATGGTCCCACTTGTCACCTGCACCTGCACAGTTCCCTTGTGAGGCACAGCAGAAACAGCACCCCGAGAGCCTCGGGAATTCCCCTCTGTGATCCATGGCACACACTGCAATGGGCTGGAATTCCAGTTGCCAGCAAGGAAAAGATCTTCCTGTCCTTTAAGGCAAAGCTCTGAAAGGGCCAAAACCCAAGTGGAGGAAGATCTTACAATGACATTTCACAACCAGCCTCCATAACTGAACCAAGGGCTGTTTTAGCACATGGACTGGGAAAAATGATGTGGTGAGGGTCTTTGGCTGGAGCTGCCACAGGTGCAGACAGACATGGGGAAAGAAACAGAGCAAGCAAAGAAAGGAAGAAGAAAAAAGAGGACACAGAGCTCTAAGCTGAGAAGGTGGCATTCTGAAAACCAAAGCAGAACCTACAGAAAAGGAACGGGACAGAAATCAAGAATTCTGAAACTTTGATTTACTATCCAAATACAATTTCCTCCCTTGATCACAAACCTCCTCCTGATAACAGCACTCATCCAGCAAGGTTTTCAGCAAGTCCTTGGTTTTGAATGGATGTTGCAGGCTGCAGACACAATGGAACACAGAATGGCATTTTCCTCATTCTCCTCAGCAGAGGACACGATGAGGCACGGGAAGAAAAGGGCAGCTTGTGTTCACCCTTCAACAGAACGTGGAGGGGGACAAAAAGGTCTTGTGATGTCTGTAGCTGTTCCCACAGGGATGTGAAGGCTGATGCCAGACCCCCAAGGATCACATTAAGGGGTGTCTTCATGCAGTGATTGCTTGGTATTGAGGGGCAGCATGGCAATTTTATTCACTGGGCTTTGTAATTCTGCCACAAGCCAAGAGGTGAGTAGGCCTCAGCTGCCTGGGCACACAGATTTCTGTGATCTTTCTGTTTTGGGGAAGAAAGCCAGGCCACAGATAGCCAAAGCCCAGTGCCCACAGGTGACATTAACAGGGTTCTTTATTGCATGAAAAGATGTGTGGGGCTGTTCATGTAACTCTTTGCAGCAGCATCACTCCATAACACAGAGGGAAGGGGAAAACTTCTGTTGAATAAAAAACAACAAAACCTCTGGGTATGACAGTGATGCCTTTGGCTGGCTGCTGAACACCTCTCCTGGCCCAGTCTCCCTAAGGAAAGTCCCCCTTTTTGCCCAGCCTTGGTGCTCTTATCCCATTCTGCCCATGCTGGGTTGTGGGGCAGGGCATTGGCAGAGTTGTGCTGCTGAGATTTCTTCCCACTCAGCATCTGCAGGAAACTCCTTTCAAGAAAACAGTGGTGAAGGCATAGCAAGAGCCAGGATGCTTTGGAAATACTGCCTCAACTGTCTCTTCTGAGCTTGGAGAAGTGCTTTGTAAGAGCATTAACTGAGATGCTGTAACACTAATGTTGGCTTCAGCAGAATCACCCTTGCACAGTGCACAGGAGACAAATCAACCCAGAGCTTAAAGGTCCACTTTTGCTTTGGAAAATCCAATAGGCAGTTTCTCTACATTCCTGACACCAGGATGGGGCTATAAATCAGATCTATTCTACAATCCACATACTGAACACACAGGCTGCTGAAGCTGTAACTTTCGTAAATTGGCGCTTTGTAAAATGAAAATATAAAATTGTAGAGTGAATAGCAAGGCAAAACAGGTGTCCCTGCTGCCCACTGGAGTGAAGCAGCTAAAATAAGGTTCTTCTTGACAGGTGTCACCCACACAGGAGCCCCGAACCTGCAGCACCCAAGGCTGAACTGGTGACTGGCACTACAGATGTTGAGTCATGCTGTGACAAATAAAATGCTGTCACACACTGATATGAAGTGACCACAGAGCTGGACAGCAGCTGTTCAACAAAATTGTTCTGTGGCTACTAGAAAATGCTGATATTTCAAAAAAAACATTTATAAGGTGGGGCCACTGTGAAAACTGGTTCAGAATTGTCAATTTGTCAATTCTTCAAAAGGGTATGTTTTGAGAATTGGATTTAAAAACTAAAACCATTTTACTGCAATTTTCAATAAAGGAAGCAGTACAACAAAACCCAAAGCTATCAAACAACCCAGACTTTGTGTTACATCAAAGACATGCTATTTTTATCTGTATTGGCAGGGAGGAGAAATTTTAATTTTGAAATTGAAAGATTCCATGGAAAAGGACAAACATTGCATCCAGGTCTAATTTTAATAATACAGCATGCTCTAGTAAACAAAATTAAATACAAAATGCAAATATGAATTAGCCTCTTCCTTATTTTGGAGGTTTATCAGTCACTGTATCCTGGTTATTTTTATGCTACTGATAAAATAATAGTAAAAAAACCCTAAGCAGCTGTATCTTCTCCTGAACTGATGAGAATTCAAATACCAAGTAGTTCATAAAGCAGCTTTTGAGGACTACATGCAAATGTGACAGCCATATCCATTTACAGTTCTGCCAGCTACTGCCCTGGGCTGGAAGAATTCAATGAACCAGCAGAGCTATGTTTAAACAATCTACAGTAACAGTTCTGCTGAGAAAAGCCTTGCACAGCATATTCCTGCAGCTATTACTTAGCAGATGCTGCCTGAGCAGCCCTGCAAACCATTCCTCTAGAAGGAGGCCTGTGGAGCATTGAGGGAAACAGCAGCATGGAAAATTTCTGACTTTTCAGAAGGCGGGCAGATCTCTGAAATCACCCAAACCAAGCAGAGGTTGCAGATGGTGGACAGGGTTTGGGAAAAAAGGAAGGATTACCTGGTTCAGAAGGATGAGGGCAGGTCTTTGGGACTCAGAGGAAAGTGCAAGTTCCTGGGCTTAGTAGAAAGAGTCAGGGAAGACAGAAGGAAAATGAAATGGTTTCAAGCCAGTGGGACAAATAGCACAAACACACAGCACTAAGTGGCTGATGGTCCCCAGCTCCCTGGCTGGCAATTTAACACCCTGCCCACACACTGATGGATATAAAACCAAGCACAGCAGCAATCTCTAATCACAGAGACTCTGGTGACTGCAAATAGAAAACCACTCCAATAGCCAAGGCTGACTGCACCACAAAAAAAACCTTGGGTTTCCAACTGAACCATCCATGTGGAAACACATTCCTTGTCCCTAAACCTAATTTATAATTAATTCATATAATTCTTGATAAGCCTCAGCCTAACTGGCTCTTAAAGGTTTCCATTGTTGCTCCAATCCAATGCCTTCAGCACAAGAACTGAAACTGAGGGAGGCATGAACCTGTCTGTGGTGTCTACAGCCTGTCCAAGTGGGTTTCAATTAGGAATGATGATCAGACTTCTAAACCAAAAGCTGTGCCTGTAATATTAAAAGCATTGGTCAGAGCAGTATGACCCTTTCCTGACATGGGAGGGAGATTGCAGTATCCAAACTGAAAAGCATGATTTGACCTCTGGTGCATCCCAGAGCAAGTCTCCACTGAGTTAACAAGGCCCTGGAGAAGTGAGTGCTGTTATCAGACAGACATTCTTTGAGCACACATCAACAGCCAGAGATGTCCTGATGCTTCCAGCTCATTAAGACATTCATAATCCTACAGGACTGCCCAGGTCAGAAAATCCAGCAGGGCACTGCAAGGTTTAGCTCTATTTGCTACAAGTTTTGTGGATGCTCTCATGGACTGCAGCACTGAAAGCTGCCTCCAGTCCATGTGGGGCTCCTGGCAAGGGCATTTCAAAGTCACAATTAACTCCTGTAAGAACTTCAGAATTAAGACCTCAGAATTTTACACCAAGTAAAGCAAAGGTAAATCACTCTGGTGCTAAACCAAAGACTAAAAAGCAGTAGCAGAAAACCTAAAACCCTGGTGACCACCACAAGGCTCATTCTGCATGGGGAGCTCTGATTCCCAGGGAGTTCCTGCTGAAGGGTAACAAGTCCCAAGGCACAGGCAGTGGCTGCAGGCTGAATGAAGTTCCCATGCTGTGATGGGAAGCCTTGGCTGCTCCCAGATCCCCAGGCCATCGTGAGAGGAAGCTGATGTTTGTGCTGCCAGAGCAGCATGGGTCACTCACTCAGAGGAGAGCTGGGCTTCCACTCTAACTCAGCCACTGGCCTCTTGCTTGGCTGCTCTGTCTCCCCATTTCCTGGCAAGGCTGACCTCCTGCTTAAAACTTTGCTGAGAGTTACTCCTGACAAGTTCTGCAGAAGCACCAGTGGTTGCAATGAGTGCATCATTTTAACTTATCCACATAAAACAGGCAGGTATTTGAGTCCCTGCAGGAATTTTTCATAAAGCACATTATGATTTAACAGTAGCCTAATTACCAGATTCCTCAGCTGTTTAAGGAGCCATGAGAAGAGGATGTATCTTTCCTTGGATCAGCTGATATAATTAGAAAATTCAGGCAAGCTTTCAAGTACATGATCCTGCTATGTTTATAGACTCACACAACCTAAATAACATAATTAAGTACAGTCTTTTCACCTAGAGAGTCCTGGGCTTCATGCACAAATGGAGAGAGCTGGAAAAGATCAGCAATGTGGTACTCTGTTTCCGTAAGCCAGTTCTCAGCTCTCAAATGTTTTTATATCTCTTCAGAGAACACTTCCCTTAACCTGCATCTAATCTCTGACTAAGCTCAGCACACAAGTGGTATTTAACAAACAGCTTCCATTAAGATTCCCAGTCCACTTAATTTCTGGCTGTTCCTTCTTTGTAAATAACCCTGAGCAATTGTTTCCCTTGCTGCACAAGAAATGCTTTCAATCACATGAGCCTCTGAGATCTCAAATGCCATCAGAAGCAATGTTTGTTTTGTCTGCAAGAAGAAACAAGCACGTACAAAAAAAAAAAAGAAAACTAAACAATGGAAGTTGGGTTAGGAAGAACAAGGGTAAACATTTGAGATATGCTATCAGAAATCTCATTTCTCTCTTGTTATAATAGAATAATCAAGGAATATGCCAGGGTGTCCTGTGCTCTTACTGGGCTGTCATTTTTAAGTTGAATATACCTGCAAATTACTCATTTCAGCTAGAACCTAGAAGTCCCAGGTGAGATGACACATGAGATTGGATATTGGTGCTACAATTGCTGATTGAAAAAGTTGATGTCTTTACACTGACAGGATGAACAAGAGACAAAGAGAACAGTTGCAGCATGAGATGTGACTGACCCCAGGTAACCCAGAGCAGCAGCACAGCTGGGAGCAGACGTTTTGTGTCTTTGCCAAATCTTTTATTCTGCTTCCTTTTCAAATTTATCACTACTCCTTCTTTGCCAGTGAGTCATCAACTGAAGGAGATTAGACAAACTCTTTAGCCACTGAAAAAAGCCCCGGTAATCAGGTCCCTCCTTGAAGCAACAGTTTCATTTTCTGCACTAAGCACGTAATGCCAACACTTGCTCCAGAGTGTACTTCAGCCTTCCCTGCAAAGCCTGTAGTCCCTATGACCCTTGATGACAAACTCTAGTTTGCATGAAAGGCCAGGGGGAACAAAGGTTCATCACACCAAATACATAATTTGATGCCGTCACTGTATTGAAACCTGCACAGATCATTAATCAGGCTCAGCATTGTGTAATCTGTGCTCTGAACACACTGAATGTTTATTTGGACCATGCAATTCCTTTAGCAGCAATATTTTTTGCTAACAAATCAGATGATGGTGAATTTCCCCTGAAATGGCAGGACAAAGAACAAACCCTGCCCTTGGCAGGATACAGTTTAGAGCAGAATTTCAATTGTTTACAAGAACTCTCTGAGGAGATGCAGTGCCCCAATGATTAAATACACAGCAGAATTTCCTTATCCTCAATGGACAGCCCAGACCTGTAGTTCCATAGCACTGACAGCCTTTCCAGACTTTCCCTAAATAATGCCAGGAAAGAGCTAAGGACAGCAGCAGAGGAACTCCTCATGGTACATCAGCAAAGGCCCTCCCACCACTTACACTTTTCCTACTCTTGGCTCAGCTCCAGGCCTGCCTCATTAACCACCAGCAGGTGACTTCAGCTTGTTAAGTGCCATCTTTCTGTGAGCACAGGATAATTACACACACCACTTCCCGGGATTGCTTACACGACTGCTACCCATGAGCAGTGTTATGCACAAGGCCACTGATTCCATGGAGCAACCAGCCAAGGGGCTGACAGAACCAGACACAATCTGTACTGCTGTTTTCTGACACAAAGTGGTAACCAGGACACAAAATGCACCTCAATAGCCTTGGCAATCTTCCTCTCAAAAATGACCCACTTAAAAGGTGTGAGGCTGGTTTGAGTGCTGGTACAACAGCTCCAGTCAGGTTCACTGGAATGGCAGAGCTCACAGCACAGCAGGAGTGAAACTCCAGACCAGTCCTTTCCTCCCCCCCACCTAGGAATGAGCACTAACATCTGGGATTTGTAATTCACAACTGACTGCAGGCTATTTTCATGAACACATTGATCCATATAGCAACAGTGAACACTGCACTGGATGAGGATTCACGAACTCAGGCCACAGACACACAGCTTTAACGAGGTTTAGAGGGCAACTTTTGGCTTCCATAGCCTCAGCACATCCTGCTTGTACAAGCTGCCTTTCCTGTACTCAATCCTGGCACCAAACAAACAGTAACCAAGTCTCTCTGGTAACCCCACTGCTCTCTCCACTCTATGAACTCCACCCTAGGACATCAATCCAAGTCCCATCCCTGTCACCACAGTCAAATAGATGTCATTCCAAGACCTTTGCTTATCTGCACAGGTCACAGTGACTTCTCTAGCAAACCAAGAGCAGGCTTTACTACAACCTTCCTGCCATAACCTCTGCCACTGTTGGCATATGCAAATATTTACTGCCCAAAGACTGACTTTACTGCATGGTTTGAAAGCCTCGCACAACAAAGCTTCACAAAGACAAATCAGTAATCATTTTTGCCATTTAACTTCACAGCCTTTTCCTTTACAATTTAGGATGTCTTACCCACCTCTCCCCAAGTCTTTTGTCATTTACTGTGGGAAAAGATTTGCTGCCTATTTGCCAAGAACTACTGAAATACAAACTTCCACCTCTGTGGGAACACATTCTGTGCTTCTCTTAGCCTGGCACCTTTGGTGTCTCACAGCTCCTCATCCCTGCCATTTCCCAGGCCTGATTTCCATCTCCAGAGGTAAATGGTGTCCTCCAGCCTGTATGAACAAGCTTCCCGAGGACCAGACTTCCTCCTTTGGTTTTCACTCACTTTGTGCCCAGTACTGCCTTGCATTAACCCTTCCAGCACCTTTGCAAGCCCCAGTGCACAGCATTGCTCACAATCCCATGCTCCTGTGAATTTGGCTGCCAAATGACTCCTCTGCCACTCCTGCACTCTGCCAGGGACAAACCTGAGCTAAAGCACCAAGTGCAAACCTTTACACTCAGAGCTGGAGTTCCAGATCCCACAGGCCACCTCCACAGCGCGCACTTCCCTTGGTGTATCCATCTCCTAACTGTGCTTCAAGTATTTCTAGAGATTCACAGGGGAGGGGAAACTGCCTTTGGAAGGAATTAAAGTGCATGTTGCACATCCAGGGACATCGCATGACAACACAAAGCCCTGCATGATGAGGTTGATAATTAATGCAAGTCTAAAGCAGGTAAATTTAGTGTGGTCTACAGTCAGTGTGCTCAAGGCAGATGCTGCAGCAGATGCTATCCTGGGAATCAGTCATGCCCTCCTTTCCATTGCTCTCCAAGGCCCATACACAGTATTGGATTGGTAGATTTCATTCCCTGTATGGATCCAGGACTGCAGGGGGACATCACACCTTTACCAGTCCTTATCCCATGCCATCCACCTGCATCACACTTTTATGGACCAGAGGTCCCAGGCATTACTTTTTTTTCCCCCCACCCTCTTCCTTACTCACCAGGAAATCACAAGTTTCTACAGTCATTTGAGCACCAAACTTGAAACCCAGGCTCTTTCTAAATCACTTTCTCTCATATCAAGCAAATTCATCTCACTCCAAAGAAACTGGCAACACCTGAATCTATTCCTTCCACTCTGTCCCCTTGGATATCCCAAACACTTCACCTCATTTTGGCTTTTCAATACCTAGCAACAATAAACGGGTATGATGTCAAAACTTAAAAACTCTCTACAAGGCACTCCTGTGAAATTCAGAGGACAACTGTGAGATGAAATCCTGAGCATTCAGGGGCTGAAGGAACCAAGCCTAAGTTCACGAGGTTTAATTAGGTTGTTACAGCCAAACTTGGCTCCCCTAATGAACAACCCAAGGTGGTTTTCTCATCATCTGTCCCAGCTCTGCTTTGCTGGCACCTCTGACACTTGCTCAGTCACCCTGCACTGTGGGGCACAGGCCATTTTAGGTCCTTTCAGCTACAGCCCTGAGTCTGGCTGCCATCTGTCACCACACTGACATGTGCCACACTAGAGTCACCTGCTTGCAGAGCTGCATGTGAATGAGACTGCTGGGGCTACAGAGCTCATAAACCAGGAGTGACGCTTCACAAATGAGTAGACTGTGCAGTTCAACTTTTTTATTTTAATAAAATCAAGAATATGCACAGCACATGCAGTGCTAGCATCTAAACTAATACAATAAGCAATTCTAAACCTACAGTGACTTGAAGTTCAATTTTCACATTCAGCAAGTTTAAATCCATTCTTGCATATTGGTTTGAATCCTTGTATCTGAACTGAAAATATTGCTGGCTGATAAAACTTGCTAAAATGCACAAGTCACTGATTATGCCAATACAACAAAGATAACCACATGTTTGAGGATTGCAATGTGCCAGACATTCACTGAAAAAAAAAAAACACACAACTAAACAAAACTCACGCAACAAACATCTGAGAATCTGGACACTTCACATCAGTGTTTAGAAGTGTTTCATAAATATCTTAAGACAAGTGTATCAAAACCTTGGCATGTTTAATTTTAAGTTGCCAATTTTTGTTTTACTATCAGAAAGTTATGGCTATACTGCCAATGCCGGGTCTGCTTAATTTGACTTAAGAGTTTAATATGACTTAAACATTAAAAGCTCACACTACCCCGAAATATATAATTTCACGCATACGGTGACATTCAACATTCAAGTGCCAGTGTTTTTGTACTGTCTTTTGGTCAAGTTTCTTTAAACTTTCAAAGAATCACTTTTAGGCTTACAAAAATAAATATTTGTCAAAAATGTTCAATAAATATTACACAAAACTAGCAGCAAAAAGTATCTAGAAATCTGTCGTGTGCAAATAGTTTTCTTCCCAGCTATCATTCCCATGGTCCCAAATAAGTTTTAGAATCTATTTCCTTCTCCTTAAACAAGCTGCGTTCAATCTCCAAGAGACAAAATAAGATTGGAAGTTAAGGACACGCACACAAGACATATATAAAATTCTCTGAATGTGCAATAAAAGAAGTATTTTGTAAAAAGTTATGGGCAAAATGTACAAGGGCCTAAACCTAGACTTGAAATAGCACCATAACAAATGACCTCAATACTGTCAAGTGCACCTACTTAATAAAAGTTTTAGAACAAGGCACAATACACTTGAAAAAATCTATTGCACTTTAGGAGATTTTTGCCATTTTCCTATGCCACTGTAGATTAGTTGTTAAATGCTCTGGCCGCAAAGTTAGCACAGAAATTCCAAGTGGCAGAGGCATTTTTCAGGTGGACAATACTTATCTTTGGCCAGATTTAGCATAACAGACTATAAATACAATGGAAACCTATGCAACTAAAACTGACTAAAACTGCACTTTAATAGCAGAATTGAAACCTTGTGCAGTTTATGTACATTTCCAACCTCTGTGATCTCAGGTTTGTTTGTTACTCTTCTGGAGCCATTTTACAAAGTCTACAGTAAGCCAGTTTAACATCTCCACGCAGCTTGAACAGAGTAATGTGAATCTGCATTAAAATAAAGCCTGCTGCATAATTCTTCCTGTTCATACCCTCTTGACCAAAAAACATCAACACTAGCATGCGTTATTAGACCAAAAATTCAGTCAGGCCCTTAAGGAGGACCAATCACTGCCATGGTCAGCCATTCTACCATTTCAATTTCATATGGCAGGCATTTTTAAAAAGTCTAAATAGATGAATTCTCCTAAAAACTATTTCAAGTTATCAGACCTTTAAACGTTCCCTGTAATGTTCTGCCCACATTTGGCTAGCTCACATTAATGATCTGCCTAAATATTGAAAAAGGAATTGCTGTATTTACTTGCATTAACTTCAAAAACAGTGCTTTTAATGTATGCATGTATCCATACATCATCTCATCATGACTGGAATGGCTTATTAAAGGCTATCAGGTTCTAAGTACCTATCCAGGATAGAGTGAGCAAATCAGAACTTTAACTTAGTACAGTTTTGCCACATTAGAAACTAATTGCATTGATATGCTTCAAGATGTTTTATTTTTCAAATCTGCAGATACCAAAAGCCCTAATGCAGGCTACCGCATAAGTTTTCTTTGTAATATTATGGATGAATCAGTGATTCCTGTTTAAGTTGTATCACACCTGTGTGCCAAGGTTTGATTTTAGCCCAAGTTCAGTAATTTTTATTTTGTCAAAACAATTGATATCTTGAGCATTACTGAGCCAACAGGACATCAAAATAAAAGTTGTCTAAAGTTAAAGGCACAGTACATTAACAAACAAATGATCCTCAGTCACAAAATTATAAATGCAGTTTCTGGGTGGGGATGGGTGGGAGGGGAGTTAATCCTGACTACAGCAATAAGAGTCTTCAAAACCACCTTCGAGATAGGGCTACTTGTTCCTTTATTTCCATCTTGTGACCTTGAGCTCCCTTAAAAAAAATTTCAGTGGAGAATCACAGCTGGTAATGTACTGCGAGTTCTTGAAGCTACACAAGGTATAGTCTGGCTAAGTTACATGTGGTTTCCATATTAGCTTGTTTGGTGGGGTATCTGCTGCAAGCAGATCAGTTGCCCCACCAGTCCACCCCCTGGGAGTTATAGTTTCCTCCATATCCATCACTGTTGTAGAAGCCTCCATAACCACCACCTATGAAAGGCAAGAGAAAGTGATGCTTAATTAACTCTAAAGATTCGCACCTTCACAACAAGAAAACAGCCCAGGTATCTGCTGTCTATTGTAGAACCCCACCCAGCAGCACTGTCAAATGCACAACATTAATACTGGAAAGGTACGTAGTGTCAAACCATCAGTCAGGTAACCTGCACTGACCTAGATCCAAGCAGGATGCTGAGACTTGCATGATAAGCACCAGATGATCTCTTATTTAAACACTACATCCAGTTTTACCCCAGCAAGCATTCTAGGTGTGGGTGGTTGTGCTTGGCAGCGCCTGCCCAGCCCCTCTCACCTCCGAAGCCTCTGCTGCCGCTCCCGCCGCTGCGGCTGCTGGTGGAGCGGCTGCTGCTGGAGCTGCTGCTGCCGAAGCCGCTGCTCGTCCGGTAGTCCCTGGCACCAAAGCCCCCGCTGAACCGACTGCTGCAGAGGGCAAGAGACAAACACTGCAGTCAGACAGGTGCCACTTCAAGCACTGCACACACTGAGATTCACCTACTCCGACCCTGGGTCCCAACCACAGCTGGCCAACAGCCAGTGCTGAGGTGAGCACACTTTACAAGCATCCCAAGGCTACCTGCAAAGATTTGATTCAGTGAAATCTCTGCCTCCACGAGATTTCCAACACTATCTTGGTGTTTAACTGATTATTTCTGACATTTTAGGTTTCCATAGTAAAACTATTTTACAAGGCGCCGCGCACCTGCATTCTCTTTTCTCTCTCCTGCTCTGTCAGGAGGCATTGCATTACCCTCTGCTTAAGGTATATCTCTGGCATTTCTGTGTTTTACAGCTGCTTTTACAGTTCTAGAATGGTTTTCGATAATGTCATTCTACCTCAGCTGCATCCAGCTGCTTGCTTAGGAGGAAAGGTTTTATATGTTAACTGCCTTATGACTAAGAGCAAAACCAGCCAGACACCCAGCTGTCACCTTTGCACACACCAAACTCAATTTATACTGCACTTACCATCCTCTAACTGTATTTTCAGACTGAGAACAAGTCACAGAACTGTCTCTCAATGGACTGAATATACTCTTCTAGCTGTGACTTACCTCTTAGATCGCCCACGGCTGCCACCTCCTTTGTGATGCTGTTCATAGGCCATGTTCTCCAGCCAAGATGGTACTTCTTGCTTAGCCTCCACAAGGAGATCAAGCAAGTCCTTTGTAATGTTTATGTTCCTCTCATTGAAGAATGAAGTGGCAAGACCTGAAGGAGATGTTCAGTTTTAGCTACACACAATCCAAGTACACCACAGCACTTAAACCTATTCCAGTTCATTACAGCCAAGCCTGAGAACACTAGAATTACTTAACAGAAAGCTGCTTCAGACAATTATTCCACCACAGCTAGTCACAAAATCATGTTTACTGACAGACACAGAAGACACCTGGCTTGTACGTGGTAAGAGAGCCTTTTAATGGCACTAAGAACATTACCCAAAGGAACTGGTAGCTTTCCACAATGGACAGACAGCAGTGACCAGCTTTTGGTCACAGAAAGCAGCTCACAGGCTTCTCTCAAGCACTTAACTGAAATTTATTACTCAGCCAATATGACTGCACTTGTCAACTTAGATATGAAGTGCTGTCTGTGAAAACCCCAGGTCACACTTACCAAGGTTTCCTACACGGCCTGTACGACCAATACGATGTACATACTCCTCAATGTCACTTGGCAAGTCAAAGTTTATGACATGCTTTACATTTGAGATATCCAGTCCTCTTGCTGCTACCTAGTGGTTAAAAAGATTCAATCAAATCTTAGTAAAACTCCACAGGCCAAGAAATAGGCTCACATGCTCGAGTTTTACAGATTTCACTTACTGCTGTGGCAACAAGAATGGGGCTCTTGCCAGAGCGGAACTGGTGCAGCGCTTCCTCTCTGTCCCTCTGGGAGCGATCTCCGTGGATACTCGTGCAGGCATAGCCTTCGTGGTACAGGAAGTCCTCGAGAGCATCTGCCCCTTTTTTAGTTTCCACGAACACCAGAGTCAAGGAATCTTTACCTAAAAAATTAAAGCCCAGGTTAGCAGAAGAAAAGCTGCACAGACAAATACAGGCTCCACCACCTGGTAATAGGCAGCTTCAATTCTCTGCTTGTTTATTCTAGAGTAACATCACTGGGAACGTCCCTCCCCATTTTTTATTAACAGACATGCTTACATCAACTTGATACTGGCATTTAGCCACTACAATACATTCACTGCCTGTTAACAAAATACCCTTTCATTTACCTAATCAACAGAAATTCTGATCGCCTAAGTCATTAGATTTGCCTATTCTGAATTTGGCCTCATTTGCTTATCTGCAGTTGTTCTTTACCTGTGGCATTTAGCAGGTCAAGCAGGAACGATCGTTTGTCTGGCTCTTCCACCCATACTACTTTCTGTGTGATGTTCTCAGATGTAGAACCTACTCTGCCAACAGCCAGAAAGATGTATTCATCAAGGAAGTCACGAGCAAGCATCTAAAAAAGGGGAGGAAAAAAAAAATCACAATCGAATCGTATTTTTTCCCTCCTTCCAAAGATGAAACTTCTTTGACCTTATGAGCTTTCAAGTATTTAAACTCTTGTCGAGTACCTGGATTTCCTTGGGGAAAGTAGCACTGAACATCATGGTGTGACGAACCCCCTTTGGTGGCATAGTATCTTGTTCAACAATTCGACGAATTTGAGGTTCAAACCCCATATCAAGCATTCTGTCAGCTTCATCAAGGACTAGGTACCTAAACAGTAGTAAAAAATCATCTTCAGAACATTTTTCTGTACACTGTGCTCTGGTGTCTGCACTGATTTACAAGTTCTCAACTAGATGTTTAGACAGTCCAAAAGCTACAACATGAGGTCCTTAACTGTACATGACTATAAGTCATTTGTACATTGACAAGCAACACTTTACTTACTTGCAGAAATCCAGTCCAATCTTTCCCCTCTCCATCATATCAACCAGTCGTCCTGGAGTTGCTACAAGCAAGTGACATCCACGTTCCAAGTCACGGATCTGCTGGCCAATGTCTGCACCACCATATACAACACAGGGGCGAACTCTGGAGCGGTATGCAAACTGTAAAACAAGCTAAGTTAGCTCCAAGAAAAATTCTACTTGAGCTATGTTATAAAAATAAATTTAGATGTACCTTTCTGGCTTCCTCATAGATCTGCACAGCCAGTTCTCTGGTGGGAGCCAAGACCAGCGAGATTGGATATTGCTTACGGCGCCCGTACCTCCCATTCTCCTGAAGAACAAAAAACCTTAGCATGAGTATCCCAAACACAAAGGGAAAGAAAAAAGCTACTATAGGCAATATTTAAAAAAGGTCGCCAAGTTTAAGGAAGACAAAGCACGGCTGAGAGCCAATTTGAGCACTGCCTCTGAAGACAGCCCCATTACAGTGTCCAAGATTCAGCCGTGGGTTACTATGGCAACAGCTGCACAATCCTGGTCTCAACAAGCACTGTGATCCCAAACTTAAGCAGCAGAAGTAACAGCCACAGAATCAATTACTTCCTATTCTGAAATTACTACAACATAGATGTGTGACCAAGTGGCTTTCTGCAGCAAGGAAAGTGTCTTTTAAGCTTACGCAACAATAAAACCACTGATTTTAAAAAAACTGGACAGTTATGCACACAACTCCTCAGGTAGGAAAAAAGTAATCCAACCTGGATTTTATAAGGGAAACACCTGAAGTCTTCTAGAAGTTGAGACACTTGCCTATCATACCCAAAATGGTGACAACACTGAAGACCAGCTATTATGTTCAGTAGCACACATCAGCTCATGTGGGGAAGGAAAATACTCCAAACCTATGACACTTGGTCATTGCTTTTCCAGGGCTGGGTATTTGAATACTTGCCTTCATTGCTCTCAAGGCATCACCAGGGCCATCTGCATATATCTGGCTCAGTATTGGTAGAAGAAATGCAGCTGTTTTCCCAGACCCTAGTAGAATACAAGTCAGTATTATTAAGAGTTACTATCAACTACAGCACTAATCCTGTACAGTAGCACATTCACAGTAACACCTGCACTGGAATATGGATGCTACTTGTGGCACAGGAGCACCCTCAGCACCCCAAAACTCTGAACTGAATGTGATTTAAGACATGAACATGTCACAGGACAAACACAGTAAATCCAGTCAAGTCTCATCTGAAGCAGATGCAAGACTAAAGCTAATTAGCTTCCAACACTGCAATTGTTTCAGTACACTCTGCACGGGAGGTTCCACCTCTTACCCACAGTAATACAAGACCCCACTTCTCCTGAGACTAAGCAGCAAAGCCTTATTAACTTACTTACCTGTCTGAGCACAGGCCATTAAGTCTCTCTTTTCTTTTATAATAGGTATTGCATGTTTCTGGACTGGAGTAGGACGGGTGTAGCGTGTGAGTTCAATGTTTCCCATTATAATTTCTCCCATGTCAACATCACTGAACTGTAAGACATTTAAAAGGAGTAAGATCAGAATCCTTCTCTTCAACCATCGTGAAACACAACATTCAATTTAACAAGTCATTTATAAGGTAGGTCCTGTTTCAGCTCTTCATATAAAGTTTGCCTATGAAGTTTACAGAAAGTCATGTAGATACTTAGTCCAGTCTTCTAAGCAATTCTTAAAAAGCCAGCCAAGCCTAAGTGCAGACTGCACTAGCACACGCACTGTGCTTAGCGCCTGTGTTTTAGCAGTTGTTCCCAAATCAGCACCTTCAAAGCACTTCCACTTCTTCACAGGTTCACCATGTTAAGGACAAGTTACAGTTAAAAAGTAAGCTGTGAGTCTTAATTGAAGAAGTTCTCAATTTCTTCCCTTAGTTCATCATATACAATCCGCTTCTGCGAAACAGCTTAGCTGTAGGAAGGGAAGACAATGTTTCCTTTCCTCCCTAAACTCCAGACAGCAAGAAAGTTTCACATGCAAAATAGTCACTACTAGATATATTAGCAAAACAAATTTTTTAAAAAAAACTTACACTTTCAATATGTGGAGGACAGTTGCTGCCTGTTGCTTCAACAGGAATATCATCATATTTCTCAAAGTTAATGCCAGTATTGCTTCCTGAAAAGAGTTCCCTAAAAACAGAAGATAAAGAGTATTTTCACTTGCCAGAATTATCAAATGACCCTCTCCTATGAACTGGTACTGTTCCATGACTTACTGTTCCAGACGTTCACTGGGGGGGAGAGGCTTTGACCAGTCATCCTCATCTGATTTGTCACACCAGCGGCTGTTCCCACCACCACGGTCAAATCTGCCGAAGCCACTCCGGTCATAGTCCCCTCCTCTGCCACGCTCTTCATATCTAAATACAGCACGAGAATCAGAACACCCTTCCCAAGCAACAGGGGCTTCTGACATGCAGAATCAAAGCTGCAACAACACAGCAGTGTATGCTCTGTGTATTACATACACAGCTGTGGAACAATTCAAAACCATCAGGTTATCTACACTTGCTTCTTGACCTAAGAACAGAAATTAGTCCTGGCCATCAGACTAGGTCACATTTTTCTGTGTCAGACAGTAGAATTTGTCATGATTTCAGAGCTCAGTTTAGCTTAACACAGTGAACTTTGTATCACCAGTTTTGTTTGATTAAGCATAACAAATGTAAACAGCCATCTGCCAGTGAAGCTGCAATCCAAGTTGCTCAGTCTTTGCCACTTCTTTGTAGGTAGCTCTCTCTAAACAGCATTATTTTGTATTCCCCCCACCCTTTCCTCTGCCTCATTCTACACAGGTCGGTCTCCCATGTCCAGACAAAACCCTCCAGGGCTGCAATTTTTTCCTTTATTCCCCCACCGGACGTGTGACCAAATACCTCCATTATGTCACATAATTATTTCATAAAGAGGGAGCTCACCTGTATTACTGACTTGGAAAGAAGGTGGAAGAAGTCCTTACCTCAACTGTTTAGTTTTTGGCCTGGTAAATCATGTTTGAGAAAAGTCTGGATACAGGACTAGGTCAGCTTTACTAGTCGGTAAAGGTCACTCTCACCACACTTGTGCATACAACGCATGATGTGTGTAAGACTGATCAAGTAAGGCAGAGAACCTGCAAGAGTCTCACCCAATTTTATTAACTACACTTTTTCAACAAGAAAAAAAAATACTGAAATAAAAAAAAAACCCCTCCATTGTGATGTATTGTGTGTGTTCCCAACAGCTCTTAACAGCTCTCCTGGAAGCAGCCACCCACCCAGCACTTCTCTGGTGAATGCTGAAGTCAGCCAGTCACTACAGCTGCAGTGAGTGGCTGCTGGCAGACTACAGGGCACATGTTTCAACGCATGCAAGTTGCCTATCCTTGGAATCATGTAGCTCTAAAGGCAAGGTTCTCTCCCTCTCTCCTCCCCTCCCAGGCTCCTCCTACCTCATACTGTGCACACCTGGAACTCTAATCTTAACATCAAGATTACAGGTGCAGTGCTAGAGCTGAGGCACCACCCAGTCAAACAAGTACTTGCCTCCCTCCTCGGGATCCAGTCCCGCGGTCAAAGAAGCTGGATTTGGCGTCACGGTCGGACCGTGCTCCGAAGCTGCTGTAGGCATCCTTGTCTCTTCTGGAGCTCCAGCCACCACTATCGAAACCTAGCAGGGAAAGGGATCTCAGCCATACATTGCACAACTCAAGCTTTTACAACAAAAACTTCTGACCTTCACTGGAAGGTCTATGGGACTGAATTTCTTTATGAATGGAAGATGCATGAATGTTAAGACTTGTCTGACAAGGGACTGAACATTTCTCACCACCCACCAGAACTGAAATTCCTCCATGCATATGCACAAGCATGTTGGGTTTTTAAAAGAAGACACACTTGCCTTAGTACAAGTATTTCAGCTGCCTACCCTGGAAAGATGGGTATCAGAAGAAAACATTAAGATGCTAAGTCTTGCCAAGCCTTGTCTACGTAATCTCTCCAACACGAATTCTTGACTACAGACTTATTTTTCAGAGGTTAACAAGGCCTCTCAGAGATCAATAAATGGTATCAGAAATCCAAACAGAGAGGTTAGAATGTTTGATCAAACTGCAAGTACATAAAGCAGTGTGATCTACACAGACTAGAAGCAACAGCACTATACACAAAGAAGGTATATGGAGCTCTTCATAACAAATTAACCACATTGGATTTTTCCACAACACTTTTACCCCAGCCTACAGTAGGCACCTACTTATGCAAGTTAATTCAAAAGAATACAAAGTACCCCAGCTTGCCAATATCACTGAGTAAAAAACCTCACTTTTAGTCTGCTACCAGGGCCTGTGAGGTAGCAGAAACGTGAACCATTAAACACTGCTCTGGTACTGGACTAAAAAATGGTAAGTTTTCTTTCAGAGGTCCAACCTCCCCAAGTTTGTGTAACATTTTTAATCTCAGCTATGGGAGTCCAGCAGAGAATACGTTAAATAACAGAACAGATGAACAATAATGTCACTCTTGTGAGCATGCTTTGCCAGCTCCACAGCACAAAACTAGTTCAGACCTATTCATGAGACAATAAAAGCAATCACAAAACAAACTCATTCCAAAGAAAGGGGCTGTTCTAGGCCCAGTCTCACTGAAAAGGCTTTGCTACCAGAATTACCCTACCTCTCCAAAAGAGTGTCATTCACCTTGCCTCTCATTTTTTTAATTAAGAAATTCTACTATCCAGAATCCAGAAATGTGCTGGTCACAAGGGAACTTTAAAAACCATTGTGATAACTGTAACTCCTTTGTCTAGATAACTGAAATAGACAACAAAAATAATCTCTCAGTGAAGTCTTTTAGCACACAAGATCATGAAATGCACTTCAAGACCTCCAAAGTGCTTTAAGAAGCAACTCTAGTCCTTAAAGATATTAACTTCAAGAAACTTGTTTTAGCTTGTTTAAAAGACATCTAAATGTGGATTTTGTTAGTAACTTTCAGGCCACACTACAACTACTGGGACATGTCATCCTGCCAAGAGATCTAACAGCAGTGGTACTGACAGAGCCATCTGCAGGGATACAGATGAAGTTTCTTGATAGTGACAAAACTGAGCTGACACTGTATTTAAGATCTTCTATCAGGTTTGAGAAGTTCAAAAAGTGTCAAAATTTTATGCTCCAAACAGCCTACAAAGTAACTTTATTCACCCAGCCCATTACTGTACTCATTTCTGAAGGAGGTACCTTGCCATGATTTTAAGGTAATACAGCAACTTCTACACGAAAGACAGGTGTAGACATCCTGCTTCACCAATTCACCTTTCAGTCTGGCATTCCTACTCTGACTTTATTTGTGGATCAGCACAGAACACAGGTCCAGGTCATACAAATCAATTTTAAGTAAATGACTGGTATAATAGTCAGGATTTCAGACATCAAACAGCAAATTAAAAATGGAAGTAAAAGCCCTGAGAAAACCTGTAACAGACCGTAGATCAACCTCTCTAAAGTGAAGAGAATGACTACAAGACTGTACAAGGACTACCAGGGAATTCCTTAAAATGTCAATACTTTTTTTTTTAAAGTAAAAACCTGTATAGATTCCATCCAGCATGCCCTCCTCACTGCAGAGATAAGAGTTCCAGAGCAGTTCTGTACTCCTTACACCTATGAACAGCTTTACAGTTGTCAATGCGTCTCCCTCAACCAGTGTTTTCATTCACATTTTGTAACACTAACACAAATCACAGCCAGCTCACTTGAAAACCTGCCACATGCAGCAGCAATAATCCATTTTTAAAAGATGGGAGAAATAGAATCATAGATTCCTTTAGGGTCGGCAAGACTTTTAAGTTCATAACATTTACTTGTTGATCTACTATAGATCAGATTACAGTTTAAATATCCAGGAGCTGCTTCTGGGAAGTTTAACAAGAAACTTACATGACAAGCTTCAGTATCACCAAGTTGAGCTCATAGAAGCAAGACACTTCAGGCCAGGCATCCCTGCATATTGAGCTCCCACAGCTGAGAAACAGAACTGCCTTTAAATAACCTCAGGACATTATTTTTATGCAGGCTATTATTTCCCGCAGTTCTGTACTGCCCTACTCTCCATTTACTAAGCCAATAGATTAGAATTAGTAGGACAGATCTGCAGGTAAATGGAAGACTTCTTTTCCAATCAGGTTACTACACTTGTGATGCTGCATCAAGAGTTTGTTGTGTGCTTAAACACTACCATGCAAGGCTGCTTCCTGAAGTATAAGCTTTGAAAAATCTACCATTAAAAATTTCAAGGAGCAGCCAAAATTCGTAACAATTTCAATGCAGTCAAAGAAACTACTGAGTTAATGTAAACAGAAGCAAATGTCACTTTAATGAAAGTACAACAGTAGAACAGACTTCAAATCATCCTTTAAGATAGCTCAGCTTTAAAAGCCCAAACTCATGATGCTAACAGGATCCTGAACCGGAACTTTTCCATTCAGCAATTACAAGCCTTGTCACAGGGAATAAGGAGGAGGCCAGTAGTACATCACTCAGCCAGGTTGAAAGGCAATTTTTGCACATTAGGTTTACCAAGGCAAGTTGGCAGCCAAAGTTCTATTAGCTGAACAAGCCACACATCAGATTAGTCTCATGATCCATTTACCTTTCTGAAAGGTGAAGTCCTCAGAAAAGCCTCACATAATCACACCTACATTGCCATGTCTGAACTCTGGTCTTGCACACATGAAAGTACAATGCCAGTCCTACACCTAATAGGTCATGACAGAACTCAAGGCTACTGCAAGTTTTACCCACAAAACTTAGTAAGAAGAACACAAGAAGAAATCCGTGAACAGCAAATGTTCACAACCTCCCTGAAGTTGTTTCCTGCTTTTGAGAAACCTGCACATTCCTCAGATTTGGCAAGTCAGTTTCTTCTAAGACTGCTCATATTCAAGGTCAGTGTGACTGGGAACAAGAGCACTGAACTGGCTGCCAACCAGTCCCTTTCCTTTTCCTAAAACATTCAGCTCTGCTGACACACTGTTCATCACTTGGTGCTTAAGGCCATACTTCTTTTACATAATTAAAAAAAAAATCCAAATGCTGAAAACTCAGAAAACCCACTAGGCCCAGGCACATAAAAAGGCAAGACAAAAACAGACTGATCTTTCTTCAAATGGCTTAAGAATAGAATGGAGCATTTTTCATCTAGTCAGATTTCAAGTGACATAGCTCCAGAAGCACTGTGAGATATATTAGCATTTGTTTCAGTATTGCCCTCCCACCCATTCATAACGGAAGTCATCCTGCAGTATTGAAAAGAATCTGCCGAAGTTCACTGCTCTAGAAACAGATGAGATCCAAGTCCTCCCATGCCACAAAACCTCAATTCTTTATGTTGTAGCCCTGCAGGAAGTGTTTTAGCTGTTGCATTCTGGTATATTTCAATACATGTTAGGGGAAATGTTTTTCTCATATCCACCCAAGTCATCAGACATGACAACACGTGCTGCAGGACCTGCCCCCTTGGGATCTCACACAGAAAGGTCACACTTGACTTCACTGAACTGTTCCAAGAAACTTTTATGTTTTGTTTAGAAATTCAAATGGAAGATGGAAGGGCCATTTCTCAGCATAAACCCCTGTGTAAACATGTGACCAAAATAGGTCATACACTTCATGTTTGCTTCACCAACAGACTGCATTTCCTTCTGCAAGTACTCCCAGGGGCTTCCATAAAAACTGCAGGAAGCTGAACAAGGACAGCATCTCTTAGTGTAAAATATGCATTTACAAGGTGAAACTGTGCCGTTTGTTCATATTAAACAACTGACTGCTGGAAGTTCCACAACACAGTCGCTAGCAGAAAAACTAGTACCCACAAAATCCACTGAGACCAACATCCAAGATTACAATGCAAGTGAAGATGGGAGACTCCATCTTGCTTCAGTCACAGCTAATTGTTTCAGAGATATGGAAGGTATTCTGTCAGTCAGATTCCAAACCTGAGCTTAGGATGTATGTTGGTGAAGGGATCTAGACTAGCACACTAAAAGCAGAAGATAAAGTTGCAGTGTTTTGCACAGCACAGTCAAGCAGTCTATTTAACTGCCTTCAGCAGCACTGTCAGAACCTCTGCAGACTGCTCCTAGAGATTCAAGAACCAGTGAAGTGTTGCCATTGTGTATCCCATACATACCCTGTTTTGAAGCTTCCCTGTTCCGCAAGTGAGGAGGAATGTATCGGCCTTCTAAAGGACAAAAGAGAGGTAGTGTTACAGGCCCGTGGTGTCAGTACATCTTGAAATGCTCATCTTGTCAACAACAGCTTCTGCTTAGTAAAAACATCTGCCTTTAAGGCCTCTTGCAGCATTTTAAACAAGAATCCTTTAATACTGCACTTGGTATCGTGCTCTCAGTTGAAGATTAAAGTTCTTGCATACCCATTTGGGCAGCTGGTTTAAGGCTCATATATGGATGGAACCACACACCCATTTATGGGTGTTTCACTGTTTATGACAAAAGCCTGTCTTCCTAGAACCCATTTAGGCTTAGGCTGGTGCCAGATACCTGAGCAGTTCAAGATATTTACTGTGACATTCAAGTACTGGCACTCACAGTATTACTGCCAGTATTTTTCCTTCCCCTTAAATTCACCCATCCCCATCCATTCAGCTCAGATCAAACCAGAAACCACACCTAATTGGCTCTGAATAGCATTCCTCACTTACAATCCAGAAACATCTGTCTGCTACTGCAGCATGAATGAGAACATACCAGTCACGAGCTGAATGTGAATTCCTGGAAGATTCCCCCCTCTTAACACACTTAAGCCTTGCATATCACTTTCTATTCAGTGAATTGAGATCTGCAGAGTTAACATTCCTACACTACCTGGATGTAAGAAGACAAATCACCACATTACTACAGTCAGTGGCCTCAGATAAGAGGCAACTGAAAATCTAGGACAGAACTGGAACACTAAGTTCTCTCAAGCTAATTAAGTGCTTCAGAAATGTGCACATACTACATCACTGCAAGATTAAGTGGTTCCATCTAAAACACAGTGTTTTCAAAGCAAGCTTAACTGGCAACCTCCTCTATTTCCTCATCAGTCTCTGTAAATTTTGGCTTTAGAAATCGCTTTTCACAGCTGCAAACCCCTAATTTCCAAAACTGTGTGTTTGTAAGCTTGAGAATTTGCATGTACTTACTGCTTGTAGAGCTTCCTTCACTCTGAGAATCTGAGGAATTCAAGTCTAGACCAGAAAACTAAAAGAAATAAAACAAGTATCAACATGTTTTACCATTAATTTATGCTAAGATACAAAAAAATAAAATCTTTTCACTTATCAGAAACGAGCTACTGCTGCAAAATTTTTTTTTAGATCATGCCAAATTACGTCTCCTATTATTACTCATGTTGTATCCTCTTCAGTGTTTCTGTTTCCACCAATAAACACACACCCAACACGGGCAGCAAGGCCAGCAGAGTATCTCACACCCACCAATCACTACCAAAGACCTCTGCTTCACACTACATACAGGCTAAAGAGCCATTTTAAATAGAGTGAATTTCACTGCACTCAAACACTGATTTGGGATTGAGTGGCAAACAGATTTGGGTCAGTGGCTAATTTTTTTTTTAGCTACAGAAACTCCAGCGCAAGTAACACCAAATCAGTTAGGCACTTTACTTGCAGAGACTTGAAATATTTTTTAGCTGCATTAGCACTGCTAAGACTTTGCAGTCTTCACGTTTGAGGAAACTACTGCTCACAAAACATTAGGCGATGTCTTCTGACAATTACTTCAGCAAATACAATTTTAGGTTTGTTTTTCCAAAACGTTTATAGCCTTCAGTCTCATAGTAAAGTAAACATCTTCCAAAAGATGTTCAGTTCACGCAGTCCTGGTGTGCTGCCCAGAGGTTTTAAGTTAAACACAATATGGACTCATTTCAGCAGAAGGCAGCGAGAAACCGGTAAGGCTTAAGAACAAAGTTATTACACTTGTTTGCCTGCATGGCCAGATTACAGACTTGTATCAGGAAAATAAAGTAGGCTTAAATACAATTTTATTTTATGTAATGTATTGCACAGAAGTGTTTTCCAACATGAGCTGAATTAATCCAAAGCAAAGACTCCAATGCACTGTCCCTTTTGGTGCTCAGCTGCGTGTCCTGCCGTTTAAAGACATTCAATTCTTTAAGAATTCTCCCACGGCTGACCTCGTAGCATCCTCTTTAAAGCTACCACTTAAAAAGTCATCTCTTCAGTTAATCGAAGCATCAACGCAGGGCTTACGAATGGTTCTTATTTTAACAGCAAACAAAAACAAAGGATCTCTACTAGATCAAGGCGGCTCTCCACAATCAACAAGAAGCGATGGATCAATCTTCTCGCAGTGGATCCCGACAGTGGGGGCAACATTTCCCAGGCGCTGCCTCGGGCATCGGTGGCGCAGCCCCGGCGCCATCTCAGTGCGGCACTGCGGGCTGGATTCCCGGCGCAGCAGGAGCAGCTAATCCGGCTGCCGGCGCCCGTCACGTGTGGCGCGGGGGGGGAGCGGGGGAGAAGGGAGAGGGGAGGGAAGGACTGTCTCCATGACCTACTTCGCGGGAGCGGCCGAGGGCTGCCCGGCCACGGCCCCGCTGCAGCAGATGGGGCTCTTTCCTGCCCCCGCCGCCTTCCCCGAGGGTTTGATAACCATCGATGCCTCCCAGCACGGCCAGTGGGGCCGGGAGGAGGATGCAGCAGTTTTACGGAAGAGAAGGGACAAAATAATAAAAAATAATGCGGACCAACACAAGGCTAGGCACAACTGCGTCACCGCTGCCCGGCAGCACCGGAGCTCGAACAAAGGCGGCCACCAGCGCCGCCTCCCCGGGGAAGGGGCGTCACACAAAGCGCGGTGTCGTGTATGTGTCCCC
>VZTZ01010801.1:0-25851 GCA_013400955.1 Drymodes brunneopygia | reverse complement strand
CCCCCCCCAAACACTCAGCCTGCGCCGCGCTGTCCTTTTGTTCGGCGCCCTCGCGAGAGCGCCCCGCGCGCGCGCGCGGCCGAGGCGCCTCTAGAAGAAGGCGGGCCCTGGGTCACGTGGGCGGGCGCCGCCGCCATCTTGTCGCTCCCCCCTCGGCGGGCAGTGGCGCAGCGCGTAATGGCGGCGCGGCGCTGAGGGGCCGCTGCACCCACAACACACCGGCCTCCCTCCTCCCATGCCCCTAGCGGGGGCTCGGACACGCCAGCCTGCGGCTCTGCAGGGCTCAGACCATCCCCTGTGCTTTTTGTGCCGTGAGCCGCTCACTCCGCCACGCTGCTGGTGGGCTGCACTAGTCATTGCGAATACTCATCAGCTCTTTCTCCAAGAGCCTTAGCCATCAAACATACTGACGTGCCAAAGGACTGCCCCTAGTTTCCCTATAGTGTCAGTTTTACCATCTATCTCAACATCCACAAATAGCCCCACCTTCCATTGATACGGACTTTTAGCCTGTAAGCATCGAATTGTAAGCATTGAACTATCTGTCATTAGAAAAAAATATATACAAATAACCCCATTTCTTCCTATCACAGCCTGCTGACACAGAGAATACTAATGCTGCTTGCTTGAATTTGGGTCAGTAAAAGTAGTGACGAACGTGCTTAGGGGATCAGGACGCGGCCGGGGCTGTGAGGGCACAGGGAAAAGGACACGGGCTTCGGCTGTCCTTGATCCACACGTAGCAATTATTCCTCCATTTCCCTCCTCCTCGGGCTCCTGCCTCTTCCAGGAAGAAAACCACAAAGGAAGATCCATTCTCCAGAAGGGTGATTCACCATGGGATTTAAAAACAAGACAGAACTTTTCCACAGTACTCACGCATTCAACACCCAGTTTCTCTGCCTGGGTTTTTCCTGCTCTTAAAATTGGAGCTCTAGAACCGAAGTCCCTATGTTGCAGAAATTAAGCCCTACAAGATTTAAACATCCACAACCAAGTCCTTGAATGAGCAGCACATGCTCCTCACACACAAAGCAGTCCATTCTGTGATGCTCTGGTCTGAAATAAAATATTTACCAGTCCTCTGCTTTCACCTTCCATAATACTTCTCCAGCTATAGCTCCAGAGTTAAAGATTTATGCTTGTATTTCTTCCCCAGATGCACCTATTTATACAATTTAAAAGCTTGCAGGTGTCTTCATTGAGGCTGCCTGACAGCTAAAAGGAAAAAGTTTCTGTATTTTTTAAGAAGCTGTTACTGGATGTAGGCCCAAATTTTGGTTTCTTTGAAAGCAAGTTTCAAATAATACTTTTAATTCATTTTCTTCTTACAGACAAATCTAAATTCTAAACAATTCTGCAGTTCCCTTTACATCCCTGCAAGGTCTGCAGTGTTTTACAAACAAGGGCATTGTTTGTGATACTTCATAAGCACTAGAAAGAGACATTAATTAATCCTTTGCTGTGCAAGTTTTAGAAGTATCACAGCAATCTAAACCATGATCCTGCAGTCAGGAAAGTCAATTCTTGGGGAAGCCAGTTTTCCCTTTGAGTTGCCATCTGCACTAGGCAGGACTGTTCTCAGTTTCACTTTTAATTCTCCCACAGCTGACTCAGACACAATTCCCTGGAGGAAGCTGAGCAGCTCATGAGCACTTGAGTCAACACCAGAGTCCTCACAAACCCTGCTCACTTCAAACTCGGCAAGTTTTTGCCAAAGGGCTCAACCAAAACTCCTCAAAACCTGACACTGCCAGGCACTTGGACACTCAGTTCTTAAATCCCAGCAAATTCCCACATTTGGTGTTCCTGCAGGGCCCCATCTGGCAGGCGTTCTGGGAGGCTCCACTGATAGCCCCAGGACAGCCAGAAATGCAGCTTTCTGAGTCTTGAGGAGCTGTCTTAGGAAGCCAGTGTCACCCACTGCCACCAAGCCATGGATGTGTGTTGTGAAGTCAGTGTGTTTATGAAGTTGTGTCTGACTTTTAGAGTGTTTTTACCCAGTGCTGGCAGACACTGACCTTGTGTACATGAGTTTCCTTATCTGTTTTGAAACTCTCAGCAGGTCCTGCGCTACTGACCATCTTAACAAGCAGATTTCTCATTGTACACAACTACGGACTCCTAAGGAAAGGAGGTATTTTACTAATGGTAAAGCAGCTCAGACATCCAGAGTGTAATGAAAAATAAATCCTACCATGGATGTAATTCTCAGGTTGCAGCAGACTTGTTTCCTGTTCTACACAGCTACCTATGAGGCTAGGACCCCATACCATATTTTTGTGAGTCTTTCATATTGTAAGATGTGACAGGGCAATAAAAATATAAATTTAATGTTGTCTAGCCACAGATTAGCAAAGGGATTTGGAAACAGTCTTTAGTCAGCAGTGAATATCTCTCATTAATATCAGAGATCTGTCTTTAGCAGCATAATTTCCACATGCTCCATCTGATCAGTTCCCAGATGTCTGTGGACATTTTTAGGCATCAAAAGTCAGAATCTTACTCAGTGTGTGGGGGCAAAGCTGCTGCACTGAAGCCAAGGGTTCCTCTCACTGACATTGCCAGTGATTATTAAACTGTGTCTGGACAGCATTTGACAGAATATTTACAAAATATTCCCCTGTGCTCCAACACTTCATTCTATCACTGCCTTTGCTGAGTACACCTCTATCCTCAATCTTAGCACATAATGCCTTTAACTCACATGAAGAATTAAAAGGCAATCTGATTAAGAGCTGCTCTGTCCTTGGGCCAGTGTGTTGCCACCTCAGCCTTGCTGGCTCTTCCCTTGGCTCTCCGTGTTCCCAGACTAGTAGATAAAATGCACACAGTTGCTGTAGAGGGCTTGGTGAAGAGCAGATTCATGATGATTCTCTGCAAAGATGCCTGGAGCTTGTTTTCAAGCTTCAAAGAAATTCACATCTTGTCCTGAAAAACCGCAAAAGACTGTTTACAGAAAGCAGAGACTCTTAGCTGAAAGGAGAGACAGAATCAGGAAATTTTATAAGCTATGACTCTAGAACAGGGATGCACAGAAAAGATTTAGTCACTAGTCCTTATCTGAGGCTGCACTCAAGACTTCTCTCTCTCTTTTTTTCCCCTTTCTTTAATGAAGTCCTGTTTTTGTTTTCTGTAATAGTTTTGTGACAAGATCAAGTAGTCACAGCCTTCTGTGGGAACTGAGGATGTACAAGCATAGTTTTGTTCTTATTTCTTCTTGTTGCATGAGAATCAGGCACAGGGAAAAATGAGGCCATGAATGTGAACTCAAACTTTTGGGGAATGGAAGAAAGAATGTTTTTTGACTAAAATGACAAAGGTTGTTGTCCCGAGTGGAAGAATGAATGGAAAGAACATGGCAATTTTCTGAACATTGAAAATTTCTGAGTTGGGCTCTATTTTTTCAAATCCCTAGATTCCTTGCTAGCTTGGATTTCAAAAACCTTAATCATGTTTATGTCTTTGCATTCAGATTTCTCCATCATCCTCACTGGACTCCAAATTATATTGCCTCCCTCTCTCACTCCCCAAGTTTATGCACAGCTTTGTCTTCCCAAATGCTGTTTTCCATGTTCCAATTAGATTAAGGGCTTGCCTGCACAGGAAAGTTACACTACTATTAATTTGCAGTTTGCTTTAAAGAAATTACTTTAAACCTGGGCAAAAGGCCATGTGGACTCCCTGGTATTCCTCTGCAGGAGTACAAATGGCTTATTTCAGGTTAGATCAGGTCAATTAGGAACAGGAAGAACTTGCAAAGCAGTGAGTTTTCCTACATCAGAACAAAGAGAGTCCAGCAGCTCCTTCTGCAGATTGTAACCTCCAAAGGGGAAGAAAGGCTGGGGGCATGGTCTTGACCTCTGCAGGAGCCACAATCTGCTGGACAGAGGCAGCACAACACCAGGTGACTGCTGCTGTCGCTGCCCTGGCTTGGGCTGTGGAGCAGCTCTTGCCCTCTGCAGCCTTTTTCCTACCAGGACAGCCCAATCCACAGCACTCACTGGACAGAAGCAGGGACTGCTGCCTCTGTGCTAGGTATTGCCTTCCACTCTGATCATACAGGTATTGAAAACCAAGTCCTTTGCCAAAAACAAATTACACTATGATGTTGTTCAATAGGGCAAAGTCGTGAGTATCCATCTACTGCCCCTCTTTGAATGAATGCCTGGAGTTAACTATTGGTTTACAAGTAGATTGTCATTTTATGAGTGTGCCTTTCTCTTGTAGGCAAGCCCAAAGAACAGAAGATGAAGACAAAAGAAGAGAGACTTATAGCAGCAAGAAGAAAGGCAAGAGGCACGTCAGTAAATCTTGGATTCACATTCTCATTGTGAACTGGTTTGAACTGGTAAGCTCATAATTGCCTAAATCAAAATAGGCACCTAGTCAAGATGGCTCCTATATTAAATCAGGATCTGAATTATACTTTGAAGAAGGCACTAATGTTTCTCATTCTGGTTTCTGTAAGCCTTTTCTAATTACGATTTCTAAATACCAACTTTAACTTTTATGTTATGTAACATAAATGTAACATTAGAGTCTTCTTTCAAAGCCCTTCAGAGGGTCACTGACCAAGAGCCACTTGCCAGCGCTCTCCCCTCTGGTGTGCAGGGGCTTGACTTCAGTGCCAGCTGTGAGCACCTGGCAAGGTCTGACCTTTGCAGATGGTGGTTGTGCAACGTGGAGCAGCTGCCAGGAGTGCTCGGGTTCAGAGAGTGGCCTCAACCATCTGAGGAATGCCCAGTGTTGCTCCTTATTAAGTGAGAGGGTGACTCTGACAGCTCAGAAACGCCTGTGGGATTGTCAGGGTCCTGAGGATGCCCCCAGCTCCCCACAGCCCTGGCAGGAACTGAAAGGACAAATCATAAAGGCCATGAATCCAACCCAACACTGGTCTTGAGGAGAAAGGGGGAAGAAGGTCCATCTTCCTGTTTCCCTCGCTGTTGCTGCAGTGTTGATTCTGTCGCTTGGCAGGGGAAGGATCACCAGCACGGGAATGGGAGCGGTGTGGGGACTTGTAATACAAAGGTTGATGGCCTGAGTTAATGTCACCAGGTTAGCAGGTCATCAGGACCACAGGGCATCGACCTGCTGTCTCAGGGCATTCAGATCTGGAGAAAACATGATTAGTCCTGATGGCTGCCAGAGCTGAGACAGGTGGAAATACTGACAGTTCCAAAGAGATACAAAACAATACCCAAACCCTGTACATAGTCACCAGTCCCATAATAACCCAGGACTTCCCTTGTGTTCTCTATGGCATCACACAGATCCTGGACCTATTACCTGGGCACAAACTTCATGTCACCTGGATTTTTGGTTAGATGGCTTAAACATGCTGGCCTGGTGCCTGGTGGCTGCTCTTGTGCGTGTGAGAATATGAATGTGGCTGAGTGAAACCTGTTTTATTTCTGTTTTTATTTTAAACTAAATCACTTTCTTCTCCTTCCTCCCTCATCCCTACCTCTCCTAATGTTTTCTACCCTGTTTATACCATGTTGGAATGATATTTCCTATAGAGGAATAAGGAGTAGTAAATAGGAGCACCCGGAAGCATAATCTTTCAGATGGCAGCAGAGAAAGAACCATAAAAAATTTAGTGTCAAGAGAAAAGTGTCTCTTTTTCTAAATGGGTTCTTTAAAGGCTACCCTGTCCCTCTTGCTGGCTTTGGTCAGCAGTGCAGGTCACACAGCTGGAGCTCAGACACACTCCATTGTAAGAGGCTTAGCTCAGGTTTCAGGGTGCATATTGCAACCTTTCCACTTAAATCATTAAAGATAAAGGGTTTTGGAGACATCTAGTCCATCACACTGCCTTAAGACTAAATATATCCATCCACTCTGGGTGGATGCTCATCAGACTGGATCTCCAGAACACCAACTGCATCCCCAAGTGGGGGAGGGCTCCCAACCCTGACTGGCTTTTCCTAAGGGACGGGGCCCCAGGATGCTGTCACATCCCCACAGCCACTGCTCCTCAGCTGTGAGGCAGGAACCCCTGCTTCATGCTGAGACTGAAAAGCTGCTTAGTGAGCCAAGGGCTCCCAGCTCCTTTCAGACACCCACAGACACGGTGGAGCTGTAACCCTCCCACCCCTTCCCAAGGCCTGCAGTGAGGTAGGAGCTGCTGCTGCCTCTCTGTGAGACAGCAGCTCCTGGTGGCTTCCCCATTGTCTAAAAGATGGAACAATGCTGCTGTACAGCTGTGAGAAGTGACTGCACAGCTTGTTGTATGTCATCTCACTGTGGAGTAACTTAAGTCTCCATAGTAAACAGGAAGAATAGTTTATTTCCTTCCTCTTTGCAGTTGCTTTTTATATATTTGTGTGCTGCTATTTTTCCCCTCCTCAGACTTCGCTTCTGGAGACTGAATTGTTTTTCGTTGTGCCATACAGTTTATGTGTTCTGAACTTCTTGTAGAGCAGCAGTTTAACCTTTTAACGAATGTAGTGTTTATGAAATGAGCTGGACTGACAGGCATGGAAATGGAGACTTAGCTCTTCACAGATTAGATGCCACAGTGTTAGGAGGAGTGAGAACTCCATACCTACCTTGTGATCTGGAACATGTCTAGAGGCAAGAATAGGATGTAATGATGAAATCCATCAAAGTGGTTCAGGTTTCCTCTTTAATCAGTAGCCTCTGGGCTGTTTCAGCCTGCTAGCATTCATTTGTGCCAGATGTGGTGGTGGCTTTGTGATGTGGACAAACCATTGCAATAGCAAGGAGCTGTGTTAACAAACTCATTTCACATAAACCACCGGCCTTGTGGGGGCAGAGCATTCAAGCAGGGTTCATCTCTGGCCACATGGAAGGCTCTCCAGCCAAGCCAGTCACCTCAGGTCCCTGATAGAGCCACAGCAAGAAAGACACTCTGAGGTCATGAATCATCTCATCCTAAGGTAGATATTTAAAATAGATCAGATAAGACATACCTTTAAATTGCCTAGAGGGCAACAGGCTCAGATGTATTGATAGACACTGTAGACATCTAAAATTAGGTGAGCTGAGTCTCACCTGCAGAGTCAAACCAGTCACGTACAGGTCAAAAGCCCCACTTCCCATGGTGAACCTTCAGAGCACATCTTGTGCCTTTCTGAATTTACAGCCACCTCCAGACAACCAGCTGAGAGAATTATGAGTGTCTTCCACTAAATGGCTACATATTTTCACTGATTTTCAGAAATAAAATTTATTACATCCTTCTTTTTTAGTTTAGTGTCTAAATAGTCATTTTCCAGAACAGGAATAGTTGCTTTTTGACTTCTACTTGTGCCACCATGTGGAATTGGAAAAGCAAATGCTTGGATTAGGAAGCACAGATATTCATCATGGCTAAAATAAAGATATTCTGCAGAGGGGAATTTTTATGTTGATTCATCTGATACGGTTGAACTGTAAAGATTTATCCTGCAGATTCTTTGGCAAATAGGAACTTTAAAACAATGGCTTTTTTACTCCCACAGCATGTTCTCCCCCTTGTCTCATTTTTGTTCCTTAGCTAATAATTCATTAATAAGGAAAAAGGTTCTCTCAATGCCATAGCACATCTGCTGACCCATTTCAGTGCAAGTGCATATATAACCACTTGTTTGTTTGCACTTCTACAGGTGTTGCTGCTGTGCAGATATGGGCTGTGGTTAAATTTCATAATGGAAAATCTGACAGGCAGTTAACTAATCCATGAGTCATATTTCGTAATGGCCTAAAGGTCTCTGATGTTCGACCTTCATTTGATACCCTTGCCATCAGGCACTTCATACATAACCCATCTGAAGAACATTCTTTATATAGATGACTGCATGCTGCCCTTCTATACCTGCAAGAATGGGCACTGCACACCCTGAGCCAGGGGAATCTGCTGCCTCTCTGTGAATGGGACTGAGAGCTGCACTGCACGAGACTCACCTGGGCAATGGGAACAGTGGAAATCTCTGCTTAGTTTAAGCCATCTGAAGGCCTGGCTGAAAGGTGAGGAGAGGGGTGGGGAGTTGGTTTTGGACTCCGCTCACCCTAACTGGACTTCTGGTTGGAACAACTCCAATAATGAAAGTAGCAGTGGAACTTGCAGTACTAACAGCTCTGCTGATTTCACCTGTGCGTTGCTCACTTCTGCTTGGGGCAGGAGGGACAGAGAATGAGACATCCTTTTGTCAGACCATCCCAAACAGGGATCCCTCATTGCTGACAGCAGCAGAGTCCAGCCAGCATTACCAATGCCAAGGTCCTAAAAGGAGCACCTAAAGTGGGGAAGGCTGGCCTCGAGAATCATCCCCTTTATTTTCTAGCCAAAGGGTGAAAAAGCAACACAGTGCTTATGAGGGGACCATAACATTGTTGGCTTTCAGGACTTCTCAAGTCTCAAAGGCAGCAGAAGATGTTGGCATTGCTGCTGTTTTCAAAGCTAAAATAAGGCAGACACATGACTTCAGTAACTACATGTGAAGTTTACATACTGTGACTCATCGTAATAAAGAAACCTAAACAAAACCCCAGTGTGTCATTGAAGCTGGAATATGTTTTCAATACTAAATTCTTTTAGGTTTGCTTTGGCTTCTTTTTTACAGATATAGAACAGTACAATATCTCAGGGATATTAACTCTTTGCTGTTGCAGGATAGAAAGTTCTGGTCTTTATGAATGGTCCCATATAAAACAGAGGAGAAGGTTATCTTTTTCTTTTAAATCCTCTGGCACAACAACTTTTACAGCAGTGCCAAATGCTGGACAAGAGCAGCTGAGAAGACAAATGGAAAGAAGAAAGCAGAAGAAAAAGGAGTGTTGTATCCCAAGATTTAACAGGCTCTTTAAGAAGCTCTGCCATTTCCAAATAACTATTTTATAATTGCCTGTAGGATAGCAGCAGGCACCAGGAGTGATGTCTATGTAGCATGTGAGTTGCCTGCTGTATATGGAAAGCTGCCTAGGGAGGGATTGGCACGGTGGGAGGGGGAGCATGGCCAGGCTGGCTGTGGGCACCAGTGAGGAGTTTGTCATCCTGCTGAGTCAACAGGAGACACAGCACCTCCAACGGGGCTTTTGCCTGCTGGGTGTTCAGCGTTAGGCAGCTGAAGTTCCGTGGTAGGAGCCCATAATGATAGGCTCACATGCATGCTCATTTATGCATGGAATTCATTTTGCATGGATGATCTGCATTACCAGCTCCAGACCTCTTCATCGGGAGTGAAGCTGGTGCTGGACTGGGCAAGGCTCATTGTGGCTGTTTCTTAGGGCTCTCCTTGCAGCCCTTCTCAAGCCAATGCAGAAGGTAAGAAAAGCCCTGACAAAGGTTTCAGTTGGATTCAGGTTCATTCCAGAGGGGCAAACAACAGTGTTTGGAATCTGGCAAGGGAATTGCTCAAAAGGGATCAGGAGAAGGGAAAGGATTACATGGCAGATCTATCCTCCCCACTGTCAGCAGTTCTACCTCTTCACCCATCTCTCTCATAAGAACTGATTCTTGGCTGGCATTTTAATGGTGTGAATTCCCATTTATCAGCACACGGTTATAATTGATACTTCTTATTGTACAGGTCCAGTTATACAAGTTTCTGTCTAGTCAGTCACAAAATTTCTGGCATCTAGACTCCAATGAGCAGGGAGAGTTAGGGTTTTTCCATCTTTGCAAATAACTTCCCAAGAAGTCATCACCAAAAGCTGCGTAAACACAGTTATCCTTGTCACACTCCAGGCCAAATGACAGTATAGCTAGAATCAGAAAGTCAAGGGTGTTTTTCCCTGAGTGGTACTAATTACATGAGCAGCACTGAGATGAACCTGGCAGGAGCAGTGTGGTTTAAGCTCTAGAGCTTTACTTTAGAGAACTTTCCATCCTGTTCAACTGCTCCCTTGTTCCACCAGCTCAGGCCCCAGCCCTGTAGTGCCAGCCTTACTGAAAGATTCTTGTTGCTGCCATTTTGGGTCTCAGCAGGTGGAAGGGCCCAGCTGTACAAATCCCGCTGGCAGGACAGGGCTGCTGACACAAATGTAATATAATAAAATGCATTAAAGAGTTGTATAACTCTTGTCTGATGATCTGAGGAACTCCTCTCCCAGCCTGCCTCTCAGTACCCACTGAGCTATCACCTCCATTATGACACTGGATCATGATATACATAGCAAACTTCTGGTTTAAAGTGCCAGGATAGAGGAACTCTGTCTGTGTCTATCTAGTCTGTTGTATGACTGTTCTACAACATGCTGAACTCTTACTTTGCCTGAATTTTTGTCTTTTAAAAAATATTTTTTTCAAAGTCATCTTCATATCAGAAGAGAATATTAATTTTGCCCATCTTTCCATTGTTTTTATTGCAGTACTGGCTGTAATTAAACTTTAAAATACAGGGACATCTCTATCTGACAATTTTTGTCTCTTTTCCAAACAATATCTGGAAATGAAAATTAATAAAAGGAGATACACCTTTTCAGTTCTTTGTTTAGCTCCTCTGGCTTGTTTTCAGCTTTTTACAGTGGTTTCCAGGCTCTCAGTTTTACCTTCCTATTTTTTGGTTCCCTGAGCTTATGTGGTGTCTTTGATGCTGTGAAAGGGCAAGGTAAAGCAGCAGAAGAAAAAGAAAAAAGGTAAAATTCTGTGATAAAAGGACAGGCATCATCCCAGGGATTCATGTTCTAAAACATCTTTAAAATTCTTCTCAAAAACAGACTAGTTGGAAGCTGACAGTGTCCTTTTAAGGACAGTTTATGTTAAGAAATCCTGCTTAGTCTTATGAGCAAGTTTTGGCTGAGCACAAGTGCTAATGACTTTTTGAAATGAAAAACATTTCTAAAGACAAAAATAGCTAGCACTGAAATCTCTTACAGTCATTACTTACAATTTCTGTGTGATCCCTTGTCCAGATTTATAATGATTGCTTGCCATGCCAGCAGAACTTACAACTCTGTGGATTTATCTTTAATGTTGTAATTAAAACCAGGATGATTTTCATGGGCCCCAAATAATTTGTAATTCTTGTGAGAGCTCTGTCTTTTAAGTGGTCTTACATAAGATGTAATCTTCACTGACCCAAGCATGAATACACAATTTTCTTAATGCTCATTGATGTTTTCATCAAGGAATTGTATACCTTTGGGGTTATTTCAACCTGATGTGTTTAAGAAAAATTTTCCCAGCCTTTCTTAAGAATTTATAAGGTGTTTAAGTTATCTTGAAGTAAAACACTCCTTTTTCTTCTGAGAGGTGCCTCCAAATAGCTTGTCTCCTTTAGTCCTTCTGCGAGAGTTGAAGACATGCCCTTTAACAGTCCTTTCTTTCCTCCAGAACAACATTTGCCATTTTCCTGCCCACCCACTGGTGACACAAGCTGGGGACCTTGCAGTGACTCCCCAGCATTTCCAGAGCTGTGCAGTCTGAAGACCAAAACCTTCTCATTCTCCCTAATTATGGGATGATTATGCAGTGTAAGCCCTAAAATCTGATCCCCTACTAGTTCTCCAAATTTGTTGGAGGGGTGGACGTTCCTTATCATATAAAGAAAAGGCCAGACTGGCATCACTCACACGCTCAACAGGGCAGAACCCTGTTACAGCAACAGCCAGTGAGGGGCAGTTAGGTGGGGTGGGGGGACAGCTGGGTCCTCAAGTGTGAATTTCTTCTTATTGGAACACACAGCTATTTTTGATGCCTGAAATTTCACTAACAGGATTCCTCCACGGATACCTTATCCTTTTAACTTGTCCTTAAAGCTCTTGTCCTGGGAATGTTTCATGTAAGGTGTTTTGAGTTTGAAGCTGCTTGTGCCTGGTAGTATTAATAACCCTGGGCAGGGAATGTTTATGTAGCACTGAGCACCATGGCAGCACTTAGTAAATAATGAAATAAATCGAAGGCTTTGTTTCTGTTTAAACACTGAGTTTGCCTTCTGTGGATACAGATCTGGATCCTGCTCAACAGCCTCATTTGGGTGAAACTGGATATTGCACCAGTGTTATTCCAGCTCCTTTAATGTACAGCAACTGTACAGACAATGCACTGTCTAATGAAGAACTCAGAGTCCCCCATCTAAATACTTTTTTAAAAAGCCAAAATCCCTGGAACCTGCACTAAAAATATCCGGCAGGGTTCTTAATTTTGATACAAATCACAATTTATTGAGAAAAGGCAAGAAGCGATTACATGCAAATCAGTGATTGCAGCATACAAGGACCATTAGGGTCCAAATTCACTGCTCCACTCCAGAATTGCAGACATGCCCTGAAAATGCCAGGGCTGGGAAGTTACTCTGGCTGCTAAGGAGGGAATGCCCAAGTGTATGAGAACCAACACAGATTTAGAAATGTGAAGAAAAACTCCACTATTTAACTGCTTTAAAGCACTGAGCAGGGAAAAATTGGGAAGACCAGAGTCCTGGCATTCTATGGTCTTGGCCTTCCAGACCACACAGGTGCAGAGCCAAGGGGGACATGTGCTGGAGAGAAGAGCTGTGTGTGTTTCCCTTCAGAACAGCCTGGAAGCTGCTCAGGAATCCCAGCACTCAGGACATGTCTCAGAGAAGTCATTCTGTGGTCGACCATGCCTCGCTCTCGTATGTTTTTAATAGAAGCACTTAAAATAATTTCAAGATTGAGGCATATACAAGTTAAACTTTGAGTAGAAGCTGAAGAACAAATAGAGCTGTGCTAAATTGGTTTCTGGTACAGCCTGACAATATATTCAAGATGCTACCTAGTCCCAAGTGATCCCATAAAAAACAGTATCTATGTAATCTCCTACCACCAAGTCAGTCTTAAATTTGTATGTGAGGTTACTACAGTCTCAGCCTGATTTAATCTTTTTTCCATCAGGAGCTGGGAAAGCCAAGAAATTCTTTATGGCTAAATTCATCGTATTTTATGTGTGATATTTGTAATTCTCTATTTTGAATATAAAATATAAGTAAATATAATCCCTATAAATGTGTAACCATGCATTTATTGTGGAATAATAACACTTATTTTAATAGAAAGATTAATACTGTTTGTCCATAACTTCATTACTGCAAAGTAAGCCACACTAAGAGGCCTTGAGATGGGCCAGAAGACAAGAACAAAATTCAACTCCAACAACTAGTGAACAAGGAGTTAAGGTGCTAGAAACCGAAGCCTCTAAAAATCCTGAGTTAAAAGCCTCTGCCAGTTCTGGAATGGAAATTAAAGTCTGCTTCTACCACCAGGAAATGACAGCAACCAGGGGAAAATGGGAAGGGATAAAGGAACAGTGAGGTGAGAGGCAAAGGCTGAAAGACCATTGGGGTGGAAGAAGAATTCACCATCTTCAAATGAAGGCTGAATGCCCTGTGAGTCCTGACAGTCCATCAGAAGGGGTGAGGTCCAGCAGAGGCTTTCGTGGTCACAGTCATGCAGGAGGCCAGGCTGGACAATCTGGGCAGTTTGGGATGTGCAGCTGGAGCTGGAGCACTGTCTGCTGCCTGCTTTGTGCCACAGCTGGGGCAGAGCCAGGGCAGATGGGGCAGTGAGGGGCTGCAGGGCAGTGCCCCATGCCAGCAGTGAATTCTGCAGCTTGTGCTCAGAGTAGGGGCAACACCAGTGGGTCTGCTCACCAGAGCCCAGCAGCCCTTGTGGGGTGGCTCTGGGGGCACAGCAGTGAGGGGCTGAAGGTACTGTCTGAGCAGAAATCTCTGTGGAAAGGGGAAAGGTACTGTCTGAGCAGAAATCTCTGTGGAAAGGGGAAAGGCAGATGCCGCTTTGCATGTCTGGGCTGGTGTGAATTCATCAGGCTCTGGGCTTGAACGGGAGCCAGGTACAGTGTGCAAGTAACTCCTGTTTGCTGTGCCTGACCTAAATCCAAGTGTTGCTTTGTCAGGCTTTAACCAACACGTGTTCTGTTTCCCTCCTGTGTGGTAATGCTGCTGGAGCCTGGGTGTTAGCACTGGGAACCTGATGATTCAGTCACAAAGTATGAGGGCTGTGTTGCAGCAACAGGGAGGAAGCGGGGACACGGAGCCTTACTGTATGTTTTGTGGTGGTCAAAGGTTTCAGTTCACATCAAGAGAATTCTTATCTGGAAAGTTTCAAAGGGCTAAATATAGACCAACCTCACATGTTAGATGGCAGTGAGCTCTGCTAGCAACCCACTTCCCTGCTAAGGGTGCTTGTGGGGATATCATGCCTTGTTTGTTTGTTTGTTTATTAAATAGTAGTTTTTCAGGATCGACATCAATCAGAGCCCAGCCCTGCAACTCCACTATTTCCCATTCCTTGGCAATGGGCCCCCAGCAAGAATGCACAGCCAGCACAAGTGCTGGAGCTGCCCCTGAATCCTTCATCCTCACTCTCACTGGCCTGGGGGGAAGACAGGAATATTACACAAGAGGTCTTGGGGTGGTAAGATAAGCATCTGCTATTTGAGACTCTGCCTTAAACCACCACTTTGCCATGAATGACATGTTTTCAGTAGCAGGAAGCCAGGGATTACTCAATAGGAAGACTGAAGACTGCCAGCACTTCTGTGATTCCTGCCTCTGACTGGGGCATGAGGGAAGTTCTGGTAGGAAATTTCTGTGAACACCAAATCCCACTCACTGCACATCCCCATGTCAAGGCTGAGCAGAGCAAATGCCCTCTACCCACAGATGATCCCAAGGTCCTTTCTCAGTAGAAGAACAGCAGGTGAGCTTGGTGTTGAAGGCAGGGAAGCTGAAGTCATCAGTGAGAGATAAGAAGATTCCAGCCAATTGAGATTGTTGCTGTGTAAGTCCACTAGGGCCCCAACCATTGGATGTGAGATTTTTTCGAGGCAGTGAAGACAATTTCAAAGATCCATATTTGAACCCTAATCAAAAAAGCAATTAAAGAAAAAATAAGCAGTAATGAAAGGGAAAAGAAAATCTGCTTACAGGACATTTCAAGAGGCCGTGACAAAAGTGAATTTATGAGAATACAGAATAGTCTACACCTACAAGCAGTTTTCAGCCTTAATTAGAACAGCACTGCTGGCCTGCTGGGGGGTTTCCAGGGCCCTGAGTGCACAACAGCCCTTAGGAGCCCAATCTGGGACCACCATCCCAGCACCTTCTGGCCTGGGAGAACCATGCCTGGTTCTGGAGCATAGCAGGGAGGGCACTGCCTATCTGCCCTGCAGAGCACCCTGCTCCCACTGCTCCCTGACATGTATCTGAAAAAATAAAACCAGAACCATCTCAAACGCAGAGCCTCTATGAATGCTGTCATACTTGCAAAGCAAAATTAAAATTAGTGCTGCTGCAGAATTACAGACATTGAATAATATGCCAAAAACTAATTCTTGAAAGGAAATACGTGCCTCCAGTACCTGAATCAAGATCTCAGTGCACAATGGCACAGGCGGAGAGGCTGTACAAAATCTTTAGATATTTAACCACTTGTACATGTTCCTGTGGGAAGGGAAATGACAGATTAGTTTTCCTGTGGAGGATTCATTAGTATGCTGTGATTGGTGAGTCAGTATTTTTAGCTTAGTGAGCTCAAGATGTATTGTGGCTTAGGTCTCAGAAGTTACCAACTCTGGGTAACAAAAGAAAAAAAAGAAGAGTGTGTTAGGAACAGAAGAGTGATTTTCCAAGCTCTTTTATGAACCATCCTCCTCACTTGTTTAGCATTAAGTGCCTATTAACTCCATTTCGGGAAGGTGGTGATTAAACTGGGTCAAATGGAAGTGATTAGCTTGGATTATCCCTGTCATGGAAAAATTCACTGGAAGATCTGAGAGGGAGGAAATTGCCACACAGATCCCAGCAAGTTCTGCTGGAAGGTGGATGGATTTGCTTTTCTCCCTGCAAGAGAGCTTTGGCCCACACAGGATTCCTCCAGCTGCCTCAGACTTGCTTTGAATTGAATTGTTTTAATCTTGGAAAGTTCCTCAGGATTAGTAGGGAAAGCAGTTGTCCTAGCACTGCTCCCACTTGTGTGTGTCACCTCAGGTCCAACTGTGCTGAATTTTGGAAGCATCCCTGGAGACACTGAAGCTACCTTTCCTCAAGGGTCTGGAAGGGAAAAAAAGCCTTTCACTTCTGGTGCTAAAAATTATGAAGGGAATGTTCAGATGGACAAGGAATAGTAAATAATAATAATAATAATGGTACCATGATGCCTGTTGGGAGGGCAAACTCTGCAAGGCCAGCAACAGGGTCCAAAATGGAGAAAATAAACCTTGTACTTGAGACTGGGTTGAGAACTGGGAAGACACATACCCTGGCAAGCCCCTCTCTCAGCACAGCCTCCTCCATGATGTGATTTCTGCTATGGAGAAACAAATATTTTGTGACTGCCATGATTACTGAGAAATAAGCACTATTTTATTGCAGGGACTGATACACACAGTTTCCTGCTGGCCAAGGGGTTGCTTCCTCCTGGTGACATCTCCCAGTGCTCCCTGCATGCCTGGCTCTGCTGCTCTGATTTAATGAGGTTTTCAGCTGACACCGTTTCATCGACCCCTCTGCCAGAACCCTTCACCCCTCGTGCTGTCACAGAACTGCCCTGGGGAAACAGGGCCAAGTCCTCTGTGTGTGCACAAACGTGTCTGTGCACCAACACGTGCCTCTGCTCACAGCTGTGTTTATTTTATGCTGCATATAGAAGAAAAGAGGGTTATTTATGATCTAATCATGATGTGTTCCCCGAGCAAAACATTTTCTGCTCTGATTTATTGCTCACTTTAGGCCTGCCCCCAAGCATTGTTCTTATATTTGGAGCCAGTCGCATTTTTTTCCCATTTGGAAATGGAAATCCTAAATGTAATGGAGTATTTAATGAAAAAAAACCCCAACAGTTACTTGGAGGGAGGAGGAATTTTACTTCTCTATTTTCCCATTTTATGTTTATTTGCTTTCTCACCTCTTTCCTTTTATTCTTTCTCTTATCTCTGAAAAAGGAAGGAAAACCAATATTTGGAGACAAGGCAGGAGCAGTATTTTGTCCTCATTTTCATTAAAGAGATTAGGAAAAGTTCAAAAGTTTTACCCACATGAAAAGTACCTGCCATTTTCTGATTAGCACTGTGATACTCTTGATCAAAAGTATCCAGCCAATAAACCTGTGTAAATTCAACATACTTATGCACTATATGGAGCTAGCATTTCTTGGTAACTACAAAAGAAATGCTTTTTCTTTCTTAATTCAGAGAGCTTTACAAAGCTTATTCAAGTGGCCTTAGAGCTTGGGTTTCTTTTTATCTCACAAATATCAAAAAAGAGAGGTTCCCCACCCCCCCCAGCCTTCTCTTGCTAAAGGACTTCTCGGAGGACCAACAAAATCAAATTAGTTTTGTAGGCTGCACTTAGAAGATAGAGGAGAATGCAGATCTTTAGCAAATTGAGCTTTTCTCCCATGTGTTTAGCAGAAGTTTTGATTCCATCAATCTCAGAAGAGTTTTTACACAGACTGAATAAAAATTCTTTTAGAATCCTTTTTTAAACCTTTCTCCCTTCCTCCATTTTTAATTCCCCTCAGTAGCTCAGGATTCCTTTCTGTTTTGAGGCATGAAATCCCTTTAGCTCTATTGCCTACACAGCAAAGGAGAAGAACAAAGAAAGAGAATATGAAAAAGAAAACACTTCCCCAAGAAAATAATTAAAATTTCTTTTTCAAAAACCTTATCATAAGAAAAACAACCGTAAGAAAACAACAACAAAAAATTACTACCAAAAATTACACCTTTCCCCTGCCTTGTGGGTCGCATCTATCAAGCAAGAGAGAATCTTGGGCTATTGTGTTTGGTTTCTAAGATGGATGCACAAACTGCCCTGGCTGTAGCCTCCAGGACTGTTGTCACCAAACAAATATTGCCATTAAAGTGTTGGTAGGAGGTCCATTAGGAAATGTGAAGAGAATTTTTTTTTTGGGGGGNNNNGGGGGGGGGTGTTGCGTAGGAAAAGCAACTAATAACTGAATCTCGAAGTACAGCTGGGTGCTCTTAAATTAGAAATCTTTAGGAGGTCTCCCACACATCCCTGCAAGTTTGCTAAAGTTCTTTGAGCTGTGCATTGCTGCAGATAGGTTTCACCTCCTCCAGCTTTTCTATCTGTTTCTTGCTAAGCTTCTCCATGGCTTTCAGGCTCTCTCAGTTAACTCCCCAGTGTCTCTCTGGCCAGGGTCTCACTTCTCTTCCATCTCTCCTTCCAGTTCTCTTAGTTCCTTGGTCCAGTTTCAGTCCTGTATCTCAGCTGCTCAAGAGGACAGAAAAGGGGCTCAGTGGATTTCTCCCCTTCTCCATCAGCTGCCCCTGTTGTTAATCTCATTAAGAAAAAAATAAACTGATCCAGATGGAGAAGTAAAAAAACAGTTCTTTTCTTACCCATTTTCTTGCATCACTCTTCCCTGCAGGCAATTTTATTGTTGTTTTACAGTACGGGCAGAAGGTAATTTTCCTACATACAATGTTGCTTGGCCCTGAATCTGGTGGACTGTCAATTTTTCCCTGTTTGCAGCTGAGAATAATTTTTCAGAAAAGATGGTCATACTCCAGTGTGAGACGACCAGCACAGGGTTTGAGCTCTGCCTTGCAAGGACTGGTGCACAAAAGGCTGCGTTCTGCAAAGACTCTTCAGCTCACATCTAACGCCTGGATCCTAAACCCACACAACTTGTAAGCAACAGGATAACCTCACAGAGAGGTGCGCAGTTTTTCCAGGATCAGTGATTAGATTAATAGATCATTAGAGATAAAGGAGAGACATAGTTCCTCTCTTATTGACGATGCACAAAGCAAATTTCTTTTAAAATGTGAATACTTACCACAGTTACTGTGCAGGCTTCGAGGCTGCTGCACACAGGGAATTATTATTACCCCGTTTAGTGGGAGGAAAAGAATAACAAGAAAAGAATAATAATCTATTACTGTTCCTCAATGCCTTCCTCGCTAAGGCTAAAATGAATCTTGGTTTGAAACTAAAATAAAGCAGAATTCTCTTGCTCATTGTTTCAGGAAAGATCCGCAGAAATCAGGTGGTTTGGGCTCAGGGCCTCTAGAGGTCACCAGAACCTAATTAATGAGCAGTGCTAAACCCGTCTGCCAAGGTGCAAATTGCTTTGTTTTGGTTGGGATTTTCCACCTCTGCGGCTCAGGGTCTCCCCTCTCCCGAGGAATCCAGGCTGTCATTACCCTGCGAATAACAGGAAACGCCTGCAAAGCCATTCCCTGCTGGAGAGGCTGGGCTGTGCAGGAGGCAGCTCCCTTTTGGGGGAGAAGGCACAGTCACCTAATTGGCTTTTTTCCTCTGCACACTGTTCGGATTTTATCCCGTGCTTCTGTGATAAACCCCGCCCTGGCACAGCCGGAGTCTCTTGTGCCCCCGGGCAATGTCTTTGCCACACCTTTGCAAGCCCAGGGAATTCCAGGGATATTACCAAAGCCAGGGGGTGCCAGCTCTTTCTCCGGTGCAGATGCGTGAAAAAAGGGAAGCACGGGCTGAGTGTGCAGGCTGGGGACTTGGCAAGGATTCTTCTACCTAAATTCTTGCCTTGCAGATTGCGATCTGCAAGCACAGGAAACCCTGTAAAGAGCATGGTTTCCTTCCAGGTCAGCCCGTGCTGTATTTACAGGGAAGGTTTAGAGGAGAGCTGCAATTATGATGAAGTGGTTGTCATGCGGTCAGGGACCTCATCTGCTTCATGCAAGAGCAGAAGGGAAAGCTCAAGTAATTTCCCTGGAACTCCCTCCAGGGTTTTGGAATGAGACAGGCTGGGGAACTTCGTACAGTTGAAGGAGACTATTTATTTCAAGACGGCAAACAGGAGCTGATCCTTTCAGGAGAAATTCCTCTGGGGAGAGCAAAGGTATTTATTTTGGGAGCAGCCAGTGGAATGGAGGCCTGTGGTGTCTCTGGAGAAGGATTTTTCTCTCTGGAAAGCCAGGAGTGTTGAATGCAGATGCGTGGCCTGTGCCCTGCCAGGATGCTGAGGGTGGAATGGAGGGGCTGCTGCGAGGGGAACCTCACAAAGGGCTCCTTTGCTTTAGATACAAGACACTGCAGGCCCAGGATGTTTCCTTGGAGTCCAATAGCTTTTCTGGATGCAGAGCAGCAGACGAGGCTTTGCCCCTTCATCAGCCCGTAGCTCCTGTCTGTAGCCCTTCCCTTGCCTCAGTGGCAGCAGGGGACTCCCCTGTGTCCTGCTCTGGAGCAGCAGTAATAGGATCTCCCCGAGGGTGTTTGCTGGGATTAGCAGGTGTGTTATTTTTGCAGACTGGAACTGTGACAGTGCAGCTTGGCAGGAGTCCACGTGTCAATTCCTAATCCCAGGCAAAGCCCCTGAGAGGTCAGTAAGACCATAAACAGAGCTAAGTGCTCATCTAAAGGAGGTCAGGATTATTTTCCTTGCAGCATTCCCAGAGAGAAAACACTCAGATGAATCTTATGGCCATCCAATATTTCCTTGCCTTTCAAAAGATGCAGAGTTAAGGGCTTCCCTTCTCAGTTCCCTCTCAAGGCGGGGTCCTAGAGAAACCTTGCTGTTTCTTCCCCCTTTCCAAACAGCAATCTCATCAAAATTGCTTGGTGGCTGCCATCTGTTGCAAGCAGAACACCACCCCTTTTGCTATTTACAGTGCAATTAACCTTCAGCAAATTAGCTTGTGACTGTCATGGAAGGATTAATTAAGGCAACACACCCTTGACTTGTTCCCACTGTGCATTTACGCGAGTGCACCCACAGCTCTGCCAAAGCCCTTCCAGAATCAGGGGAGTAGTTTTTATCCTTTCTCTATTTTCCCAGCAAATTTGCCAGCCAGGGGAGATGCTTGAGGATAGGCTCCAGCAGCCACAGTCCCATGGAAGTAGCTGTGGAGACAGAATACCTGGCCTTGCCCAGCAGTGTTACTGCCCCAGAATTAGGACGTGGGGCCATGACTCAGCCAGCTCAGCTCAGCTCCCTGTTGTAGCTGAAGCAGCCAAAGGATGAAGCTGCTGCCAAAATATCAGGCTGTGATGTGTTGCAGCCGTGCTTTGGAAGCACACCCTGTTTTGCCTAGCACCACCAGACTTCCATCTGGATTCCTGTGCCTGGGAGGCCTGTGAGGCCAAGGCTTCCCCAGAGCCTCAGCCCCCTGATCTGTGCAGATGTGCAGGATGTGTCTGGGTTATCCAGACAATCCTGTGCTTGCTCCAGGCTTGGAGAATCCTCAGGGAGATAAGCAAATTCCCCCAGCTCCAGCACAGCCTGAGTACTGGTGGAAAAACTGGCTTTGGCCAGAGAATTCCAGCACAGTGGCCCTGCCCCTGCTCCTTTTCCCACCAGCTGTAACTCCTGGCAGAGAGGCAGCGAGGCTGGTAAAGGCTGTAATGTCTTAAAGCAAAGCAACTTCTTGTTGTTTAATCCCAGATGGCAACTAAGTACCAGCAGCTGCTTGCTCACTCACACACCTCCGGCTTCTGTGGGATGGGGAGGGGACTTGAGGGGTTGAGATAAGAACAGTTCAGTACTTGAAATAAAGTTAAAAATACTAACAATAATAATAATAGGGGAAAGAGATTAATAAACCCCATGATAGACAAGTGATGCACAGTACAGTTGCTCACCACCCACTGACCAATGCCCAGCCTGTCGCTGAGCAGTGGTCAGCCCCTCCCAGCCAGTTCATATACTGGACATGACACTCTTTGGTATGGAATACCCCTTTGGCCAGTTTGGATCACCTGTCCTGGCCATGCTCCCTCACAGCTCCTCACTGGCCAAGCATGAGGCACTGAAAAGTCCTGGATTTAGAGTAAGCTCTACTTAACACACTGATTTTCAGTTGTTACTGTCAACGTTGTTCTCATACTGAATCCAAAACACAGCACTGTACCAGCTACTAGGAAAAAAATTAACTCTATTCCAGACAAAAGCAGGATAGAACTGCTAGAAATGATGTCCTGAAAGCAAAAATCTCAGGAAGGCAAAAAGCTGTGTGAGAGCAGCTGCTGCACAGCAGCACAGATGGTAGGCAGTGCCAGGGAGTACCTGTATTGCTTTTGTTCTGCAGTCAGTAGCCCCATGGCTCACACTGTCCTGCCCAGCACAGGCTTGTCCTGCTGTAGCTCTGGCACTGCCACCTCCTCCTCATGCTGAGAAATATCCCAGATGGGATCTGGGAGACCACACCAGCCCAGGGAATGGGGGCCTGTTTTCAAACCACAGCACCTCCTCCAAGTGTAACAGAATTATGACCACTGGTAGTGCTCAACTCTTGCATTTCTTTGTCACTGAGATTCTCATGGGACAATCCACAGCCACACTGTTCTGACAAACCTGGGCAGCATTTTTTAATTGCCAGCCAATGTAAACCACTTGCTTGCATTTCTTTGGATCCATTAATTTTGAAGGAGCAGATAAAGTAAATAATTAACCTTATTGTGAGCTCAGTCTGTGCTTGAATGGGCCAGGTAATACAATGCTGTTATGAAAGTGTTAACTAATGTTGTCTCTTATAAAAGGAAAAATAAATTATAAAATTACATCATAATTAATGCAGTTCTGTCATCTATTTGCATATCTTCTCTGATTTCTAAATGTCATCAAGGCTAGAAAACTTGATGCTTTCCGGGTTTTGCATTCATGTGTGTATCCTAAGGAATCTTGTGTGCACAGAGACCTAAATGCATACTATTCCCAGTCTCCTCCTGGTCTTCTCTGATGGAAAAATACTTAAGAGTCAGCCTGGATGATACCAGCACTGGGGCTCTGGGCAGCAGCATGCTGTGATCCTGAGGTGTGCATAAACACAGCCTGTGTAGGTGACAACCACTCAGCACTGCTGGGAGGAAAGGCTGAAACAGCCTCTGATGTGATGATGGTGAACTGAGAACTCTTCACACTCTCATGGAACAGACATTTCTAACCATATTCAGGACAGCCAAAAAGCTGGCAGGGAGGAGCTGGGGATGATCCCAGTTCCAGCCTTACCCCCTGTGTTGCAGCAGTCCCTGGGCAGGGAGGCAGCTGGCCAAGCCCGCGACAGAACCAAGAGGCTGCAGCTTCACAGATGATGACAGCAGTGTGGAGACTGCACCACAAATCTGTGGACAATAAAATGAAAACAAAGTATAGTTGATACAGGATAATAAAACTGGTAAGTGTACTCAATCATTCCACAGCTACCTGTTATGTAATTGATTACTAAGTCCTTACTAAGAACATGAAAGAGGAGTGACCAATGTAATTTGCTGGTTTTATGGGCACTATTTGGAAATTCAGGTAGTTCCTTAGAGATCTGTCTCTTGTCAGATTTAGTAGCAAAAACTGACCAGACTCCTGCTGCCACGGGAACCATAAATCAAAGTCTCGAGATGTTCCCACTCAGTGTAAACCAAAGTAAGTGGCAGTTTGCATCCTGCACTGAGCTGTCCTGTGGGGCCCAGGCTGAGCAGCTGTCACCCTGTCTGTGTGAGGGACAGTGACCTCCAGCAGATGGGCAGGGTGGGCTCCTGGCTGTGCTCATCTCTTTAGCTGTGCGGGCTGAATCCCACAAGGATCCTGGCTCAGAGCCCTTGGCATCAAGGGTTCGCCATCTTATGGGAAGGTGAGTTCCACCAGACACAGGAAGGCTGTGGTGGCAAAGCTCATCTATCATGATGTGGTGGATGTGTAGGTTCTTCAGCTGAAGGAGAGGAGCAATGGCATGTGTGGGTCTGATGGGCTTTTGGTAATTTCCAATGAGTCAAATAAAGTTAAATAGTCCATCCTCAGTGAACTGGGTCATCAGCACTGACCTGTTCTGGAAGAGGGGCCTCTGATGCAGAAAACCTGGTGGGCTGTTAAAGAAGTTCAGGCACTTTTCATTTCCCCTTCCAGGGCATAGCACAAGTTGATTAGGAACGCTAAGATGATTACCTCTGCTTTGCTGTATCTCTCAATTATACCCTAATTAATATTGGTTAAAATCTGGCAAAGGCAGCTTAAAGCAACTGCAGGGGTTTTATCTTCAGTTACTTCTCCACACAAACCCTGCAGCTCTTAAACTGCACAATAAACTGCACAAAAATGATTATTCCAGATCCAGCTGTATCTGTGGTGGCTGGAGCCTTTTCCTACAAATCCTACAATCCTGGGACACCGGGCCGGGCACTGCCCCCACTCCCTCCTGGATCGGGACCTGCGGGTCTGGGCGCCCCTGGGGCTTCTCCTGGGACCACCTTGCTCGGAGACAGCAATCACTGCTATGTAATATTTTTAATCATCTATTTTCCACTTATATATATACACTGTATAGGTTTTGTTTATCTCATCCACTGAAGCAGATGCTGAGTGTTTCAGACTCAGGGGTTCGCTTTTAATGCTGCAAAATCAGGCTGTGAGAATCCAGAAAGTTTTGCCAGCGTAGCTTTTATCTGTTTTTCATTATGCAGTGAATGCACTGACGCGCACTCCACGGTCGCATCCCAATTCCAGCCCCGGTCGCTTGCACAGCCTGACCCTCCCTGTCCCGCTCCCTGGCTACTCCCCTTAGTTCGTACCAGCTCCCCGGAGCCTCGCTGTGCCCGTTCCCCGGTGCCTCCCACACCCCGGGGCGCTCCCGGTGTCCCGGGCCCGGTCCCTGAGGGGACGGGCAGGAACGGCCGCGGCTCCGCCATTCCCCGTGACGTCACCGCGCCGGAAGAGCCTCGGCGCGCCCGTGACGTCAGCGCTTCCTTCTTTCCCGGAGAGGCCGGAGCGAGGTAGGAGCGGGGCGGCCGCGATCCCGGGCCCGATCCCGATCCGCCGCCATCCGCGCCTGGGCGGCCGCGGGGACGGGCAGGGCGGGGACGGGGCAGCGCCGCGGTGTCGCCGAGCGTGTGCCGGGTGTCGCTGAGCTGTCCCCGTGTCCCCGCAGGGCGCCATGGGCCGCGTCATCCGCGGGCAGAGGAAAGGCGCGGGCTCCGTGTTCCGAGCGCACGTGAAGCACAGGAAGGGCCCGGCCAAGCTCCGCGCCGTGGATTTCGCCGAGCGGCACGGATACATCAAGGGCATCGTCAAGGTACGGCGGCCCCGGGGCCCCTGCTCGGTGGGGGACATTCGGCACCGCGTCCCCGAGGGTGCCCGGCCCTCCCTCCCTCTGCTTAGCCAGCAATGCCCAAAGGCCTTCGGCTGCCCCTTATCCCGTCTGTTCCGCGTTCAGGTTTCTCTTTGTTAAACCAATCGTATTCCTTAAAATGTTTACCCACTTCACTCCTATGGGAGCATCTCCGCGAAGATGGCCCTCACACCCAGCCGCAGGATTTTCTGCTGGAGCTTTGCTAAGTGCAGCAGTACCAGAGTGATTTTACGTGTCCTAAGAATTCCCTGTACCTCAGGAAACACGGCTGGGGAGTTTCACATGTAGTTGATTGTGTATTAAAAAAAAATTCAGTATTTGGAAGCACTAAGTGATATCCATCATTTTAGTCTTGAGCAGTGGGAGCAAGGCAGGTTCTGTGTTTGGGGTGTGATACAAGGGCCAGGGGTGCTGCAGTTACTTAATTGGGTATCAGGGACTTCAAAATGTAAACACTGCCTCTGGTTGGATGCTCTGAACAGCCCTTCAGTGCTTTACAGCACGGTTGTGTTCAGGTTGTAGAGAGAATTTCCTTCACCATAACTGAGGTGATAATAAAAGGTTGGTAGCAAGGTGTGACTTGAACGTGGGTAATACACAGGGGATTTGGCCAGTGGGTTTGAAAAAACATCAGTGATTGACACCTGCAGCTTCTGAGCTGTCTTAGAAAACAGAGACATCTTAGAGATTGTCAGAGTCACTTGTCTGTAGTCTGTAAACACATGGTTGGGTATTTTAATCTCAGTGTGCTTCAGGAACACAATGGACATGTTTTTCCAAGTGTAAAAGAAACAAGTCTGTGCTTCCTTATTTAGGGGCTTCAGTAACTTCATTTTACCTGACTGCAGAATGTTAGAAATGCTTCA
>VZTZ01010754.1:0-31151 GCA_013400955.1 Drymodes brunneopygia | reverse complement strand
TTTTAAACCAAGACACCATTTTACAGAGTAACATGAACTTAAAAGGAAGCAAAACACTGTTCTCAAAGAAAATGATCACACACGAAAACACATACCTGACTTCCTCTATAGCCTCTGGCCCCCTGAAATTGAAAATAAATATAGATGATATTTTGTAAAAGTATTTTTATTGAACATGAAAAGCAGGGCACAATAGCTTGATGTGCAGAGATATGCTGGGCTCAGTATTGGTAGTCCCTACTGTAAAATCCTCTACTATGGAGTATCTCTACAATCTCTACAGGGATTTACTCTTTTCCTCTGGAAAGACAGTACAGGCTTCATTTTCATTCCCATTGCATAAAGCTTTATAGTTTTAACCAAGGCCAGCCTGGAGGAGAATGGTGAAAAAGTCACCATCAAGTTGCTTAGTCAGCAAAATCTTGAGCCATTCAACCATGCCTGGGTTACACAAAATACCTCTCAAAATGAGACAGCAAACACTGTATGCCATTCTTACAGCTGGATCTTGCTGTTCATCCATGCTTCAGGAAGACAGCACAGGGATTTGTTCCCAGATAACAGGATTTTGGGAAACAAAATCAGGAAATGTTTCAAAGTTACATACTTGCCTTATGGCCTCTGACACCTGGACATCCCCTATCTCCTTGAGTCCCACTGAAACCAGCTGGGCCTCTCTCACCCTAAGAAACAAAGTGAAATGTTCAATCTCATCCATACAATGATGATTACTTGTTAATTCATCACATAAGACTAATGAAAGACAGAACACCATTCACTGCACGGAGGACACAAACTCAAGTCACCTGGAAATTTTCATAAGGGCCATATGAGAACTTCAATTACTAATTTGAGTTGCACCTGGTTCTTTGCTCTCACTATCATGCCATGTTTATACAGCATTAGAGATCTCCAACTCAACTGTCTGTACTTGAAAGTGGGTTGGTTTTTTTAACTAAATAAGTAACCCACTGTTAGTGAGATGCTTTTTTAACTGCATAACTATCTATGGTGAGGTGAGGAGGCACAGAGAAACAGATCTGTGTATTTATCTATTCCTTTAAAACATTTTGGGTTAACATTGATGGGTAGTCAGAGAATAAGTGCAGACAGGTTCAGGCACCAACTAACAACATCATAGCAGAAGATAAACATTTACTTACAATCCCACCTTCCTCACCAGGATGGCCAGGAGATCCTCCATAACCTGTACTTCCCTGAAAAATGACCATTTAAAAGATAAGTAACACTATTCTCCAATCACACTGGGCTCATCTCTATCAGATTATTCTGCACATAGAGATAGAAAACACTTCCTGAAAGTTAGATCTGATTATGCTGAGGAATGCAGGCTCCCTGCATTTACACAGACACTCTGTGCAGTCCTATGTATTTGACATGGTTGGGAAAAAACCCCAAACACAAACCCATGAAAATAACAATTGCTAATATGAAATTTCAGTTTGTTTTTTCAGGAAACTCTCTGATAAGTTAACAAAGCTCACTGGGATGCTTTGTCAAATCAAACATCTTTCCAGCAATTTGGAAAAGGAAGCATTGCACAGAAATGGAATTCTAAGGTGAAATGAAAAATGTGAGTTAGAAACTTGTTAGGACAAAGTTATTGCAATGCCTTGCAAATATACAGGAATGTTTCAACTTTGTATTGGAAGTTATGCAAATATCATACCCTTAGGGCAAAAACTTGAGCAGAGAATCTGGAACAAAGGGAATTTCTAGTTGCAAAACAACTATGTTTACATTCTGAACACTCTAAGCATCTTAATCTAGCCTTTTAGTAAAACAGAAAGGTATAAGAAAATCAACCAGAGTAATGGAAGAAATCAGTAAATTGGTTTATGAAGAAGTGTTAGAAGACTATACTTTTGTTAAGAGATAACCAAAACTTCATTTAACTGCAACCACATAACTGAAGAGTGTGAACTACAGGTACCATTTATCTCACATGCTACTGGAATAAGTAGAAATAATGGAATGAATATTAGTTAAATGGAGACTACATATATTAAAACCTTAATAATTAATTCTACTAGTATGCTGTAGAAGTAGTGATATCTGTAATATTCAAAAAGGCTTGAAACAAACAATTTAAAATCTTAAAAGAAGTCATCCTTTTGGATCAAAACAGACTTATAGAAGTCAACATTTGGAATAATCAGCCACAAAAGGATAAGGCACATACCTAGTGAAAAAGGATAATTTTCTAGTCTCATCTTGTCAGTTGGAAATTTCTCATTCCCAATAGATAATAAGCTTCTTGATTAATCAGACTTAATTTTTTAAATCCCTCTTCATTTTCTGCTGAATTGGTGCGGAGAGTGCTTAATGATTTTCATATGAACAAAACATTTTCATTACAAAAATACTTTTGCGTAGGAGCATGCAGCAGAGAAAGGATCGTATTTAATATTTCTCCTTCATCTGTCCTAACATTAAATATCATGGGGACATGCATGCATGCTCTGAAATACTACAAAACCCAGAAACACTTTGAAAAATAAAGCACCTCTTATGTAATGTCTATCTTAGACCTCCTACCTTCCTTCCAGGATTTCCCCGGACACCATGATCACCGTTTTCTCCAAGACACTTACAAATAACCTTACAGCATTTTCTTTCTGCAACAGTATCCTGAAAAATTACAAGAAACATGTCATTTGCATATATTAATCATAAAATAAAGACTGATTCTCCCCCCCTTTTGTTTATATCACAGAAGGACTTACGAGGTTTCTCTGCAAGATGTTTGCAATATCTGCAAACCCAACACTCAGAGGTTCATTGTATCCAAACCCTCTGCCAAACTCTATTTCCCAAAATTCGGTCAAGTTCTGTGTGTTGTCCAGGGCAACTAATAGAAGTGCATCAAGACCTTCAACATAAGCACAGACTTAAATTAGTGAATACCTGAAACATATTATTTAACTAACAAGATAAATTTGAATAAAAGAAAGACTGAAAGACTTACATTTCATTGCTTCAAGTATATTAAAAGAAATCAAGCTATTGAGAAAAATGTGTGAGAGAAAAATCCAGACCAATTGACTTCTCTCCCCAGCTGTCAGACCAGACTGTTACTTGGTGCCCAAACGCAAGTTCAAACCTGCCTTTTCCTAGAGAAGTCAGAGTTGTATCTAACCTCTGCGGCTGATCTCATCAATGAGAGGGGTCCATCCTGAATTGCTCCAGCTGTTGGAGCTGGACTCCAGAAACTAGAACCCCTGCACCCCTAAGCATGTTTCTGGCATCACCTGCCACATAGTGACAAGTCATCATGAACACTGCTTCACATGGAGAAGCAAATACTCTTCCAGGGACTCCTGAGCAATGTCACGTGAGCATGGAAAGGCAGAGTTACATGGAAAAGTTGCAGTAGCAGAGCTGTACATCAGGCCTATGGTAGTAGGAGGCTGGAGCATCAATGTGGTACTGTAATACCTTTAAAGCGAAGTGAGTCTGCTGCTTTCTTCAGGTCTTCCAGTGAATCATCCAGCCCATCTGAAAATACTAACAGAACCTGTCAGGAAAGGGAGTAATGCCAAGTCAATTGCAAAGGGACTGAAAGTTCAGTCTTTGTAAAAATTACAGTTCACATTGAGAAATGGCTATGAGTTGGTCAAATTGGACTAAGCTGTGGTAGATCTGAAATATGTGCTGGAAAATGGTAGTGAGTAACAATGAGAACAGAACACAGAAGCCTCTCTTCCCTGATAGCACTTTCATTTGAGCAATTTTTCTTGCTGAATATAGCATGGCTATTACATTGTATCTGCCATCTTCTTAGCATGAGAGGTAGGAGACAAATTATAACTTACCCACTGAAAAGTTTTCTCTATATGTGAATGTGGAGAAGAATTTAGAGTGAACAGTTTTCCATTTCTACAAGAGCAATTCTCATTGGCTGTCAACTGAGCCACATGAGGAAGTGCACCTTCTCTGGGTCTAATCCTCCTCCCATGCAGATATTTATGTCCTTTTGGCCTTTCCACACAGGCAAGTCATCACCCTGCTCCATTCTCTGCCCTGTGTTTCCTTCTTAAGACATGAGGTTTAGCTCACCTCAGGATGGTAATAATTTCTATTGGCTACATTTTCATCTTTTCAGGCCAAAGAGCTATAGTTAAGTTTCTTCCAGGATGCAGGAAAGCACAGCTTCTTACAGTTCCCCTTCAAGCTACCAGTTTTGTCCCATTTCTCTCCTCCAGTTCGCTCTTCAAACCAACAGAAGACTTCTCAGGTCCCACTCATAGGGTGGATTCGTTTACCCAGAAAGAAGCTGCACAAGTTAACTGTGTCCTGTCCCCAATGGTAACGACTTAAAATCCTCCTAAACTCTCTGACCAACAAGTGGACTAGCACAGCTAGAGCTTCTTACCTCCCAGCCTTCATATTTTACAGTCCCTATGCAAGGCACAGCTTTGACCAATGCAAACCCCATTACTTCTATTAAGGTAAATTTTCCCACAGGTGACAAAAGCAAATGAAGTGACTGCCGCACCAAGCGTCCCACTTCTGTACTAAAGCAGCTAGGAGACAAGAATTTAAGCTGGAGCTTACTGGTAAGTTCCCAAAAATTTAATATGGAGGCACTGGTACAAATTCTACATTTGCTCAACACCGTGTGGTAAGTGGAGAGCTGGACCATGAATGGGTAAAATCATCACAGCTTGTTGAAGACACCACGGTAGGCCTGGGTTTGATTGTTTTCTATGATCTTTCCATTTTAAAAACATGAGGAACAGGGAATGTGGGGCGTTACTATGGACATTTAATGTAAATATATGTAAAGATACGTTATTGTGTTTACAAAATATTTATATCAAGCTCTTGTTGGAACACATCCAAGTCATGTTTTGTCGGAAATGTTGGAATTAGGTCCAACTTTTTTGCTGCTAAGCAAACAAATAACAAAGAAAAGAAGAAATTCAACCAACAGAGAATTGTAGTCCCTGATGAGGTTTATAACCAACAATCTTTGCAGAACAAGCATGTTATTGCTCAGGATTCTAGGAAGATTAAATTGTGATTTCATATGCATTCTCAAGCCTTGTACTTTCAATTTGCACACAAACAGTATCAGAGAGGAATATTAATCCACTGGTAAAGTGCTGAGATATGCAGCATATTTACTTATAATAATAATGTCTAAGCAGAAAGAAGCCTTGCTTGCTGCTGATAATCAGAATTGGCAATTCGGAGGAAAAAAGCACTGCTTTTACTTTTATGTCAAACAAGTTCTTTCTCTGAGACTCAGAAGAGGCAAAATCTTGTGTGGTCATGTTCCTTGTTCAGACATTTTAAGAAATCTTTGGGAAAAACCCATTACATATGCACCAAGTGATTACTTAAATTGATAAGTCACACACACCTATGCAAATTCTATAAAAAATAGAATGCAAACTTTCATCTGAAAGCAGTGGAATTTGTAATGTGGCTTCCTCACTCCATGTCAGATTAAAATTGGCGCTTTATAAAAGTGAAAATAAAGTTGGAAGAGGAAACTCCTAATGTATTTTGCAATAACTAACCAGTCCTTCCTTAGTAGGAAGGTCTTCCTGCATGAAGACCTTAGTAAGTGCTAACATTCAAACAGCTACTACAGGACATGCTCAGTGCTTTACAGAGTCAGTGCCTTATTGAGAATAAATTGTGAAGGCATTGACCCTGTAACACTCCAATGATATCTGAATTTCTTGAACCCAAGTTGAAAGAATCCTCATTCATTTCAGAAGTGATTAGATGAAGCTTTGTGCTTCTCCCTTCACCTCACTTCAAGATAGATTAATTAACTGCAGCATCTAGGCAGAATTTCCTGATCATCAGTTATCTGTAAGTAGAACTCTGCTTTGTTATTTGAAATTATTTGACTAGTTAATTACATGGATAAACATCTGTAAACAAATTTCTCAGATGACTTTTTTCTGTGACTTCTGCTTCAAGCTGCCACTGTTCTGGACAAAGATACAGAATCAAGAATAAGAGTCCCTGAAAGAAAATTACTTTCCACTACCCAAAGTACAATCATTCCATGGTAGATATAAGAAGGTTGTCTGTATGAATACTCATCATCACATGTATTTAGCCAGATGTTCTAGGTACCATCTCACTACAGGAGTGCCTAGGGAGTTGGATATGGTATATCAGGTTGTATCAGGTCAATGAAAAAACAGGAGGTTCTATATAAACTTCTTAATAAAATATGAGGATGACTGAGCATGGCACAGGTTGTCTAGAGATGTTGAGGAGTCTCCATTCTTGGAGATATACAAAAGCCGTCTGGACATGGTCCTGGACAGCCTGCTCTAGCTGACCCTCTTTGAACACACGGATTGAAGAAGGTGACTTCTAATCTCTACCATTTTGTGATTCTGTTTATTAGTGTCATCTATTCCTGAACTACTTTTTGTCTTCCTGGAGTACTCAGCATCAGAGTCTGTAAATATCAAACTGCTTAATTTTTCCAAGATATATGTTCATACTATTAAGTTACCTTAACTTTAGCAGAGGTCACATTAAAGAAGTTCTCCTCAAGTGCCTGCAAAAAGTCTACATTCAGGTAGGTGTCCACAGTGGTCTGTGCATTTAAGAACTCCTGGATGATCTCTTCGTTATAGTCTTCAAAACCAGAGTCAAAGATTAATTGATTGTTCTGTGCCAATACTTGGAACTTGAACCCAATGTCAACTGGAGTACTACAGCTGGTATTTGGCAGTGATTTCATCTGGAGTAGAAGTCGGGGCAGGAAAGCTTGCAGTCTCTGTTTCAGAAGCATTGTGGGTGCTGGCTGCATGCGCCTTGAAATATCAATTGCTATAGAAAGATCTATGTTGCATCCTGAAGAAAAAATACGAAACAGGAATCTATAAACATATACTCTTTGTGATCTTGTTTTTTATCAGAATCATAGAACAAAATTCAACATGGTAGATTTAAAGCCAGAAGTAAGAATCAGTGAGGTAGGTTTTCCATAAATATAAAATACCATCAGCCCCCAGGCTTCAGTGTGGCCATGTGGACTTGCAAATACTAAGAACTAAATTACTCAACATCTGCGTATACACGAACTGCAAAACATGTCTGTTCTCCAGCTGCCCAGTGTCCTCAAAGGGCCTAATCTTGAAAAGGTCTCCAAGACTTTGCTATCAACAGAGAATGTACAACAAAAAATTCCAATTGTGAAGGGAACCTTGATGATTGACTGTGCTTTGTCACTTTGTCACAAGACCAGTGATACATACAAATGTAGAACAGGCCACAGAAACAAATATGAGAGAGAGGGGCAGGATTGCCTACATGAAATGTCATAACCATTGTGAAAAACACCCGCTGTAAGGTGATGGCTGCCTCAGTTATGGAATTGCTTGCATGTTCCTTATAATAACAACAAATAGTGTGACATGGTTAATTCCTTCCCCCTCTTCAATCATGTTGCCCTCATTAAACAGCTAAATCACATTTTTTTCTTCTCTACCCTGATTATTCATTTCTCATGTTGAATTTTATTCTGTGATCTTAGATGCATTATTATTCATTGTTGAACCACTGCAAGGAAGTCAGAAGCATGCAATTTTTGCTGTAAAACAGCATTCTACCTAATTTTATTCTCTTTTCACTCATTGACTCTGAAACACTTAGCAATCACAAGATTGCTTTCTGTGTTTGCTATTTTGGGCTTGTTCCCATTATTTCACATAAGTTTTCTGAGTTTTCCCTCTCTCATGAAAGAGATATATGTGTTCAGTCCTTTAACCAAATACTTCATCTCAGAGGGACCATCATTATGTTTCAATATTTTCACTTGCAGTACAAACTGCCCCCTAGAGGGTATGATCTGCTGGAAAACAGCATGAAAATCTTTGAATGTAAAAGGTCACATTGAATGAGATTTTATGGCTAAAAAATCTGACATTCAGATCTCAGAGCAACATCAAAAATCTGTGCCACCTATCTTTTTAGCTCACAACAAAACAATCAGTTAAATATATCTATATATGCACAGATGTCTACACACACAAGTGAACACAAAAACAAATGGATATTTCTTCCAGTATGTGTTCTTGTACAGCACACACAGACTATGTGTTCACAATGAGATTCTTCTAAGACCTGGGTCTTCTTAGTCACATAGTTTGGAGGCAGTATGAAGGGTAAGCATGGACTCAGCAATTTTGCCCTGACAATTGCTCATCCACAATGCTCAGCTCTTAAAACGTTCTCTGTCAAGTCCTCAGTGCACCAGCAATAATTACAGAACAGCAGTAAATAGTTCACTTTTTGTGCTACTATGCTGCGCATGAGAATGTGTAAAGCATCTACTGGTAGGTATTCTATATCTTGTGGATAATGAGTGAACACTTCTGTGTTGCCAAACTCTTTTTCTTACCACCTGTTCTTCTACAAATATCCACATTGTTAAGCTGCCCTATCTTACTGCTGCAAAGGTATCTTTTTTCTCCTGTCAACACACTGTCCCTGAAATGTAATTCTTTAAACTGAAAAATCTGGCCGTTTAAGAGAAGCTGACTGGAGAAAAGGGAATTAATAGATTTATTGCAGGAAAGAAGGTCAGTGAATATATAAAAGCAGATGACAGAACAAGAAAAAACAGGCTTCACAGAAAGTTGATCTTCATTTTATGAGACAAATTTATGCAGATCTTAGCAATAAATATATGCGTCACTGAGATGAAACACAATATGCTTTCCTTGACTTCTCTCTCTCTAAACAAGTATACTTGTATATATATTAAGTTTACAGCTGTATCTCCCGTTAAATCTCCATGTTCTCTGCCATGAAACACCAGGAGGTGCTACTGCGTCAGCCACGAGCATGCTGCTCCATGGCAATACACTCCACTTCCACAGCAGCCCTCTCTCTCTGCTTGCAGGGGCCGGGAAAAGCTTTTTCATCTGGAAGTCTGCTCAGCTCTTAAAAGGAAAAAGAGAGGGTGGGAGTGCAGAGGTCACACTGAATCAGGCCCAGCTGTTCTTTCTGCAAACCACCTGAGCAGATATAATTCACACGGAGTTGCTTCTGTCTTTATGAAGAAAGGTGCAGCTCTTCATTTTGGGCCCCAACATCCCAGCAAACACCAGCCAGTTTGGGGTGTTCAAGATCTCACTAACCTAGGTGCATGAGAGGCTCAGCTGTTGTTACAAAAAGCCTTAGACAAGCAGTGTGACCATCCCAGTATTTCTTTCTCAGTAAGTTTCTGATCACAAAGGGAATGAAACCTGGAGAACTGGGTTGCATCGATTTTATGGCATAACAAGGAGCATATAACCAAGACATGTAAAATATCATCTCTATGTGAACACAACACATAGGAAGACAAGGAGCCTTAAAGGACAGACACAGTCTCTATAAGGATGAGCACAGAGAGAAGAAACGCTCCAGAACTGTCTCTTCCTGCCATCCCCAATCAATGCCATGCACTTTTATCACAATCAGAAGAGATCAGCTTTTTGATTTGCCATGCACTCCATTTTTCTTTTTGCAACTTAACAAACACATTTACAGTATTATCAAACTACATAGCTGGCATGATATATGCCATGTTAAAGAGCAATTGTGCATGTTCTTCAGCCTTCCCACATGATAAGGTGACTGATAATGCAGGACCAAGTCAGAATGAATTGAGACCCAAAACCAGCATGCAACATCTGATAAAAGCTGCTATGTTAACTAAAGGCATTACTGAACCTTTATTTTCCTTGGGGTTGGCAGCCTCTCAGGCTGTGTGGCATCCAAGCCACTGCTGCCATCTAAAAGATGTAGTAAGGGATACCACTTTCTGTTTCTCATCTAGGAAAAGCTTTTGAGTAGCACTTCACAATTACCACAGATTTGCTGTTCACATCTTGCCAATACGTCCCACATATCGAAGGATGGATTTCCTCACACCCTCTCTGCATAGTGCCTCAGTGAGACTTCAGTTTTGTTGACAGACGGTGGCTGCCGACAGTCCCACTGAAGCAGTACGGTCAGCTGGAGATGGCAAAGGTATGTTTCTAGGAGGTTCTTTTTAAAGTATCACAAAATTTTCTGTTTCTCTCTTTTTATTAAGATACCTGCTGGGGGTATCTGCTCTGGTTCCTTTCAGACACTGAGGAACTATGAATATGAAGGCTTGATGTGAAGCATTGTCTAACCTCAGAAGCTATTTATCATAGCAAAGGGTGTAGTGGCTCTTGACTGAAGCAAAGCACAACCTGTGAGTTGCAAACTGAGTAACATGGGCAGTATTCTTTTGTAAAACAATTGCACTGCAGTGCAGCTAGCTCAGGTACTTTTATCAAGGACTGCAGAAAGCCATGTGGATATTTGTCATTATACACCCAACAAAAGGTTTGTTCCTTTACCCTGACCATGGAGATGTTTGGATTAACAGACCTGATCGACTCAAAAAAATCATCCTTTTTGACGGTTTTCAGTGCATCAAGGTTTTCCACTGTGAACTCTCCCTGCATCATCAGATCTTAAAAACAGCTCTCAAAGGGGACTTTATCATCCCTATGTCAGCTTAAAAGACATGGATCCCTTTGCTCCTCAAAGTCATTGCTGCATCCTCGACCCTGTCAGTAGAGTACTCACTGAAAAAGGCTGTGGACATGCCTCTTTTTGGCTATTAGCACTTGCCACAAAGTGATTCTCTAGCATAAACTGGAGTCTCTGCCCTGTTTTGGTGCCTCCCTCTTCGTATTATAATTTTTGCATCTTCTATAAGGAATCATTCTTGTTATAAAAAGTGTTCAACAAGAATGCAGTGTATGTCACATTGCTGTGCTGAATCACACTGATGCAGATTTTGTGTTGCCAGTGATGACTGTGCATGATCTTGAAGTTCTTTGTCCCCTCCAGGATCCATCTACCAGGAAAATTATGTCTGTCATGGAAGCTTTCCTGCAGACTGAAGAAACGTGCTGTAAATTTCCTCTTTCCCTAAAGGTAGTGTAATCTAATAGAAAAGTAATTTTGAATCCTAATTGCTTTTCAAAATCCAAGGCCTTTTGCAGAAAAACCTTTCCATCTATCCTGCCAAATTGTCATCACCCACTAGTTCCTTCTTTTCCCCTGTTTATCATACAGAGGGTCAGAAGATACATCCTTCTGCAACACCATTCATAGGAAAAGGAGAGATGCTGAAATCCACAGGACAATTTTCATTCACAGTCTGCTCAGAACTTTACTGTAGTAAACGCACATTAAACACTTCTGTATGTGAAACACAACCATGGGAACGTGTTGGCCTGCTCTCAAGAAAGCAAAGGAAAAGTTAGTCATGCACTTTGAGCTCCATTCTGCGTGCATACGTTACTAATTAATATTTATTTTCTGAGGGGAAAAAATATCAGTTCACACAAACTTAAAGAGTACTAAGCACATTTCTGTGTAGTAAGTATTAAACTCATGCGTTTCCACAAATTCCAGAAGCATATAACACTAGCAGAGCATGGATGAAACAGTTATTATTTCCTCAAATCAACAGTCAGGCAGAAAATATCCTTCAACTGGGCAGAATACTTCTCAAACAGATCTTCCAAAAGATCTGACTACCAAAATGGGACTGCTAAATATTGTGACTTATCTTGCTTTTGGCAGTCTTAAAATTGTAAGACCTTTACATCGTTTTTGCAAATATGAAACCTCAGCGTGCACGGACAAACCCAAAATTTGATGAGCAGTTGCCTTAAATCTTGCATATTTTAGGAAAAGTCTCCTATTGCAGTTATAATTTTCATAAAAACATACCCCTTTATCCCTAATTATAATTCATAGTTAGAAAAAATTTTCATCAATTCTTCATCTCCCTCTGACATTGGGCACAAATGTAAAAAACAATTCTTCTATCAACTTCAAGAGTCATTTCTTAAGTGGGTTACCAGTCTCCTCTGCCTCTGTAGAGAAGGTGAAAATGTAGAGAAGAAGAAGTGCTTTCCAGGCATCCATTTTGAAAAATTTCCTAGAGAAAAAAAAATCAAAACCAAAGATATAAGAAATACAGAGCATAAATCCCTAAAAAATGAGGCTTTTAATTGTGGAGGAACTGGGTAAGTGCAGTTTATGAACAACATGGAGGCTTTCTAGCTGTATGCAATTTAAAGTAGCACTTTAAATTAGTATTTTTCCCCTCAGTTTTTGACATGCAGGCTTTGAACTCAGAGCTGTAAGAGTTTGACACTGATGTACAGCATATAACCAGAAGGAACTGTTCAATGCTTTGCTCTCACAATCATGCTTTGTTCTGATTCACACAGCTGTATTTACCATAATCTAAAATTCAACTAAAAGCAAGCTATTCACAGTGTAAGATTAATGGGAGTTATGCCTTTAAGATTCCCTTCTAGCCTTGAAATTTCCCACCACACATCGATTTAAAAGAAAAGTTTGGTGGTGGTATCTATATGTGATACACATAGATAAGAATAAGCATTCATTTACAAATGAAATGTGCCAGTGGGCCAGCAATAAAGACACTTGTCATAGAAAAATGGAATACAGTATAAAAATTTCCCAAAAGCTAAAACTCAGTGCTATGGATAATGGGAATGAAAATCTCTCAGAAAGTACAAAATTAAGGCATGTTGAGCTTAAGCACACTAAACGAATGAGAACAAAACAGTTTTGAATAACCTTCTATTCCAGGACAAAGTACACTTGATTCTGCCTTTAACAACTCATTACACTCATTATTCTGCATTTTGGATCTGCAACGACAACTTAGTAGAAAGGCTACAGCTGGTCTAACATTATAGCATAGGGTTCAGTTCCAGGTTCTTAGGGTAACAGCATGTAATATTACCCTAGGTCTTGTAAATAACAAAAGGCAATGAATAGAAATCATCTGATTGAATCTATATTCTAACCTCAGGCAAGAGCAAAACTTCATTTCCTAGTATTGCCACACAAAGCTGCACTGAAGCTCTTGAAGAGTTCTTCAGAACCTTTGGGGGGAAAAGCACCACATTTCCTATATATCAAGACATTTATCAAATACAGGCACTTTTCACTTTTATAAGTACTGCAGTGACACAGAAATTCCAGATATAACTGAGGTCCCTATGCAACCAAAGAGGTTCCAGGTATTCTGCAGTCCTCAACAAGAACAGAAAGCAATGCTGGGAGTTGGTGCATTGAGGAAACCTCCTTCATGCTTCTGCACATCACAATTTTCTTTAATAAGCATTACTAACATAAAGGAAACTGTTTTGCAACCATTTTACATGCCATCTTCACAATTAAATTTTGTCTTGGATTTAATTAATTTTTCTGCATATATTCCTGAGAGTTAATGAATCTCTTAAGAGTTCCCCTTGAACACTTTGACAGAGATTTAATCCCTTTATCTATTTTCACTATTACATCTCATTATGTGAGCCTCTTTTTTAGATGTTAATAAGCTAAAACTTTATATTGAGAGACAATTAAATATTTTAATGGTACCCGCAAAAAATAATAATGATTACTACTTTTCATTGCTGTGTTACACAGTTGCTGCTTTAATAGCACAGTTATTATGCCAGAACAGCATTAACATCTTGAACTCTCTTGTTTGAATAAATTACACACAGATCAATAGACCCAGCTAGACATGTACATATTCAAGGGCAGATAAGCAGATTGCTGCCAGTATTTCCAAAGCCTTCAATTAGTGTTTTGCTCCAGAAATTTTCATGACTGTGAGTATGTGAAAAACTCAAGAGCACATATAGCAGCAAGCTTCCAAGGTATGTGCGGCTGCCCACACTCAGATGAGTAAAATACAGTTGGTGTTTTAGCAAGGGGCTAGACTTTTCTCAATTATGTAAATATTCAGATTTCATACCGAAATCCAGCTATTACTGTTAAAATACACAAAATAATCTGTGATTGTTTAGCTATGCAACTATTTCCATGCCTCCTAACAGCTATGTTTCTGTTTGCCTCCTTTTGCTTCTTTCAGCCCCACGATTCAAGAATGTTCCCTAAGACTGTTCCCTGCTCATCAGGTCAGATACCCTAGACCTAAAAAATCTCTCCTACTCTTCCTAAAGAGTGGGTGCAGATGGGAACCTATTTAGCCCTTGCTTAGGTTTTCCCTTAATTAGTCCCCAGTGACATCAGGCAGCTTCTTTAAATACACAGAAACACTGGAATTTAGAAACATGTGCCGACTAATTTTCCTACTCGAACTATTTATTTTACCTTATCTTCATATACAAAATTCCAATCATGCACTACAAGCTGCATAGATAGAGGTGCTTTAGGCCTTCTATGTTTATTCTTCCTTATTTACTAATGCAAAATAAGAAATTTAAAGGAAAATTCACTTCATACAGCTCATAGATACTATGGATCAAAGCCTAAATAAACTCACAGAAACATGCAGTGCTACAAAGCATTACACTAGCAATATCTTAATTCTAAAATTTATTTGGACATAAAATAGTATATAAAAGGTCTGACCATAAGGTACTTATATATGCATATCTGTACTTGCTTATATAAATATATATAAGCATAATTATGCATGATGCTAAGGCAGCAGTACTCAAAAATCTAAGACATCTTTACACTTTAATTCTATTTTAGGAGACAACAGTTGAAAATTATTGAAAGTCCATAGAAAACAGTATAAAATGATACATATTTTAAAGCTCATTTTACTGCCAGCACTTTTACTTATTTATTTCCAGAGATACACCAATATGTATATAAATCTCAATGGAAGAAAAAGATAACAGTACTCCTGATAAATGCTTCACAAAGATTACTTGCCACTATATTTTGTTTTTCTTTTTTCACCAGCTAATATCCCAATCTTATCTTCAGCTACTTCAATGTTTTAGGCAAGTAAAAAAGTCATTCTGTAGCTTTTTGCTGCCAGAGCAAAATGCACTCTCAAATGATAATATGCTTCTTGAGTACACTGTCAAAAGCATGTAGATCTAGAAGTAACATCTCTTTTTCACCTATGATTTATAACCATCTTGCATACAGGATCTCCCTGCGCACCTGACTGGGGACATTTTCCTCTCATGTTGATATATACTAACAGAAGGAACACAATCTTTCTCATCACAACTTAAAATCCCATCTCTACCAGTGCAAATAAATGTGATCACGTCATTTTCTTCTACCTACTGAAAACTCCAGTTAGATTACTTCAACTTCTACATGCTGATTTCATTCCTTCTGAAGTCTTTGAAATAAGCTCATGTCCTGGAATACAGCAGACAGAAAACTTCAACTTATGTGCCCCAGTTAGTTATTTCTTTCCTCCTCCATCCCCTTTTCTCTCACTAAAGCAAATTTAAAGCCCATTTTTCCACTGTGGAATTTCCTGGTTTCAGCAAACAGTAAAACAGGAAAAGTCCATCCCACCCTCCCATCTTACCACTCTACTCATATAACCATGTATTGAACTTCAAACACTGAGAAATCACAGTGATAGAAGAAAGATAAATGTTGCTGTAAAAATAATGCAGAATACTTTCTAGGTATCAGCTCTTCATGTAAAGGAAGAAATATTTTTGTTAGTTACCTCCTCTCTACAGGCACATATTTTTTCCTACATTATCTTTTTGTTAGTGCTGAAATGTCTCAGGAAGAAAGTTGCTGCTTTACTCATTGCAGGTTTTCCAGAGAAAAAAAGGAGTTTCCTAATGATTCCAGGTATAATCACAGGGCCAAGCAGGGAGACCCTGGGTGACTTACCTGGCTGAGGAAGTCAGTGTGATCAACATGAGGTTCAATATATTTCAAGAGGTGGTTTTGTTTAGAAGGGCATGCAGACACAGCTGGAAAGGATGTGGCCACCAGGATAGGAACACCCCCACAGACAGACGTAAGTACAGACAAGCTCACAACCAGCCCATGAGGACTCTACAACCAATCTTACAAGGAAAAACTGACTGACACTAAAAATCAGTTTCATTTGCCATTAAAATCAGTGTCTGCCTGTCTGTCTGAGCAAATGGGATGGATGCTTACTTGCTGACTTCATTTTAAAGAATGAAAAGATATAATGATTTTCCATTCTGGTATTTGGTGCACCATTTATAAGCCTATTGCCTATTTTTCCATTTCTGAGTAAAGCTTAATAATTAGCATGTCATGATCCTGTAAGTAAACATTCCTGTAAGTAAACATTCATACTTCTATCTTCCTGATGGCTTAAACAGAACAAATTCCAAAAAGTACCTATTAACAAAATTTTATAAATAGAACCCTGGTATCATGGCAGCCTCAAACAGTTCTTAACCTACCATGAAATTAAAAATAAAATTATCATTTCTCTCTTCAGTCAGGAAGATCCCTCAAAAACAAATCTCTTGTTAGAGAGCCCAACTATTTATGACATCTCCATATCTGAAGTAACCATATCCTTTTAGTCTCTCCTGAAGTCAAATGTGTTGAATGTATCAAGTATATATGTATATTCCCTTAGGATCAGGACAATTCCCTCAGAAATCCTCAGCATTCTTTAAAAAAACCTTCTCCATTTTACACACCTTCCCTTAGCACAGCATGACCAACCTGCAACTCCCATAATGCATGGTAGCAAGGCAACCAGAGCTGTCCTTGCTGCCTGCCAGGTGTCAGAAGTAAAAATTCTGTAAGACTCAGACAACAAATTTTCTGTCACTGCTCTGTCCCAGCTCCCAATACTTTGCTTTAGGGCAATCTTCAGTGAAAAGTCTGGGTTTTTAACTCAGACAGCTATTTTTTAACACAGAATAAAATAAAATAAATGGCTGAAAACATTATTAGTTGAAAATTAAATCTAACCAGAATACTTACAATATCTATCTAAGACCACAGCTAATATTCCAAGAGCCTGAGAAGTTGTCACTTCTTCTCTTTGCATACTCTGTAATTAGCTGTTTATTAATCACACCCTAATTTAAACTGCTATAGTCAGTTGAAATTAATTAAATCTTGCCTCTAAGTGTGTGAATTCAACTAGACTCTCCCATGTTGGCATTAAAATATGAACATAACTATGCACATTACTACGGATTTAGACTTTACTTCTGGTTTCTTTCCTTGAGATAGAAATCCAGCTGAAGGTTCCATTTCACCTTTCAACCCAGATGGGAAAAAGAACTTTAAAACCAAAGCCAGTAAATGGAGTTGTGAAACTTAAGGGTTTTCAACCTTGTTAAATGAGTTCTTACCTAGCAATGACTCGTTTTGACCCAGAACTAGTTCACTTTCTAACTCCTAAACATTGTTCTTTGGCCTCAATAAAAGAAGAGCAGAAGGGAACCTCATATGACAATTTGGGACTGTAAATAATAACCTGTAAATATGTATTTCACAGAAAGGTGAATTTGCCTCCTACTAAGGGATTCGTTAAAAGGGAATAAAGGAGGCAAAAAGAGCTCCTTTGTATGGAGGAGTAGTTTTCACACATCAGAAAGTTCTTAAGGACCTAGATATGGATTTGTTATTGTTCCTCTCTCTCTTTCCTATCTGTCCTGGCTTTAGACCTACTTTGCTGTAGCATTATGTCAGTATCAAAGAAATGTCATGGCAGTGCCACAGATCAAGTTTGTTTACATACAGAAAAGAGTATAAAAGTGATCAATAAAAAGCATTTAAGCAGGAAACCAAAACCATTTCACAGACCTTGTAAAATGGGCCAGCTAAACCTGGAGGATGATACAAGTAATTTTTCATATCCTTGCCAGTCCCTTTGACTGGAAAGTAGACAAATGTCAACAGTATAAAGGCTAAATCTTACCCACATGTGCTTCACTGACTCATTTAGGAAAGGATATTAAGTAAACTAAACACAAACATTTCATTCATGAAAGCAGCTTCTCAAAGCCAAAAGTTCTTAAGAAAACCAGCAGATGTGACTCTCCTACTTCCAGGAATATTGAGTGGGAAAGCACTCTATACACAGAGGTAAGTACTCAAACTCATCTGGAACAAATTACTTTTATAAAAAGTCTTGTTTTAGAATTAAAATAGTGTAAGTCACCTCATGTTGAACTGCCACAAAGTGGGTAATTTAAAATTGAGGACAATAGTTTGTATGCAGCGTTACACAATTTTTAAACCATCAATTATTCACTAACATATGCTAGATGTACCTTTGAGATAGGACTCTAAAAATATGAGCTTACTGGTGGTGGCAAGAAACAGATTCTTGCTTTATAAAAACTTAATGTTAGAAAAATCTTACCGTGCAGTAGTCAATAGAAGTAAAACTTCTGCCAACAAACTCGCTTAAAAAAACCCCACGTAATTATCCTCTCATTTCTAGTGCTGAAAATCATGCATTTTTACCAGAATCTATCACTTTTGATGGCAGGAAAATATGAAGCTAGGAAGAATCAAGATTTTTGCCTGTGAATATCTTCACAAGACTACAATATCACCCATAATTAGTTCAGGGCTCATGTTGTCAAATGAAACATCTTTGTCAAATGAACAAAGCAAAGAGACATACACATTTCTGAAGCACCCTAATATTATTACTAGGTGCATATTTTACTTTGAATCATTTGGAATAAATTTTGTTTATTCAAAGGCTCTTTTCTTATTCATTGACATGAAGGAGATTTGTTTGACTGAATGATACTGTATTTGGATTTGAATGTGTGGAAGAATTATGTAAATGATTGTGTGCAGGCGAGTTAGAGCCGAGTAACTTTGTGGCAATCATCTTTACAACTGCAGCTGTTGTGAAACCAATGAAAATTAAACAGCATGTTTTATATATTGCCACATCATGAGAGGAATACATAATGAATTCTGGAAAGTAAGTGTGGAAATCTGACACTTTCTCAGGTGTCTGTGTGCCTATGCAGGTAACTTAAAAAACACGTTTTGTGACACTTGCCAGGCACTCTAGTCACAATGCACTAGATAAAGTGTCAGTTAATCCATATGCAAACATTCAGTAATAATCCTCAGAAATGGCATCTCACTACAGAAGATCTTGAAAAACAGTTTTGTGAGGAGCTAAGAAACTTTTAAATGTAGCTTTATACAGAACCAAAATAAGCCAAAAAATCCAATTTTTCCCTGAAGGTAAATTAATTTGAATAGAATTTGGCACCTCTCAAATGCTGCATTTTCTCAAAAACCAGTGTATTCTGATTTTTTTTTTAAATGCTATAATACCAAGCTTTTAAACACTAAAACAAGCTACATCATACCTGCAAAATGAAGGTTTGTCATACATGATTAGTCAGTTTTACATAGGACTATCTTGGCATGATGAAAGAATATCACTTGAATCTCCAAACTACTGCTGAAGGTGTTGGGTTCTCTTCCTTCAAAGCCTTGTCCCTCGTGTTCCAATCCAGCAAGAATTGTGTATATAAATTCCTTCACCCTATTTTTTTATATTGACAAAGCACACTGAAATCCACCTTATGCAGACTGAATAACCTATGTAGAAAATGTATTTTGAGATAAAATACGATTAATAATTGCAATGAAATTTGGCCCCTACAGCATCATCTACAAAAAAAATCCTCTGTTTCCCTAGGACCACACAAAAGAAAACAAGTAAAGCATCAATGTTTTTCCCCTGAGCGCTACTTGCATTTCCTGGACAATGCTTCAGTTCAAGACTACCATATGCCTCTAATTACTGATTAGAATTCTTGCATGAGCCATTATGTTTCTACATTCTAATTTTGCTTTGGAAGGTTGTAGGTTCAGTTCAGATGTAAAAGGGCTTCTTAACAAATGCTTTTATTTCATCTGGTGTCAGGAAAGCTAAAAAGAAGTGGAATCTTGCACGCTGTCCTGCATAACAGTGACATAGAGATAATTTAACTGCAGTTCAGTCCCTTTTTAAAAACATGTTAATTACTTCCAAATACTGCAACCAGAGCTCCTGGGATCCTCTGAAAATTGAGGAGTGGGTCAAAATACCACCCAGAGACACTGGCCTCAACAGTCAGTACTAAGTTCCCTTCAATGAAAGGGAGACAACAACCACTATGTTACCAAACTTATCTGGAGTCAATGTAGTTAATAAAAATGCTTCTTCATGCTACAGAAATGCTTGAGATGTCTCAAACTTAATTGGGAAAAGAATGCTGAAAGCTCAATTGCCTACATCAGAGGTACCAGGTTTTCTGTTCCCTTCAGAAGGGAGTCTCATCCATCTTTTTTCTTCATGGAAGCAGTTTTGATGCAGGAGGTAGAGTGACTTAACCTCAGTGACACCCCCACACAAGATGAATCATCATCTTTGTACTTGTTCGCTTCCACTTGTAGACCCTCACACCCATTGTGCTAGGCCATCTGGAAAGGGNAACCTTAAAGCTATAGAACTCAATATTTGGCATAAGCAAGACAGACGATTGGGGATATAAGGATCATATAGTCAACCCAGGACAGGTGGACAGAAGGTAAGGGCACTTGGAAAAGGTAGGATTTGTGCACATTCAGGTTCCTTAGCTGGTCTTGAACCTGATCTTCTCTTAAGGGGCATTTAAGTGGGCATTTTCCCAGTTCCTGCCTTTGGATTCTGAACTGGGGGACATGACTGGAGCACTTGTTGGTAAAGACCAAAGCGAAAAAACATTGTTGAGTATCTCAGTCTTGTACGTGTCAGACATAGACAGTCCTGTTTCCCACCTATCAGGGAGGGTGCAGTTTCTTTCCCTTCCTTTGTTGTCACATATACCTGAAGAAAACCTGTTGGTTATTTTTTATTTCCCTAGCCAGGTTCAGCTCCAGATGTGCCTTGGCTTTCCTGATTCCCTCCCTGCACCCTGACTTTTTCTCTTCAGTATTTCATTTTATTTTCAATTTGCTTTAACCTACAGCTGTGTCATCCTTTTTTTGTTGTTGTTGTTGGTTTTTTTTTGTTGTTTCCCCAGGAAACATCTTCTATGTCTCATACAGTCTCAAAACCCACACACTTTTTGTTCTGTTTTATAGCAATCAGGTGTCTCAGGAAAGACAGGCAGCAACTCTGCTTTTTTTTTCCAATGTATTTCCTATTCAACATATCCCTTGGGATACAAATCAGCAAAGCACCACCAACTTCAATAGCATAGTTTACAGTAGATAAGGATCTGGTGTACAGATGGGGTTTTCATTCCAGCCTCTTTGGTAATCTCTTTCCTTAGAAGGAAAAGGTAAAGCTATTGCACTTTAGACTGCCCAGCACTGGCAATGACCAGCTATTGTAAGAGCGAATCTACAGGTCACATTGCTTCAAGATACGAGAGAGATCCTTTGCTTTATTTCCAGTGAAAGAGAGATTTAGTGAAAGTCCCTCCCTTCTGATGTAACTGAGAAAGATGCACAAGCTAAAAGAAGGACGAGCTAATAATGCCACAGTAAGCAAGGCTAATGCTGGAACAGAGATCATGTGAGTAATGATTCCTGCAAATCTATCCCTGCTCCAATTACAAGGAGCTCTGAACACTATGGACTACATCACATCAACTAAAGGGGCAATTGCACCATTTGGGGTGCTTTTAGGGAGGTAGTGCCTTTAATTCCATTTTGTTGTACTTTTTATTGAAAAACTGACTTCAGGCATCAATTAGTGTAATGTTTTGCTGGTCTCTCCTGCATTTGGGGGGTAGGGAGCACACTGGTTCAGAATATGAGGTGGACACTGCTGAATGTTTGCCTGATCCAGCATTTAAACGAAACCTGCTTGCAGAATACCTGAAAAAGTTTCTGGATCAACCTGATCCTGAAGCACATTCACATCATGACAGTACACAGGTAGTGTACTTAATCCTGTACAGATAAAAAAAATCCTCACTCCCTAGAGAGGTGAGAGTTCTTCATAAAAACACTTTTTTAAAACGTGACTTTTTAAACTTTTTACAAATATTTCAGGCTCAGTTTACAACCCTGCAGTGACATCTCATGGCTCCATTGTAGTTCCAGCAGGGAACACACGCTGTCAAAGAACACAGACAAAACTGAGGAACACAAATATCTACATGCGGAAAACTGGGTAGCTGGCATTGCTCTGCTATGATCTAACCCCATTAATTGGTAATACCAGACTCATTTATCCCCCCAAATAAAGCTAATACAAAAATGCTGTGTGTCACAGGGTAGTTATGTCTGTTTGTACATAGGCTTGCATCCCATGTCAAGAATGCCAGTTTTAAATAAAAGGATGGAACGAATATGGAGAATAAAATTACAAGAAACTAGGCAGGGGCTAGGGAAGTTAAGGAGCAGGGTCAGAGGAGCAGCAGTAGCTGCTGGTAAAATTGATTCCTACCCTTCCTAACACAGACAAGCTACCATGCCAAGAGGTCAATGCCTTAGGTAGCCACTTGTTTCAAGCAAAAAAATATTTTTTTAAAAATTACAGTCTCTTAGTTTAAGAAGCCTGGAGCCATCACATGAATATCATTACAGGGAGTTTATACCTGCATTGAAGAAGCCAGCAAGAGGTGAATCAATATCATGTATTAATAAAGTAGAAATTTTCTTACAAAGAAAAGCTATTAAAATGCTCAGTCAAAATTGAGGACTAAACCTATTCCAGCCTAACCAACCACTGCAACTTTATACCTTTTCAAAATTTAATGCAAGATCAGTCTTTATTCCTTAACAAACTCAAAGCACGATATCATTTTCCAGGTCAAAAGAAAACTACTATATAATTTATTTTCTGATGATGAATAGCAAAGCTTTTAACTAGGTCTCTTGAGAATCTGTTTTCTTGGGGTTTTTTTGCATTGCTGGGAACATTAAGGTACTTCATAGATGGAAGCAAACTGGGGAGATGGAGGGAAAGCAATGGGCAGGTTTACCTCATTGTAGCTGAGTGTAATTTTTGAGCACAATGCAGTTTTTGCGTGATTATTTTTAAAGGGAACAAACTCAGGCTTATGGTGAAAACTCTGCTGTCCCAGCATGCCACCCCTGCATCATGAATTTTTTACTCCAGTGGATTAAATCTTTGTATCTTCAGGGTCCTGATCTGAATGCGTGTGCACTGCCTAGAAGACTACACAGTGAGCTCTAAATAGGCTCTACTTCCATTTGATTAATTCTGTGTCCTACTACAGATACTGAAATGTCTGAATATTTCAAAATAGGAAATGCAAAAAGTAAAACCTCTAAAGCTTTAGCATTGAAAAGAAGTAATATAAACTTTAAGGCTATAAATTCTGCATGATCTCTACACTGCCAGCTTTTGACATAGGTCATTACTTTAGTCAAACCTTGCTGGGGCAATTTTGGTATTTAGTGACAATTACTGGGATTTCAACCAGAGGACACATCAAGAAAATCCTCAAAGACACACCCACCTTCTACGGAAATACGTTTTCCTCCTCTGGCAATCACCAGTTTTCATACAAAAGAAAGGAAATTAGAACATCTGGCAAAACGAACTCTGCTATGTTCCTAAGAATGGAGGGTTTATTGAGCTCGATTATAAACTGGAATACTTTCCACTTGACTCGTACATAAAGATGAGATGAGATCAGGTTAATAAAATGTGCACAACTGCACACCTTTCCTGCTTTTCTTGATTTCCCTTTAGTACTGCATAACATATCACTCTCACTTAAACATTGATTTTGTTTGGTTTTTACTTCTGTTCTTGTAACATATTGTTTGGTTTTGAAGATTTTGATCAATTGAAGAGCCTAACTTCATTGCAGAGTGATGAGATGCAGAAAAGAAGCAGCAATGTTTGCATTTGACTGGACAATTCAGACCCTCCAAGCTCATGTTTTCCTTTTCCTGCTCTTTTTCTCACTCATATGATCAAGTACCCATGTTTCCATTGAAGTAAAGTAACAGTGATTTCAGAGATCAGCAACAACTCTACAGATTCATCCAAGCACAAAGCAGAGTAAAAAGGATAAATAAAAAGTATGGAAAAACATCCAAGCATAAAGTGACTATTCAGACTAGAGGAAAAAAATAGACGACCGAGTAAAGATATGATGGGTGTTTATAAAGCCCTGAGCAACTTGGACACAATGGCTCTTCAACAAAAGGACGGGATATCAACTGAAGATAGATGCTGGCAGAATCACAGCAAGCAAAATGGAGGCTCAAGTACTGGGCACTTAAGTTGTGGAATGCTTTGTGGCAGGGTATTGCTAAGACATCAGGTAAGTACAAAGAGCCAATGAATTGAAAGTAAATAAATCAGAGGGCATTAAAAACCCGCCTTTTAGCTCCAGAAGTCTTTGATCCTAGAACATTTCTACATTTCTGCTGTGATCTTTTACTCTTCTCTCACATAGACTTCCAGGGGGGTGGAAAAATTATTTGAAAAAAATGTTGATAAACCAAAGATCTGAAAAATTGATCATCATACAGAGGACAAGGATTCCTCTTGGGACTCAAGTTAAAGATCATTGCAGAGAGCCTGAAGTTAAGCTCTAACAACAGGATCCACTTTTAAAAAAGCATATGCACACATCTCTTATAAAACACAGCAGAAAGACAATTTCCTGCAAAGAGACACAAGGGATTTTTGCCCAAAACAGTTATAACTTCCAGGCTGCTCCAGTTCCAGTTCTAAACTGCTTTTTTGTTTCTAGGCAGCAAAACAGTCAAAGAAATGTTCATTCACCAATACTGTTGGAGGTCCCAGTTCTGTTTTCCAGACCATGCTCACTGCCAACCTCCTTGCCTGCAGTACTTTAAAAACAAACACAGTACAGGAATTGTCTTAGTTCTGAGGGACATTTTCATATCATCATTCTGTTCACTTGTCTGAGGCAGACACAATTTCATTGAAAACCAAGTATCTTACTGTCTTTTAACTTTAAAACATTCAGTGTATAAGTAAAAACATCATAAAAATGAGACAGTCACATGCAAAGCCACTACCATGTGGAAAGGCTATAGGATATGACAGCCAGATCGGAAGTGACATTTCCAGGTCATGGTTTTCTGTCCTTAATTCCTCCTGATTGTACTCAGCCATTTTATTTTGGTAGCTCAGAGAAGACATGCTGTAACAATGCAGGTTATAAAACCCACTACCTACGAGACTATTCAATGTTATTTTATCGCACAGTTAAATACTGCATAATGGTCCCACAGGATTAAAGGGAGATTCTGGTTACTTGCAGAAGGAAAAAATAATTTCATTTGACAAAATGACTAGATTTTTTTTTGCATGCTTTTTTTTATTAATAGTTGGGGAGTTATGGTTAGGTTAAGGGATTCCAATGTAGTGTACCTATAATTTCTCTTGTTCGAGCTGTACAAACACTTATGCACATGAACAATTTAATCCCAGTCAAATTTTCAAGGGTAAAGTAGAAGTTTAGGATATGCAATAACTGAATGAGGTCCACTATTACATACACATTCGTGTCGTCAGGACTTCAGTGTCATTATTTTTTTCTGCTGTATTCCTATGCAATAGAAATGGCATTATTTTAGCACTCATCATGGAATCTGCATGCTGCCTTGCCTACTTACTGCTTACAATAATGTGCCTGGCCTCCTTCAAAAATACAAACTTAAACAAATCATGTCATTTGATGATTGATGAAATCATGTCATTTGACTTAAAAATGGAGAAAATCTGTAGTAAAAACTGGTTTGAATGGGCACAAGTGTATTTACGCACACAGGGAAACACTGGGGAAAGCTGAAGATGTACACTTGGTACCTACTCCAAATGCTATCAGATTAGTTCTCTGTGTCAATTCTTGAGGAAAAACTTCCTCAGAAAAGTGACAATTACCAAGATGGGTCAAAACAATCTTGGAACAATTGCACTCCATCTTCCTATTACAGTTATTCTGAGCAGTTTTTCCTCATTCCTTCATACACATTTCCCCATGCCTTCATACACCCTTGTTCTTTTCACCTAGATTTTATAGCTTAAGGACATGAAAATGTTGTTACTGCAAAGTTATCTCCAAAATTCAGTCAGATGTGAATAGTACAGTAATGAAGTTCATTCATGAAGGAAAAGATTCTTCAAGCATCCAGTATCTTGCTCACCCTGGAAGACAGTTATAAACAGTATGGTTATTTGATGAAATCCTGAAAGAATGTACTTTAATGGAGAAGTGTTATTTTAATTAAAATCAAATTTTGTTTTTTAATTAGAGTGAGCACATCAAGCAAAATAATCAGGATGTTTACAGACCAATTTTATTAGCAGTATTGGCAGAAGGATAAACTACCCAGTCCTATATCAACCTATCTTACTTATAATTCACAGAAACCATTACTGTGAATCCAAGGATTTCCCAAAAAAATCAGCCTCCCCACAGTCCACTAAGCTGACCTTTTTAATCAAGTCCAACTGATGTGAATGTTCTTCAAACTTTCCTCATTGCTGGGCATTTCCATACTTAGACAAAAGTTGAAATTCAACCCATTTTGATATATCTATAATTATTATTAGTGTTAAACTTGCTAACAAATCAGAAAGAATAATCAGAACCTGAGTGCAATGTGAGATTTGCGGGGCTGGTCAAGAGAGACCAATCGTGGACCTGAAAGACGCGGTATGCAAACAAAATTACTGTTTGAGAAAGTCAAGTGCAAACTCAATAAGCAGCTGCCCCATGTACATTACCCTCTAAAAGACAATATGCACAAAGCAGTTTTACCTTCTCACTTGATCTCACTGTTTAGTATTGCTTTCACACAGTACTTGGAACAGTGCAGCTGATAAATATCAAGTTTGGAAGCTCAGTTTTGCTGACAAAATGGCAAAAATACATTCTTACATGAACCTCCTTCCAACAGCAGAAGCCAACACTCTTCATACGCAAACCTTCATGAGAGCAGCAGCTACAGGAGCATTCCACCTGTACATAAAGGACAACCCACAGGAGGCATCAGAGGTTTCTGACCTGTGCCCCCTTGATCACCAACAAGGATCTTCAACAAGGGTCTTCCCTACCAGATTCAGCAATATCAGCTAAGGCAGCAAGGATTGCTTCCTTCTGCAGCTGTGGATTTAGTTTATCCCATAAACTGCATTCCAGGGTACACCCTCTGCAAATAGCAGAGCGTAACCCTAGAAAGGAAACTTGAAAACCATGTATCCTCTGTAAGGGTCTCGTTACCCTCCAACAGGTTTTCAGCTGTGCCTTACATATGTAATATCAAGCAGTAACTAATCAGTCCAACTGACTGTCTTAGCTTTACTGAGTTTCCTGTTAACAAATCTGAGGAGGAGAAATCCTTATTTGTAATAATCTCTTATTTCTCTTCAAGCTGATCCCTTTATGAATATACTGGGGTATAAAGAACTGGGTTTTAGTAGTGTGGTGGCGTTACAGAAGTGGCCTCATTGAAAAGAGGTATGCAGCTGCCCTGTGTCAAACACAGCTGACCCAGCAATGGACCCACTGCACACCAAATCTGAGCCAGCCAAATGTTGTCACACCTCTCTGAAAAATATTTTATGAAAGGGCAGACAAAGTTAGACTGAGAGGACCAGTGTACGGTACCAACAGAGCAGCAGGGTCACAGTAGGAGGCACTCCGCGCTGGAGCAGGTACAACCCCAAAGGGACTGCAGTCAGTGGAGAACCCACACCTGAGCAAAGCACACAAGTAAGCACAGCAGCAAAAAAAGGAGCAGCAAAGAGAAACTGCCACATACTGACCCCTAACTCCTGCATCACACATCACCTCTCTTAAATTACTACGTGTAACTTGCACCAGCAACAAGAGGGGAGGGGAGGTGTCTGGGGTGAAGTTAAGCCCAGGAAAGGGGGAGGAAAAGTGTTTTCATAAAGTATTTAAATATTTGTTATCTTTGTTTCCCAATGCCCAAATCACTAACTAAATGTTCATGTTAATGGGCAATAAATTAATCTAAATTCCCCAGCTGGAATCTGTTTTGTCAACAGTAACTAGCGAATGATGTCCTTGTCTTTATTTTGACTCATGAGTTTTCTCACTCCTGCTTCTCTGTTTTCTCCGTTCCTCCCCCAGCCCTGTCCTGTTGTGGAGGTAGAAGTGTGAGAGCTTGGCTGCCAGCTGAAGCCAACCCAGCACAATGAGGAATGTGTCTAGAGCTTTAAATTTTTAATTACCTGGGAGTACAAATTTGACAGCATAACAGGTTGTTTCAGTAAAGGATTTGCTTGATTAAATTCAAGTTTCTTGCAAATGACATTATTCATGCTAACTAAAATGCCTTCATTGGAAATGAGAAAATAAATGGCACCGAAAGAGTACTTTTAAAAAAGGCCCCTCTCGCCCAATACATAGAGTCTGAATTTTAGTTTTTCTTCAAAAAGGAAATAAAAAATCGGCCAATATTAACCCTTTAAGAGTTGCTTCTGGTAAAAATTTGATATCCTATAAAGAATACAGCTTTCTTTACAGAAATGTTTTTCAACAGATGACAGAGACACATTTGAGCATCTATTTTATAACTTTTCTGTCCTTGAAATTGAGAAAATTAACTAGGGCTATGCTAATATTTTGAGATACTGTTATCAAGATATATTTCTCTTTTTTCTTCCCTTATTCTATAGTAAGGATCACAGTCCCTGTCCCCATGACTGTTTCTACAAAGGTGCCAAAAATTACAGCCTAGAAAGCTGAGAACCAGTGTTTTAAAATTGTAAGGAGGAATACTTTATTTTTAGAAAATTGTATTACTTTTTGCAAGAAACTAAGAAATTTCAGAGGAGTGCCATAATCTCTGTTGCAACTGTGTTACTAACTAAAAAAAAAATCTATGGAATCTATAGTAACATGATTTCATATTTCATACCACTATTCCTCTAGTGTTTGACGGGCAGGGGGACCCAAATTTTCTGATCAGTCTAAATACTGAATGTTTGACTGCAAAAACCAAATCTAAATCTCTGTGACTGAGTCAAGAAAACTTCAAAACCAAAATGAGCTCTAGCAACTTCAACCACACTCATAGCTAAATCAGAGCCAAACTAAAAAGGTATTTTTTCAATTTCTGTTCCTTTAACCATGCAAAAACTTCTAGCTTCAATCTAACCGTAGATGGACACCTAGTGGTGTAATATAATTGATTCCTTTTTTCAAACAGTTTAATAAATCCAAAGCCCTATGAACAGAAGGGATTTCTAGCATATTAAAAATTAAAATATCATATACCAACTTAAAGGCTTTATTTTCACCTATGCTTTCCCTGCCTTCTTATTTTCAAAAAAGTCCATCTGCAGCAATCAGAGGTCTGGGTTCATATTCAGAAGCTTTCAATCAAGGAAAATTTAATTTTGTAGCAAAAAAGAATTAAATATAATCAATAGGTAGGGGTTCCGCCCCGAAAATACAATACTTAGATAGCCCATGTAATGATAAATTTGTGGTATTTTGCACAAGCATGAACCAAAATCAGTTAGTCTGTTTAAGAAAACATTTAATGCACTGGAGAATATAAACAGATTTGCTCTGGAACAGGCAAGCAAACCAGGCCCATGAATACAGATAGGAGTTGCTCCTACATAGCTAAAAAATATAGGCAACATTTCCTTAAATTATTGCAGAATCCATTTAATACTTGTGTATACACATTCAACAAGTTATAGATGAAACAGATATTAATATTCAAAGCAAACAGCATATTCAAACAGCAGCCATTCTTTAGTGAACTATTTTATCTTCCTTAGATTCCTGTCATTTCGCTCTATGCCTCTAAGTTCTACATCTCCCCAAGTCTTTAAAATATTAACCATCATATGTCTAAAAGAAATTAACCTGACATTTACTGTACTGAATGAAACTGGAAAACATAAACCTACAGTCTTATAACGTAGAATGAAGAGATTACTCAACATACTTCAATGACTAAAATAATACAAATTACATGAAGGGGGAGGGGGCCAATACAGTGATTAGTTTTATTTATTTTACAGTAGTGACAACTACCATATTCTTGCTGTACTTGAAACTAAAAATTGGAAGATATTACCTATAGTCTGACTAGACATGAAAAAGCACAGTCCATGGAAGCAATGAGAGAACACATTCCTGGCTAAGCAATTGTGTCAAAATATAAACAGGTATATCCCAGGTAGAAGGTTTGGAAAGTAACTTGTAAAAGGAGAGCGCTAGGGAAAGGATGTCTCTTATGTCACTCGTAAGAGAGTAGAAATCTGGAAGCAGTTCCATACAGGGGTACTTAGAGTTTTCCACACAACACTCTTCTTCAACAAGTAGAGGAAAAAGTAACCATTGGTAAAATATATGGGATGCTGGTTCTTAAACTGGTGAAGGGAGAGGCCCCTATGGAATGTGAACACAGCATATCCAACTTCTGTTTCTGGTCATCTGCTGCAAAAACTCAGAAGTTACCTAAAAATGGCAAGAAATAATGAGAAGAGTTGGTGCTGCATTAGGGTATGCAATTTGAGAGAAAATGATCCTCCTTGCATTTCAGCTAGTCCTCAGAGATCAGAGAGGTTGGGTGCAGCTAGGTTGAATTTCTGATTATAACCGATTTGGCCCTGTAAGTCTAGTTCTGTTCAATAAGAACTTTCATAATCACAGTTTTATGACTGGTGTGGTTTATTGAAGCAACAGAAATAAAAATTTGGAATAGCCATTGATGAATGCACTTACTGAATTTTGCTAAATATATCAAGACTAGCTAGCAATTAATTAAGCTAAATTAACAAATCAAGCTAAAGTAACAAATACAGCTCTTCACTAAGCTTAACTTCACTGTTATTTAGCTTGGTTTCACCAGAATGTACTCTGACACAGAATCAAAAAATCTTACCATAAAAGGCCTATTTGTTTTAGGGAGGAGAGAGGAGCAAGCCCATCAACTTGCCCATGAACTAGGGTCACATTGTCATCCTCTACATGGAGGGTTCCAAACGTCAGTGTTATATTTTTGGGTAAATGGGGATGCGGTTGTAGTCAAATACAATTGGTCAAATGTGGTTGTCATCATGGGAGGGCAGCCCCCTTTCTCATTTTCATATTGATGGGTGTATTTTTTCACACGTAAAGGAAGGATAATGAGGGGTTTTTTTACCTTTGGTCAAGCTGAGCTATAGGACTTACAGATGAATCAAAGGCAGAATAGAACCTTGACACTTTAGCATTTCTTCCTCTCCAAAAATGTCAAACTAGCAGTAAAGGCTGTCTGATCTCCGCGCAATAGTCTACTCCCATCAGCACATTAAAACCATACATCACCAGATTCATATTTCTATCAAGGCCTGAGTCTTAGGTTACAATAGTGTG